>CP136059.1:77699302-78244302 GCA_032464435.1 Aegilops umbellulata
GTACTGTCCGTGTGCATTTTAGTATCTCTACATATGTTGATTATGCTTATTGTGATGTGGTACCTATGCAAGCATGTTCCTTATTACTTGGTAGACCATAGCAATTTGATAAAATTTATGTACACCATGGTAGAAACAATCATTATACTCTTGTTCATAAGGATAAAAATATTACTTTGCTTCCTATGACTCTTGATTCCATTTCGAAAGATTATATTAATATAGCTAATAAAGCAAAATAGTAGAAAAATAAGAGTGAAAATCAGATTGTGGCAAAAGAATTTGAGCAACAAATGAAACCTAATAATAAACCATCTAGTGTTGCTTCTGAAATTAAATTGAAAAATGCATGTTTACTTGCCACAAAATCTGTTTGCTATGATTTTGTGTGCAAAGAGGCATTATTTTCATTCGAGGACGTGCCTTCCTCTTTGCCTCCTGTTGTCACTAACATTTTGCAAGAGTTCGTTGATGTCTTTTCACAAGACGTGCCACTGGGATTACCACCTATTCGAGGGATTGAGCATCAAATTAAATTAATTCCCGGTGCATCGCTACCCAACCATGCACCATACCGTACCAATCAAGAGGAGACGAAGGAGTTATGCGTCAAGTCCAGGAGCTGCTCGACAAAGGTTATATACGCGAATCCCTTAGTCCTTGTGTTGTTCCTATTATTCTGGTGCATCGCGTATGTGTGTTGACTGTAGAGGCATTAATAATATTACTATTCGTTATCATCATCCTATTCCTAGGCTAGATGATATGCTTGATGAATTGAGTGGCTCTACAATATTCTCCAAATTTAATTTGCATAGTGGATACCATCAAATTCGTATGAAATTGGGGGATGAATGGAAAACAGCATTTAAAACTAAGTTTGGATTATATGAGTGGTTAGTCATGCCTTTTGGGTTAAGTAATGCACCTAGTACTTTCATGAGACTAATGAACGAAGTTTTACGTGCTTTCATTGGATGATTTGTGGTAGTCTATTTTGATGATATACTGAATAGCAAAACATTTGGAAGAACATTTGGAACATTTGCGTGTTGTTTTTATTGCTCTACGTGGTGCACGTTTGTTTGGTAACCTTGGGAATTGCACCTTTTGCACCGACCAAGTATCTTTTATTGGCTATGTTGTTACTCCACAGGGAATTGAAGTTGATAAAGCCAAGATTGAAGCTATTGAGAGTTGGCTGCAGCCCAAAACGGTCACACAAGTGAGGAGTTTTCTTGGACTCGCTGGTTACTATGGGCGTTTTGTGAGAGATTTTAGCACCATTGATGCACCTCTCAATGAGCTTACAAAGAAGGATGTGCCTTTTGTTTGGGGTACCGCACAGGAAGAAGCCTTCACGATATTGGAAGATAAGTTGACACATGCTCCTTTACTCCAACTTCCTGATTTTAATAAGACTTTTGAGCATGAATGTGATGCTAGTGGAATTGGATTAGGAGGTGTGTTATTATAAGATGGCAAACCTGTTGCATTTTTTCTGAAAAATTGAGTGGGCCTAGTATGAATTATTCTACTTATGATAAAGAGTTATATGCTCTTGTTCGGACCTTAGAAACATGGTAACATTATTTATGGCCCAAAAAAATTTTATACTCTGATCATGAATCTTTGAAACACATTAAAAGTCAAGCAAAACTTAACCGTAGACATGCTAAATGGGTTGAATTCATTGAGAATTTCCCTTATGTCATTAAACACAAGAAGGGTAAAGAAAATGTTATTGCTGATGCATTGTCTCGTCGTTATACTATGCTTTCACAACTTGACTTTAAAATATTTGGTTTGGAGACCATCAAAGATCAATATGTGCATGATGCTGAATTTAAAGATGTATTGCAAAATTGTAAAGAAGGTAGAACATGGAACAAGTTCATCGTTAACGATGGATTTGTGTTTCGTGCTAACAAGCTATGCATTCTAGCTAGCTCCATTCGTCTTTTATTGTTGCAGGAGGCGCATGGAGGAGGACTAATGGGACACTTTGGCGTGAAGAAGACGGAGGATATACTTGCTACACATTTCTTTTGACCAAAGATGAGACAAGATGTTGAGCGTTTTGTTGCTTGATGCACTACATGTCAAAAAGCTAAGCACAACTCAATCATCATGGTTTATACATGCCTTTGCTTGTACTTAGTGTTCCTTGGTAGGATATATCTATGGATTTTCTTTTAGGTTTACCTCGAACAAAGAAGGGAAGGGATGGCATATTCGTTGTCGTGGATAAATTTTCGAAAATGGCACACTTCATACCATGTCATAAAAGCGATGATGATGTTAATGTTGCTGATTTTTTCTTTGGTGAAATTATTCGCTTGCATGGTGTGCCAAATACTATTGTTTCATATCGTGATACTAAATTTCTTAGCCACTTTTGGAGATGTTTGTGGGCTAAGTTGGGGACTAAACTGCTTTTTAGTACTACTTGTCACCCCCAAACTGATGGAAAAACTGAAGTCGTCAATAGAACATTGTCTGCTATGCTTAGGGTTGTTTTGAAGAATAATAAGAAAATGTGGGAAGAATGCTTGCCTCGTATTGAATTTTCTTATAATCGTTCATTGCATTCTACTAGTAAGATGTGCCCTTTTCAAATTGTGTATGGTTTCCTACCTCGTGCACCTATTGATTTGTTCCCTCTTCCATCTTCGGAGAAGGTTAGTTTTGATGCTAAACAATGTGTTAAATTGATTTTAAAAATGCATGAGTTAACTAAGGAAAACATTGAGCGTATGAATGCTAAATATAAAAGTGCTGGAGATAAGGGTAGAAAACATGTTGTGTTTGTACCTGGAGATCTTGCTTGGTTACATTTGCGTAAGGATAGATTTCTTATTTGCGCAAATTAAAGCTAATGCCACGTGCCGATGGTCCTTTCAAGGTGTTAGAGAAAATAAATGATAATGCATATAATCTTGAGCTGCCTACAGATTTTGGGGTTAGTCCCACTTTTAACATTGAAGATTTGAAGCCTTACTTGGACGAGGAAGATGAACTTCCGTCGAGGACGACTTCATTTCAAGAAGGGGAGGATGATGAGGACATCAATACCATTGTTACACCCACAGCCCCTGCTGCTATACATACTGGACCAATTACTAGAGCTCGCATAAGCCAATTAAATTATCAGGTACTATCGTTTCTTGGTAATGGTTCTAGTGTTCATGAGAATATGATGTTGTCTAAATTGGATACATTTGTCTTGCTTACAAATGAAGGGCCTAGCTTGGACAAGAGGGATGAACATTGGAGCAAGATCAAGAATGGAGATGATGGCATGCGCAAGGGGAACAAGAATGGAGTTACAAGTGATGATTTCAGGACTTTGAAGCCCCCATAATGAGTGCGTGAAGCCTTGGACGAAATATACAACATGCCACTTTGTAAATTTTGTCCAGAAGCTATTAAAGGTGTTGTGTCACCTTATTTTTGGCCCAATCCCATGTAATGTCGAAATACTTGATTATAGGTTGTTTTTAGAGTCTGTACGTGTGGGGAAACAGGAGTTAGCGTTGGTTTCGGACCCCTCCCTCAAGGGCCACGAAATCCCCGCCCCCTCTTCCTCCATATATACAGCCCTTAGGGCGTTGTTTAGACTTTGGATTTTGTTTAGATTAAAAGTTCGCCATAGCTGCAACTTCGCGTACTTCGTTTGTGTTCAACGACCACACCAAGACGTCAGATAACCCCACCTTGATCAATAAAGCTTTGATCTTATATTCACAATATCCAGATTGCAATCTTAGATTCTTGCTTGTTCTTCGTTTTCCTGCAGGAAATAGACCTTCGTGGTCAGGTTGATCGTGCTCTGGCGTGGTCAATAACCTCTTGGATTTGGTTTACCGATTGCTAAGGCGCGACATCCTCGCACGTTCGTAGTCGGATCGTCAAAGTTGACTTCCACCAAAGCAATATCCATCACCTCATCAAAAGACGGGACACCTTTGCCTCTATCACTATACTTGTGGGTCGTCAGTTTCCCAATGCACTCACTTTGGTCCCACTGAGTTGATGCAATCAGTGCCATCGAGATGAAGTTTGCCCTCAGCTCTGGCACATCGATCCCACCGAGTTGTTCCCGTCGGTCCCACCAATTTGTTCATGTCGGTCCCACCGAGTTGTTACCGTCAGTCCCACCAAGATTCCTAACGTTCATATTTTTGAACAAATCGATGACACCGAGTTTTCTGCTCGGTGCCACCGAGATGGGTCAAAAGTGTGTAAACGGTTGGATTTTATGTGGAGGCTATATATACCCCTCCAACCCCTTCTTCTCTTTGAGGATAGCCATCAGAACGTGCCTACACTTCCACCATTCATTTTCTAAGAAAGAACCACATACTCTAGCCTTCCCCAAGTTGTTTTCCACTCAAATCCTTCTTTCACCATAGTCAAATATGTGAGAGAGAGTTGAGTACTGGGGAGACTATCATTTGAAGCACAAGAGCAAGGAGTTCATCATCAACACACTGTTTATCCTTTTGGAGAGTGGTGTCTCCTAGATTGGTTAGGTATCGCTTGGGAGCCTCCGACATGATGTGCAGTTGAACCAAGAAGTTTGTAGCAAGGAGATCGCCTACTTCGTGAAGATCTACCCGAGTGAGGCAAGTCCTTCGTGGGCGATGGCCATGGTGGGATAGACAAGGTTGCTTCTTCGTGGACCCTTCGTGGGTGGAGCCCTCCATTGACTCGCGCAACCGCTACCCTTTGTTGGTTGAAGTCTCCATCAACGTGGATGTACGATAGCACCACCTATCGGAATCACGCCAAAAATCTTCGTGTCTGCATTGCATTTGCCTTCTCCAAACCCTTCCCTTTACCTTCATATGCAATGTTTACTTTCCACTTCTATACTCTTAGACTTGCATGTGTAGTGATTGCTTGACTTGTCATAATTGCTAAAATCTGCCAATAACTAAAATTGGGAAAAGGAAAAAAATATTTGTTCATGTAGTATAATCACCCCCTGTCGGGGATATACTGATGAGGACATCAATACCATTGTTACACCTACATCCCCTGCTACTATACATACTGGACCGATTACTAGAGCTCGCGCACGCCAATTAAATTACCAGCTACTTTCTTTTCTTTGTAATGATTCTAATGTTCATGAGAATATGATGCTGCCTAAATTGGATACATTTGTTTTGCTTACAAATGAAGGGCCTAGCTTGGAGAAGGATGAACATTGGAGCAAGAACAAGCATGGAGTTGATGGCATGCGCAAGGGAGACAAGAACAGAGTTTCAAGTGATGATTTCAGGACTTTGAAGCCACCATAATGAGTGCATGAAGCCTTGGACGAAATATACAATATGCCACTTCATAATTTTTGTCCAGAGGCTATTCTAGGTGCTGCGTCACCTTATTTTGGGGCCAGGCCCATGTAATTTCGAAATACTTGAGTATAGGATGTTTTTAGAGTCTGTATGTGTGGGAAAACAAGAGTTAGGGTTGGTTTCAAACCCCTCCTCCAAGGGCCACGAAATCCACCCCCCCCCCTCTTCCTCCATATATAAAGCCCTTAAGGCGTCGTTTAGACTTTGGGTTTTGTTTAGATTAAAGTTCGCCATAAATGCAACTTCGCGTACTTCGTTTGTGTTCAATGACCAGACAAAGGCGTCACAGAACCCCACCTTGATCAATAAAGCTTTCCTCTTATATTCGCAATATCCAAATTGCAATCTTAGTTTCTTACTTGTTCTTCGTTTGTCCGCAGGAAACAGACCTTCGTGGTCAGGTTGATCGTGCTCTAGTGTGGTCAATAACCTCTCGGAGTTGGTTTAGCGATTGCTAAGGCATGACATCCTCGCACTTTCGTAGTCGGATCATCAAAGTCTACTCCTCCAAAACGATAGCCACCATCTCATCGAAAGACGGGACACCTTAGCCTCTATCAAGTGGTATAGTAACACCATACCCTTCTTGTGTTTAATGACTTTTAATGCTGCCATATCCTACCACTATATATCCACCACCAATCCGAGTTCCTTTCATATTAGGTTTGTTTTCGAGATCCATCTAATTTCCGATTCGTGTTTCCTTGCCTGAGTAGGTTTCGGGAAAAAAATCGGTGACCGAAAATATTTTTTCCCTATCCTATTTTTAGGTGTTTTTGAGTCTTTTGAGCCACGTGCCATCATAGTGATTTTTTCTCGCACTTTTTCCTCGTCACTGCCCTGATTTCTGAAAAAAAATAGTCAAAAAACTTTCGTGCCCATCCTGTCATTTTGACTTGGGAAGAGTTTTGAGACACTAGCCATTATAGTGATTTTTCACAAAAAAAAGAGGAGCGCAAAAAAACAGAGCGAAAAAAATTCCAGAGTGTGCTTTTCCCTTGTTTATGTGCAGCGCCGTGATTTTGTTAGTGTTCTAGGCTCGCGTCTCTAGCACGATCTAGCCTAGGACTAGCACAGCACCGTCGTTGAGCATTTATTCAACTTTGCATCTCTGAATTGATAATTATTGACCCTTTTGCTACCATATTATAAGCCTTCCTAGCTCCACATAAATCTATGTTGTGCATTTGACTCTCCCTGGTAATCGCTCTATCCAAGCTTTGAGAGTTTTGACTACAACGGTTGCCGTTCACCACCTGCTGTTGGGTAAGAACTGGTAAGAATTTGAGATTTGCTTGACGAATTTGTGACATCCCACCACCGTCATTTTCTAGTAGTCTGTAGGATCATATTCTTGTGTGTTTCTATTGCTGCTAACCATGGCAGGATCACAAGTCGACGAGACTGATAGGGAGAACATGATGAACAATGATTTACATGATAAGTTTCAGCAAATGATGAGTGGACAGGGGGAAGATGTGCTAAACAGATTTGAATAGGCCATGGAGAAGATGGATCCCATTGAGAAGGCGTTCGAAACAAAGTTCGATAACAAGTTTAATGAATTGCTCGCGCGTCTTCCACAACCACTGGCCACAGCACATGTCGCACCTCTACAACAACAACAACAACAACAACAACAACAACATCGCCTTCCAAATCAACTGGGACGAGAACAACGCGTTCCCCTTGAGCCTGGTCAAACTTCGGGTGCCGCTGTTGATGCTTTTGTAGCTCCTGCTGCTATTGCAGAGGTGGAGGACCATTACGAGGATGAGGTTGACCAAAATCAGAACTACGTGCAACCACCAGCACCACCAGCACCAGGTCGTCCTCATGCATATCATCACAACGGTGCGGCTGCACCACCACCTGAGGTACATGACCATCTTCCTAAACTAAAATTCAATATTCCACCATTTGAGGGTAGATATGTTCCTGATATATATCTTACTTGGGAGTTAGAAACTGAACAACGATTTACATGTTTACAATATCCTGAGGAGAGACGTTGTCGGTGTCAAAACCGGTGGATCTCGGGTAGGGGGTCCCGAACTATGCGTCTAGGCGGATGGTAACAGGAGACAGGGGACATGATGTTTTTCCCCAGGTTCGTGCCCTCTCGATGGAGGTAAAACCCTACTCCTGCTTGACTGATCTTGATTATATGGGTATTACAAGAGTTGATCTACCACGAGATCGAAGAGGCTAAACCCTAGAAGCTAGCCTATGGTATGATTGTTGTTCTTGGTCCTACGGACTAAACCCTCCGGTTTATATATACACCGGAGGGGGCTAGGGTTATACAAAGTCGGTTGCAAGGAAGGAGATCTACATATCTGTATTGCCAAGCTTGCCTTCCACGCCAAAGAGAGTCCCATCCGGACACGGGACGAAGTCTTCTATCTTGTATCTTCATAGTCCAACAGTCCGGCTAAAGGATATAGTCCGGCTGTCCGGATACCCCCTAATCCAGGACTCCCTTAGTAGCCCTCGAACCAGGCTTCAATGACGATGAGTCCGGCGCGCAGATTGTCTTCGGCATTGCAAGGCGGGTTCCTCTCCAAACTCTGAGTACCTGTTAAATAGTGTCCGGCTTCTCGTGAATGTTGCGCTTCTCGGCTTCTGCGCCCAATAATGGCCATCTTCCATGTGTCAAGTGAATGCGAGGAGCTAGGGTGTTTTTACATTTACCACCCTAGCTATGTGAATGAACTGTCTATTAAAGAGACGAGGATTCTCATATCCAAACCACACCATCCTCCCTCAGCAAGCATTCATCGGAGCGCTCCCAAAAAATCCATTCCAGCATGGCCGGCCAGCGCAGCTCCTCCTCTCGCTCCCGTAGCCCCAAGCCTGGAGATTGGGAGAGGTGTTCCGTCCTGCACAGCCAATTAGTGAAGCTACAGACCCAGGGATTTCTCCTCCCAGCGTATATGGTCCCGGTTCGAGCCGGGCTCGCACCTATAATGGCGGGGAGCAAGCGGAGAGCTTTCCCAACCCCTCTAAGGGAGAGCAGGTATGCCTTGTCCCTTATTTGTTAAGGGGACTCGGATTTTCAATCCATCCGTTTCTCCGAGGGCTCCTGGAGTTTTACGGCCTCCAGTTGCACAACCTCACCCATGCCTCCATACTGCACATCGCTGGTTACGTAGCCCTTTGAGAACTGTTTCTGGGCTGTGAAGCTCATTTCGCACTGTGGAAGAAGTTGTTCTGCCTTGTGCCCCATACACAGAGGGGATCAATATATCAAGTGGGCGGAGCCGAAGTGTGGCGCATCGCCGGGACCGGATACCTATCCGGTACCCCAAAGAAGACGTCCGAAGACTGGCCTTCAGAGTGGTTTTATATGGAGGACGTCCCCCTTCCGGATCCTATTCGGATCGGCCACCCCGAGTTTGATAATGCTCTTTTGAAGAAGCGCCTGAGCTGGTGGCCATGGAGCCCTCGGGAGGAAGATGATAGAGATGTTCTTTACCTGATGGGCCAGATAAAGGTATTGGATCAATCAGGACTGACCATAACCAAGGTTATGTCAATATGCATTATGCGGGGGGTGCAGCCACTTCAATATCGAGGCCACCCTATGTGGGATTTCAACGGGGAAGATGATGCCACCCGCTGCGGCCGCAAGGGGCCGGACTCGACTGCTGCCCTAGCAAAAATCATGTCCGGTCTGTACAAGGGAGAGGAAGAGGAGTTCCTCTGCAGCAAGCCACGGGATGGGTTCTCCATGTACAACCCTCCGAGCTGGGTAAGCTGCCACTTTTTATACCCACCCCTTCAGCATTTTTGCAGCAAATATATTATCTTGTCATTTCGTCGAAGGAACTGCGTAAGGTTGTAAGGGAGATCAACAGCCCACCTCCACAACCAGAGGACCCTGAGCGGTCCCTCGACCCCGGCCTTAAAGAGGATCCGGACATATTAGTGGAGCTGATTGATAGGGTATTCTACCAATTGAGCTACGATGACGCCATGGTGGCCATTATAGCCGACTACCCTAGGCTACTCCCAGCCTCGCAGGTAAATGAGACCAAAGTCACATCTTTGAAAAGGATTTCCTTTTATGCACTTCACCTACCTAATACAAACGGTGTTTTATAGGGAAGGCCCTCGGGACGCCATGTCGAGCCCGCGGCGACTTGCCAACAAGGGGCTCCGAAGCCGGACAGGCTAAAAAGGAAGGCGATCCGGATGGAGACGCCGGCGCAGAGGTATGATGCAACACCTTACTCCGTGGTTGTCATCTTTAAAAACATAATAACGTCCGTGTTTCCTAGAAGGAAGAGCGCTCGCCGGACAATATCCAAAGAGGTCGCTGATCACGCCTCTACCAGTCGTGCTCCAGGGCCGAACACAGAGGCGGAAGCGAACACGAGGCGCATGCCGGACGCTCCTTCTATAGAGGATGCGAATAAAATATCTGCTACAAATTCCGACGCGGAGAGCGCCATGAATCACAGGCGTTGCCGAGCCGTACTCCGTGATGTTTGTTTCTCCCAGGAGGCTTTTAATGCCTTCCACTCAAGAGATGCGTATATCCGTGCAGCTCAAAATGGTCTAGCCAGAGCCATGGACCAGTATGTAAAGGATATATGGGTAAGAAAATTTGATGATTATATATATATATCAGTAGCCCCTGAGACTTGAAACAGTTAGAATAACTGATTTAAGGATCATGACTTACTCAGGTTTTGACAGAAAAGAATACCCAATTATCTCAGGAGCTGGAAGAGTGCAAAGCCCAGCTTCAGGCCGCACTTCCTGCAGAAGAGGAGTCCAAGAAGACCCCCGCTGGTAACTGCTGGGTTTATGCTGTGAATCGGCAGGTACCAGATGTTTGTGCGGCGTGCCTGCAAGTCTAACCATAGATTTTGCAGATGACTCCGGAGTAAATCCGAAGGCCATGCCAGGGGATGCGAAACATGCTGAACGACAGCTAAATGCTGGCGAGCGCGTGCTGTCACGCATCATTCAAGAGAAAAATAATCTCCGAGACGCTAATACCCAGCTGAGCGTGGAACTGAAAGATGTTCGGGCCCAGCTTGTGGACTCTGTGAAGGAGAATAAGCGGCTTCGACGCGGCATTTTTAGTAAGTGCTTAAACGAACCCTTGAAGGAGTTCGGTGAAGAGGCCGGCTAACAGAGTTATGTCTGCAGGTATGCTGACGGGTCGTCCCGCGGAGGAGATGCCCGAGTCTGCGGGTGATCTTCTACCCGAGCTTTCACAACTGCACGAACAAATTCGGCAGGCGATGCAGGGTATTGCCCAGGCCTTGTGGCCATCCGTCTCCCTACCAGCAGGCATTGGAGAGCTTGCGGAGAAGCTCAAGGGAGCGCAGCGGCGCTTCCGATTGTGGAAGATATCGGCCTGCCGTCAAGGTGCCAGGGAAGCCTGGGCCATGGTGAAGACGCGGTATACCAAGGCTGATCCAAACCACATGGCCGAGGTCGGACCTGTGGGGCCCGATGGGAAAGAGATCCCCGTTAGCTTAGTGTACGAGCAAGTAGAATTAGCCGCAAAGTATTCCCAACAGGATTGTAGGATAGACAGCCTGTTGGATGGTATAGAAGAGGAATTAAGTCAGTCTAAGTGACTATGTAATTAAAGTGACATGTATAATGCCCTCTAGCCAGATTGTAAATCATTTGTCATGGCGGACCTTTTCGCTTCAACCTCGGGACCCGATAGTCCGGAGTGTATCCAAATACCCGCTCAGTTATATAAGAACCAGGGTATGCGTGGAAACCAGGCGTAGGGGTGATTAGTGCTTGAAAAGACGAGTATCCAACTAGTTATGTTATATTACATGGGTAGTAAGAAACATCTTCCAGGGAGAATAGTTCCGTTAAGGGTTCCTTTCCCTGGGTATGCATGCCCTCAAGTGCATGCCGAACTACGAGAAGAGACGCAGGAAAAACATCTGGGGCACATATGGAAAATAAATAAAAATCGTCTTTTGTTCACCGACCGAATATTCCCTTAAGAACGCTAGCTTTCGTCCTCACCCAGTCTGAGGTACACATCGGGCTAACCCGGCAGTAACAATCGCAGAGGTGCTCCCCGTATGCCCTAGCCGAATTAACGGGAACGTAGGGCATAAATACAAGAGCCGGGCAACCCATCTTGGCCAAAACTTAAGTCATATCGATGCATATAATGGCGAAGAAAAGGTACATGCAGAAGAATAACACATGTGCAGGGCATGGAGCCCAGATAAATAATTAAGCTTCTGTATAAGAAACCCCCAGGTATAATGAGTGCGGTTAGCGCGTCAATAGTGTGCAAGCAAGGCACAAGTTGGCCCTTGAAGGTTTTGAGAAAGAAAGAGAGAAAAAAGGAAAGAAAGAAAGAAAGACATATAATGTATATACAAAAATGGACAGAGGAAGGAGACGAACATATAGTCCGACACTAAGCGTAGAATCTTCGGAGCCTGGCTGCGTTCCATGGGTTCGTCTCAAGTTGATTATCCCATGCATCCCGCAAACGGTACGCTCCACCGGTCAGAACTTGGTCAATAATGAAGGGACCTTCCCATTTGGGCTCGAGCTTGGTCTTTTTCTTCTCCGGCAGGCGTAGAACTAGTTCACCAACGTTATAAGTTTTGGCACGTACTTCTCTGCTTTGGTATCTTCAAGCCTGTTGCTGATAGAATGTGGAACAGGCTTTGGCCATGTCGCGCTCCTCCTCTAGGGTGTCCAGACTGTCCTGCAGCTCGAGCTCGGCTTCTCTTTCTTCGTACATGCGCACTCGAGGTGAGTCATGAATTATGTCGCAGGGCAGAACCGCCTCAGCGTCGTACACCATAAAGAAGGGTGTGTATCCGGTAGTATGATTCGGCGTGGTCCGCAGCCCCCAGAGTACGGAGTCGAGCTCCTCTACCCAGTGCATGTTAGATTCCTTTAAGGACCGTACTAATCTGGGTTTGATGCTGCTCATGATAAGACCATTTGCTCGCTCAACTTGACCGTTAGTTTGTGGGTGATAGACAGAAGCATAATCAAGCTTGATGCCCATGTTGCTGCACCGGAGTTTTACCTCGTCGGCCGTGAAGTTCGTGCCGTTGTCAGTTATGATGCTGTGGGGGACGCCATAACGGTGTACAACCCCGGATATGAAGTCTATCACCGGTCCGGATTCGGCCATTTTAACAGGTTTGGCTTCTATCCATTTGGTGAATTTATCCACCATGACCAGTAAGTATTTTTTCTTATGGGTTCCCCCTTTAAGGGGTCTAACCATGTCAAGCCCCCAGACCGCGAAGGGCTAGGTAATGGGGATTGTTTGGAGGGCGGTGGGTGGCATATGGCTTTGGTTTGCAAAAAGCTGGCAACCGACGCAGCATTGGACCAAGTCATGTGCATCTGCCCGGACCGTCGGCCAATAAAAACCTGTACGGAAGGCCTTGCTTACAAGGGCCCGGGCTGCGGCGTAATGGCTGCCGAGTCCGGCATGAATTTCTTCCAGAAGCTTCCGCCCTTCCTCTTCGGAGATGCACCTTTGAAGGACTCCGGTAGTGCTTTTCCTATAAAGCTCTCCCTCATGGACCTTATAGGATTTAGATCGCCGCACTATGCAGCGTGCCTCATTTTGGTCCTCGGGAAGTTCCTGCCTAGTTAGGTAGGCCAGGAATGGTTCTGTCCATGGGGCGATGATGGCCATTATTACGTGGGCTGAAGGTGTTATTTCGGTGGCAGGGTCTCTGATTATGTTAGAGTGTTCGGTATTGGACGTTGTGCCTGGGTCCGGACTATAGTTATCGGTGTCCCCTTCCCATACCACGGATGGCTTAAACAGCTTCTCCAAGAAGAAGTTGGGTGGGACCGCGTCGCGTTCTGCGCCAATGCGGGCGAGGATATCCACCGCCTGATTGTTTTCCCGAGCCACATGTTGGAATTCGAGCCCCTCGAACCTAGCTGACATCTTGAGGACGGCGTTGCGATAGGCCGCCATTTTCGGATCCTTAGCATCGAAGTCTCCATTTATTTGGGATATTGCAAGGTTCGAATCCCCACGCACCTCCAAGTGTTGAATGCCCATGGAAACTGCAATCCGAAGACCATGTAACAAGGCCTCGTATTCGCCTGCGTTGTTGGAGTCTGTATACATTATTTCGAGTACGTATTGAACTGTATCTCCGGTTGGGGACGTCAGAATGACGCCAGCCCCTAGACCGGCCAGCATTTTGGAGCCGTCGAAGTGCATGATCCAATTGGAGTATGCGACGTACTCTTTAGCGAGTTCGACTTCCGTCCATTCGGTGACAAAGTCGGCCAATACCTGCGACTTAATGGCTCGCCGGGGTTTGTATGTTATGTCGAATGGGAGGAGCTCAATGGCCCATTTGGCAATCCGACCCGTGGCGTCACGGTTGTTTATAATATCATTAAGTGGCACTTTCGAGGCTACTATAGTTGAACACTCTTGAAAGTAGTGTCGCAGCTTCTAGGATGCCATGAATACCGCATAGGCTATCTTTTGATAATGTGGGTACCGTGATATGCATGGAGTGAGGACAGTGGATACATAATATACCGTCTTTTGAAGGGGGAATTTGTGTCCATCCGTTTCTCGCTCGACGACGAGCACTGCGCTTACAACCAGATGAGTCGCTGCAATGTACAACAGCATTGGTTCGCTGATGTTTGGCGCGGTCAAGATTGGGTTGGTTGCCAGTATGGCTTTTATTTCTTCCAATCCGGCTGTGGCAGCATCCGTCCACTCGAAGTGTTCGGTTCCCCGAAGGAGGCGATAGAGGGGTAATGTCTTTTCTCCTAAGCGGGAGATAAAGCGGCTTAGAGCCGCCACACATCCGGTTAATTTCTGGATTTGTTTGAGGTCCGTTGGGATAGCCAACTGTGACAGAGCTCGGATTTTGGCCGGTACACCGAAAACGCATTTTTTCGGATTGATCTTGATGTCGTATGTTCGGAGGTTGTCGAATGTGAGCCTCAAGTCGGCTATTAGAGAGTCGACGTGTTTGGTTTTAACGACCACATCATCTACGTATGCCTCCACTATTTTGCCGATCTGTTTTTCTAGACATGTCTGAATCATGCGCTGATATGTTGCGTCGGCGTTTTTGAGCCCAAAAGGCATTGTGTTGAAACAGAAGGGGCCGTATGGTGTGATGAATGACGTGGCGGCATGGTCGGACTCCGCCATCTTGATTTGGTGGTAGCCGTAGTATGCGTCGAGGAAACACAATGAATCGTGTCCTGCGGTAGCATCAATAATTTGATCGATGTGGGGGAGGGGGAAGGGATCCTTTGGGCAGGCCTTGTTGAGGTCCTTGAAATCGAACATAGGCGCCAGGATTTTTCCTTGTTTGGTACCATCACCAGGTTTGCTAGCCAGTCCGGGTGTTTTATTTCTATAATGAATCCGGCCTCCAATAACTTGGCTAGCTCCTCTCCCATAGCTTGTCTCTTGGGTTTGGAGAAACGCCGAAGAGTCTGCTTGACCGGCTTGAATCCTTTTAGGATATCAAGGGTGTGTTCGGCCAGCCTGCATGGGATTCCTGGCATATGTGAGGGATGCCAGGCGAATATGTCCCAATTCTTGCGCAGGAACTCTCGTAATGCGGCGTCCACGGCGGGGTTTAACTGTGCCCCGATGGAGGCTGTTTTTGTAGCGTCCGTTGCGTGGACTTGGAATTTCACAATTTCATCCGCTGGTTTAAAAGAGGTGGGCTTGGATATTTTGTCAAGTATCACGTCGTCCTTGTCCACTGTGGAGCGTAGCGCAGTTAATTCCTCGGCCGCAAGGGCTTCGAATAATGCCTCGAGGGCCAATGCGGCTGTTTTGTTTTCGGCACGGAGTGTTGTGTCCATATCACTAGCGAGAGTGATGATTCTGTTGGGTCCGGGCATTTTGAGCTTCATGTACCCGTAATGGGGTATGGCTTGGAAGGTCGTGAACGCCTCCCGCCCTAAACGGGTGTGGTATCCGCTACTGAACGGGGCCACTTGGAATGTAATTTTCTTCGGACCTATAGTTCTCTGGCGTGCCGAATACCACATCTAGTGTGATTTTTTCAGCACAGCGTGCTTCCCGACTGGGGATGATTCCTCTGAAGGTTGTGCTGCTTTGCTCAATGCGGTTCCAATCTATTTCCATTTTTTTTGAAGAGTTTCCTCATAGATGAGGTTTAATCCACTGCCGCCGTCCATGAGTACTTTCGTGAGTCGAAAGCCGTCCACAATTGGATTGAGGACCAGTGCAGCTGGTGCCCGGGCTATTTGGAATTTAGGTTTGTCACTGGCATTGAAGGTAATAGTCGTGTCACTCCATGGATTTATTGCTGCCACGTGGCAGATTTCGGCAAGGCCTGCGTGTATTATTTGATACGAAGGTCTCAAAGATTGTTAATACCGTATTTTTATCCCCGGGATGGTGCTTTGTGGCATCTGGGATGAGAAGATCCTCGCCACTTTTGGCCACCTGCAGGAGTATCCAACATGCTCTAAGGCTATGTGTTGGTATTGTATCCGCTGTACTATGAATTTTGCAGGGTCCGTTGAGCCATCCCTTCAATACGGTTCCACGCCCTGTAGAGGGTTTTTGCTTTCTTGGGATTAACTCGGGTGTCTTATGATAGTGCACCCTTTTACTTCGGACTGGGTGTATATTCGGAGCCGAATTATCCCAAAATTTTGTTTCGGTTTTCCAGGCGCTTTTCATTGCACAGTACTTTCGTACTATGGACGCCAAGTCAGTGAAGCGGGATATATCACGGCGACTTATGGCGTTAAGGATTCCCTTGTCCATGCAATTATTGCAGAAAAATAAGATTGCGTCTTCCTCATGATAGTCCTTAACCTTGTTCATCACAAGGAGGAATCTGGCCTAATAATGATGTACTGTTTCCTGGGGCTCTTGCCTGATGTGGGAAAGATCGCTTATGTTTGGGTGGGTGGGTGGAATTAAGTCCGAACCCGTACCCGATCTGAGACCCAGGGGCCGAGGAGTTCCCAATCTTGGAAGTTCGGGTTCCGGGATGTTGCCCGATAAGTCTGGCCCGCTGCCCGACTCTAGGTTCAGGGCTTGGGTAATGTCCTCCCGTAAACAGGTGTCCGGCTCGGAGAGCTCAGGAATCCGGACATAGTTAGTGCTCAAGATAGAGGAAGAATCGCCGCATTGTTCCTCCACCACCGCAATATGATGGGTGACCGGTGGAGAGTTAATCTCCCTTTGATCGGGTTTAAGCCCAATCCGATCATAGTCCATAGCGACTCCCAAGGCGGCGATGCGATCCAAGAGCTCGTTTAGGGAAGAGAGCTCCATTGGATCCATCTGCTCGGCAAGTTCCGAGTTTACGTGGAAGCTGTTTTCGATGACCCGAGAAGTCATCGTCGGTGCAGCAGCCGAACAGGCGGTCATTATGAAACCGCCTAGCCAGAGAGTTTGGCTGACAGCCAAGGCTCCCCCGGCGGTAATGTTAACTTTAAAGACGAGACGAGACATCCTTCCTTGCGGCAACGGCATAGTGGAACTCTCAATGAAAGCACCAATGTCGGTGTCAAAACCAGCGGATCTCGGGTAGGGGGTCCTGAACTGTGCGTCTAGGCGGATGGTAATAGGAGACAGGGGACACAATGTTTTTACCCAGGTTCGGGCCCTCTCGATGGAGGTAAAACCCTACTCCTGCTTGATTGGTCTTGATGATATGGGTATTACAAGAGTTGATCTACCACGAGATCGAAGAGGCTAAACCCTAGAAGCTAGCCTATGGTATGATTGTTGTTCTTGGTCCTACGTACTAAACCCTCTGGTTTATATAGACACAGGAGGAGGCTAGGGTTATACAGAGTCGGTTGCAAGGAAGGACATCTACATATCCGTATTGCCAAGCTTGCCTTCCACGCAAAAGAGAGTCCCATCCGGACACGGGACGAAGTCTTCAATCTTGTATCTTCATAGTCCAATAGTCCAGCTGTCCGGATACCCCCTAATCTAGGACTCCCTCAGACGTGTTCCTCCTGCTGTTTGTGCTTTCACTAGCTTTGCATGTGTTTGGTGGTATGAACATTGTAGATTATATCCTATTCCAGGTACTTGGGCTGCTTTGAAAACTGCTATGCGTACTCATTGGGTTCCACCATATTATCAACGTGAATTACTTCAAAAATTGCAGCGTTTAAGACAAGGAAAAAAATTATGTAGAAGAATATTATCAGGAATTACAAACTGGCATGATTAGATGTGGTATTGTTGAGGATAATGAAGCTATGCTTGCACGTTTTATGGGTGTATTAAATAGATAGATTCAGACCATTCTAGAGTATAAGGAGTATAATAATATCACTCATTTATTCCATCTTGCTTGTAAAGCTGAACGTGAAGTGCAGGATCGACAACATTGGAGCGAACTAACTTTTCTGCAGGTCGACCTTCATCATGGACACCACGTGCATCCTCTACTTCCACTGCACCATCACCTCCATCAGGTGCCACCTCTAGCCGTGATACAAGAAAGCAGGCACAACCACCACTATCTGCCAAGAACACACCTACCGGGCCTACACAGAGCTCTTCTTCTTCCATGGCATCAACATGGCACACAAGTGATATTATTTGTCATCGTTGTAAGGGAAGAGGTCATTATACGAAAGAATGCAAATCTCACCGTGTGATGATTGCTACTGAGGATGGTGGGTATGAGTCCGCTAGTGACTATGATGAGGAGACTTTGGCTCTTATTACACGTGAAGAACACGGTGGAGATGATTCTGATCATGAGACGCAATACATGGCTCCTGAAGACGCTGGCAGGTATGAATTTTTTAGTTGCTCAATGTGTTTTGAGTGTGTAGGTCACACAAGCTGAGCAAAATCAGAGGCATAATTTGTTCCATACAAAGGGAGTTGTGAAGGAACGTTTTATTCGCGTCATCATAGATGGAGGGATCTGCAACAAGTTGGCTAGCATGGAGATGGCGGAGAAGCTATCTCTCACCACAAGACCACATCCACATCCTTACTACATCCAATGGTTCAACAACAGCGACAAGGTTAAGGTAACACGTACTGTTCGTGTGCTTTTTAGTATCTCTACATATGCTGATTATGTTGATTGTGATGTGGTACCTATGCAAGCATGTTCCTTATTACTCGGTAGACCATGGCAATTTGATAAAAATTATGTACATCATGGTAGAAACAATCAGTATACTCTTGTTCATAAGGATAGAAATATTACTTTGCTTCCTATGACTCCTGATTCCATTTTGAAAGATGATATTGATAGAGCTAATAAAGTAAAACAGGATAAAAATAAGAGTGAAAATCTGATTGTGGCAAAAGAATTTGAGCAACAAATGAAACCTATAATAAACCATATAGTGTTGCTTCTGAAATTAAATTGAAAAGTGCATGTTTACTAGCCACAAAGTCTGATATTGATGATGGCATGCGCAAGGGGAACAAGAATGGAGTTACAAGTGATGATTTCAGGACTTTGAAGCCCCCATAATGAGTGCATGAAGCCTTGGACGAAATATACAAGATGCCACTTCATAAATTTCATCCAGAGGCTATTAAAGGTGTTGTGTCCCCTTATTTTTGGGCCAGGCCCATGTAATTTCGAAATACTTGATTATAGGATGTTTTTAGAGTCCATACGTTTGGGGAAACAAGAGTTAGGGTTGGTTTCGGACCCCCTCCCTCAAGAGCCACGAAATCCCCCCCCCCTTCTCCATATATACAGCCCTTAGATCATTGTTTAGACTTTGGGTTTTGTTTAGATTAAAAGTTTGCCATAGCTGCAACTTCGCGTACTTCGTTTGTGTTCAACGACGAGACCAAGACGTCACAGAACCCCACCTTGATCAATAAATCTCTTATCTTATATTCGCAATATCCAGATTGCAATCTTATATTCTTGCTTGTTCTTTGTTTTCCTGCAGGAAATAGACCTTCGTGGTTAGGTTGATCGTGCTCCAGCGTGGTCAATAACCTCTCCGAGTTGGTTTAGCGATATCTAAGGCGCGACGTCATCGCACGTTCGTAGTCGGGTCGTCAAAGTCGACTTACACCAAAGCAATATCCATCATCTCATCGAAAGATGGGACACCTTAACCTCTATCATATACCCCGCGGTATAACCCGACCGGATATATGACCCGGCTGGGACTTGGCGTTTCATCGGTAACCCGCCTGAAGGCTGGCGACTCACTAAGTGACCTGCCTGAATCTCTCCACTCATTGATGACCCGGCCGGGCCTGGTGACTCATTGGTGACCCGGCAGGCGGGTTAGAGGAGCGACAAGACCCGATGGCCTAGAAGGCGGCTCATGGAAGGTCGACTCATGTTACGTTAGGCCGGCTTAAGAGGAAAGGCATAAGGAATATTCTCTTACAAAGGAAGCAAGACTAGGACTCCACTTGTAATAGAGTAATCCTAACCCTACTAGGACTAGTCATGTAACCCGCCGCTTCAACTTATATAAGGAGGGGCGGGCACCCCAAGATGGACAAATTTTAGACAGACAAGTTAATAGCTCTCGAGAGAGAGGTAGCCAAAGAGCGCCCCTCTAATCGTGAGCACCATGATCAATATCAATGAAGATGGATGTAGGCTTTTACCTCCACCGTGAGGGGCCGAACCTCGGTAAAAAACCTCGTGTCTCTCATCCCACTCAACCCCTCTTAAGCTACTACGTAGATGCGTTAGCCTCATGACTAAGTCCTCACACTAGGACATCTGCCATGACAAATCCACGACAGTTGGCGCTAGGGCTGGAATTCGAGCCGAGTCGAGCCAGCTCAGCTCGACTCGCTAGAGCTTGTTTCATTAACGAGCTAGCTCGACTCGACTTGTTACTATAACAAGCTCAAACCCAAGATTGGCTCGACTCGTATAACTCGCGAGCTGTCTCGTTTAGCTTGTTAAGCTCGTTAAAGATATGAACATAAAACCCTCAAATATGATAAAAAATGATTATGTATAAATTAAACACATATATCACTAAACAATTGTAATTTCCTTGTAACACATGAGTTCCTAGGCGGCTGGGCCTTCAATGGTTGGGCCTTGTGTTGTGCGCTTGGGACATAGGGTGCTGAGTGGCTGATCTTTTTTTTGTATTGGGAGTGGCTATCTTTTGTACCGAGCCTAACGAGTTACATGAGTACTCGTGAGATTGGCTCGTTTAACTTGGTCTATAAACGATCTTAAACTAAAGCTCGGCTCGACTCGTTATTCTTCGAGCTTGAGTCGATTCGAGCCGAGTCACGAGCTACTCGTTTAGCTCGCGAGCTTCGAGCTTTTTTTCCGGCCCTAGTTGGTGCCCACCGTGGAGCCCGCGCATGGTGGTGTTGAGTTCTTGGATGGATTCTTCCCAGGGTTTCGAGAAGTTCGTGATGCTCGGATGAAGAAGAGCCAGATTGCGTCTATGTGCACGGTCACACGCAACCAGGCAATCCGTCGTGGCTGGATCACTTTCCGCTACACCGCCGCGAGAAGCCAAGGGCAGAGGGGTTCCGTCAGTATGGATCAAAATCATCAATTCATGCTTGTTTTTGTCTGATTCGCCGAGTCGCCGCCGCCGCGTACAGGAGTCGCCGAGACCGATAGGCGCACAGTCGTTTGTATGAAGATCAAATTTGAATATTTCCTTTTTTCGTCGAGATTGAAGTGAATCGGCTGCACCAAACACCTACGTATTTTGGTGTCTTCTGACTACTGCTACTCCCGAGGATAGGGTGACAAAAACAAACGTAGCAGCAACACGTGCATTAAATTCAGCGAGTCTCCATACTACACTTTTGAAGATTGATTCCAATGGCCATCAGCGCGTAAAGGACATCTTGGCAAAACAAAGCTTAATGATTACATTCGGTGGCTGAGAGAACAAAGGGAATAAAAATGCAGAGGCAGGAGTTGTCGGCATCAGTCAAAAGATGAGGTGTTGAAAGGAAAGAGCGCAATCATATACTCTTCCCCATGTGCCCGCCCGCGCTCTCCCCACCAGCGCCCGCGCCTGCGCCTGCGCTGGTGTGGGCGGCCGCAGCTCCCAGCTCCGGCTACGCCTCCTGGTTTATGCCACTGCCATCGCCGCCTACTGGCGCCCCTGTTGGCGTCCAACTCGCGCTTCTTAGGAGAACTTCGCCCCTCCCGTGCTCGTCTGCTGCAGCCTCGCCAGATCCATATTCGCTGCCGGCAGGTCAGGGCGGATCCACCTCTTCAGACGGCTTCGTCCCTGACTTGCAGCCGCCAAGTGCATCACCGGGCTAGGCTTTGGTTGGGTCAGGGCTCGCCGCCCCTGCTGCGGCTTCCTCACTCATTCAAGTCCCAGGCGAAGCAATCCTTAACTGCGATGTTGGGAGGCAGCTGGCCTCCTTCCACCATGCTGCTAGCGTGCCTTCAATGCCGGGGTTGCAGCCCGATGCGAGGCGCGAGGATGAAGTGACCGGTGACTGGCGCCTCGTCGCATCACATAAAGGCCCGCGCCGCCCGGCTTTGGCCGTCCCGGCATTCAAGCCAGCGCCCATACCCCGATTGCTCCTAGGCTGGTGTTGTCGGTGCCCCTTCTGCAGACATCGTGTTGAGGGGTGCCGCCACCCAATTCGCTGCTCCTGCTGCCTGCAAAATGGGCACAAATCACGCGCCTGTCGAAACCAGTGGAAGCCTTTGAGCTCTCTTGATAGCCTCACCGTGCCTCCGCCACCTCTCCTAGCCCTGCTGCTACTGTCGATGGGGCATCTCGCCTGGGTCATGGCTAGGAAGCCCCTCGCCCGCTGCTGCTGCCTGCTGCCCCTCGGACCAACATGGCGCGGCCTGGTGGCGCCTCGCAACGACCTGGTGCCGCTTCACTGCGGCCGATAGAAGACTTCGTTGTTGTCCCAGCGACGCCTGAGATGCATATAGACGCGGCCGTCCTCTCCTCCAACGATGTGGTCACTTGGCTCGAGGGTGGCCGGCAAGATGACTCCTGTCGGCAGGTGGCCTCTGAGCTTGCAACGGCCCTGGGCGCACGTCAGGCGGACATCGAGGTGGTCCAGCACTACTATCAGATCACGGGTTCTGGCAAAACCCTTAAGGTTCAAACACTGGGGTGCGGGCCATCGTTGTGGTGTAATACCCTACTCCAACGTGGTGGTGGTGGGTTGCCTCTTGGGCTGATGAAGAACAGTACAAGTGGAAGAACAACCTCCTGAGGTTGAGGTGTTCTTGTGCTTGGTGTGTGGCTAAGGGCAGGCTCTAGATCAGGTTCACCTCTCCTCTACTGTGGTGGATAGCTCTACTTATATAGGCCCCAGTCCTCTCCCCAAATATTGAGCGGGAAGGGAGCCAAAAACGGCCAATTTGAAAGGGGACAGCTAGTACAGCTTATCTTGACAAAAGTGGTCTTCGCCTACAAAAGGCTCTGGTGGTGACGCCGCCTTGGGCTCCATGGTGACCTCCATCTTGCCATCCTTCGGGTCCTAGTCTTGTTGCACTGTTATGGAAACCTTTGCTTGATGCCTCTGTACTCCGCACATGCGCCTGCCTCCTTAGCACCAAAGAGGAAACAAGGACGCTGCACGCGCTGGCGTCCGCCTGGTGTCGATCATCATGGCTCACGTCACGAGGTCCTCGCGAGGTTTGCCTTGCCTTGATCTCTCTGCCCCTCGTGAGCCTGCCTGGCGAGGCCACTCCTGAGGAGGTCTTGCGTCGTCCGCCTCGCGAGGCTTGGCCCCTCGCGAGGGTCTTGAATGCCTTGTCGGTGAAGATGGGCCGTATTGGCCTGCTAGCTTAGCCACGTCGGGGGCCGCAGGCAGGCAAGTCTGGGGACCCCCGTTCCCAGAACGCCGACAACTACCCCGAGCAATTCTTTGTTCGGTTCATGCATCAGCACCACTACGCTGAGGCTCTGTCCCGCGGTGATCTTCCCGGCGCCGGCTACCGCATCTATGTGCGTGAGTGGAGGCTTGAAGCGCACACCGACAACAAGGACCAACTCCACCAGGTTCGGCTATGCTTGGAAGGTGTCCCGCTGCATGCCTGGAACAACTACATCGCCACCTTCATCATCAGTCCCGGCTGCTCTCTCGACTACATCATCCATCGTAAGGAGGACACGAGGGACATGGTGCTGTGGGCATGGACGGCCAATCCCAGTGCCATCCCCAAGGTCAAATGTCTAACGCTGCCGGCATGTGGTCACCGTCGTCGGGGACGGCGCGGCCTTCATCATTGAGAAAATTCCTTATTTGACACTATCTTAAAATCTGTTTCCTTATTTGACACTGGAAAAAAATTCTTCCCTATTTGACACAAGTTCTAAATTTTATTCCCTATATGACATTTCCGTCCATTTTGAGCCTAAATGACACCTGAAAAGACTCTTTTGCCCCTCATATGGTATGTGTGTGGGGGGCAATAGCGCACACACGCAGCATCAGTGCGAGGGCAGGAGCACACACGCAGCAACACATACACATGCACCAACACACACACGCGCACACACACGCAACAACACGCACGCGCGCATGCACACACACACGCACACACACGCAACAACACACATGCACGCGCACACACACGCAGCAACACATGCACGCAGCACACACACACATACACACACACGCAACAGCAGCACACACGCAGGCAGCACATAGGCACGCAACAACACACACACACACGCACGTGCACACGCAGTAGCAAACACACACGCAACAGCACACATGCACACACACATGCAGCAGCAGCAGCACACATATGCGCGTGCACCCACACATGCAACAACACACACGCGCGCGCACACACATACCGCATGAGGGGCAAACTCGTCTTTTCAGGTGTCATTTAGGCTCAAAATGGACGAAAGTGTCGTATAGGGAATAAAATTTAGGACTAGTGTCAAATAGGGAAGAAAAACTTTTCCAGTGTCAAATAAGGAACCAGATTTTAATACAGTGTCAAATAAGGAATTTTCTCCTTCATCATCGCGTCATCATCCATCTGGACCTCCACGAGGACCACACCAAGGCCGGCGACGACGATGACAACCCGCCGCCATCGGAAGTTCATGAATTCACCTGGTACAGGAAGTTTGTCGATGGCACGTACACCCCAAGGGATCGCCTACCTACGCAGGGGTGTATTGAGCGGTGCCCGGATAGGCGCCAAGATGATGGCGACCGCGACGGCCGATGTAGGCGTGCTCGGGAGGGTTGGGGCGCCAAGGTGCGGCGCTCGCTCTCTTGCAACACTCGCGAGCGCCACCGCAATGATGTCCAGGACCGCACCAGGGACCGCTCGAGGGGGCACCGGCGGGAGGGCAACGCTGATGTGCTCGCCCCCCTTGCGTGCCTCGGCTCTGCTGCAGTTCTACGAGGCTCTGGATCGGGTAGTGGTGAGCCAACTCGTGCCCTCGAGCTGTTGCCCGTCCAGCTGCCGGTGCAACAGCTTGCGTGAGGGTGCAGCCTTGCCTTGCTCCTCTAGGCAGCGATCCCAAGATGAGCGCACTCCACCGGTGTCTCCGCCGCTCTCCCCAACCACCGTCCTGCCGCCGAGCCCTGCTTCTAAACGTGACAAGACCAGGAGCTCCCCCCTGTTGGGTGCGACTCATAGCCAGCCTCTGCTCGAGCTGTGCTCTCCTGAGGCGATGGCGAGGCCCCTTCCATCGCCGTCCAGGCCACCTGGCTTCCAGTCATCGTCAACGCTGTCGCTGATATGCGTCGGCACCATGAGGTGTACCCCCTCCCCGGTGCACGTCATGCTGCACAAGACAGATATGAGACCCTGGCGCCCATCTTCAAGGAGCGGCTGCTGGGCATCCTTGCCCCTCCTGCATCGCCTCGTCCCAGCCCTCCAGTGGCTCGACGGAAGACGCTGGCAGGAGTTAAAATCTCCAACAAGGGTGGCCTCTTGCTGCAAAGGATCAAACAAGCGGGTGTAGGTGTTGTTGCAGCTCCAGCAGCCAAGGTGGCGGAGAAGCTCATCTGCGGCACAATGGGAATTACAAAGAGACGGAGAAGATGTTACTAAGGCTACCTTGAACGACTTCACAGCCAAGTTTAAGGAGCAGCTGGCTCCAGAGGTGATCATGGCCATGAGGGAGTTATTCCACCTTGATGATGCTGCTGTTAACGGTGTCAAGGACGCACTGCTGGACCATGGTGGTGAGGGTGCGCTATAGCTTGCACAAGAGGGCCATCTAGCACAGGAAGTCGTGGGATCTCAGTCGGCTACGGCTTTATCTCCCAGTCTGCATGATTGGGTTGTTTTAGTTGATTATGTTAGTCCAACTGAGTAATGTGTCATGTGGTGGCTCTGTTGCTTCCGTTTTTAGGTGTGTGTGTTGTATCAGGGGTGCATGGCATTGCCTTGTGTTGGGCTACATGCGGTGTTGTACTGCTCCAGTTGGACAGCTATTTCAATGGCTACGTTCTGTGTCCTTTCTTGCTACATGGTCAGGACCGTCAGGTCTATGTGCACGATGGTGTGTCCCATGCTGACACAGCCAATCAACACGCTCAGTTGGAACGTCTGTGGCTTAAACTACTCAGCTAGGCGGGCAACAGTTAGTGCAACAATTGCTGCCTCCTCGTGTCAACTCGTGTGCTTACAAGAGACAAAGCTTGCCAGTGTTGACAAGTTTGTTGCTGCCTTCCTTGGTGGTAACAAACTCAAATATTCGCGCAACGCCCGACCACTAGGACTAGGGAAGGGATCCTTTTATTGTGGGACGACAATGTTCTCGACATCTTCGATATCTCAGCTTCGACCTATTGCCTCTCCGGCATGGTCCGCATCCGTGCGACCGACATGTGTTACAAACTCACTTTCGTCTATGGTCCCACAGACTATGCTTGCAAGGACGACTTCTTCGTCGAACTTACCGCCCACAAGCTTTTGGCTGGTGTTGGTTGGCTTGCTCTAGGAGACTTCAATCAGATCTATCGTGCACGTGACAAAAACAAGAGAAATGTTAATCGAAGTAGGATTAACTGGTTCCACGCTACTTTGCAATCCCACGAGCTCAAGGAAATCCATCTTCAGAATAGACGCTTCACGTGGAGTAATGAGCGGGACAACCCAATGCTTTGCAAGCTTGACTCCTTCTTCTGCAATGCGGACTGGGATATGGCATTCAACACCCATGTCTTGCACGCTTTGTCGTCCTCCCTTTCCGATCATTGTCCGCTCCTTCTCGCGGATGACAGGGGCCCCGAAAGGCCACGGTCCTTCAAATTCGAGAATTTCTGGGATATCTTTGCCTGGATTCAACGAGGTGGTTCAGAAGGCGTGGGACGAGCATGTGGGTCACATGGAGCCTTACCAAGTCTTGCACCATAAGCTCAAGAAAACTGCGATTCGGCTCTCTGAGTGGAGCAAGAAGCTCTTTTCCAAGGCTAAGATTCAACTACATGCAGCCCTGCTTGTGATTCCTCGCCTCGACATTGTGCAAGAAGAGCGAATTCTTTCTCCCGAGGAACGTGACTTATGTTCTATGCTCAAGCAGAGGGTTATTAGTTTGGCAGTGCTTGAGAGGGCTAGGAAATGACAATGTGCCAGGATTTCAAATCTGAGGGATGGTGATGCAAACACTAGATTCTTTCGTCGCTGCATTAATGCCCGAAGGCGGAAAAACCACATTCATCGTATCAAACATGCACAAGGGTGGGTGACTGAACATGAGGTAAAAGAGAAGATCATCCATAACCACTTCTCTGAGATCATGGTGAGGAGAGGCGTGCAACAAAGACTTTAATTGGGAGGAGCTCAGCACCGAGCCCCATGACTTGCATGACCTTGGAAACACCATCACGGAGGACGAGGTGTGGGAGGCCATTAAGGAGGTGCCTGGCATAAGGCTCCTGGACCGGATGGCTTCACGGGGAGTTTCTTCAAAAAGTGTTGGGGAATCATCAAGCATTCGGTCATGAGGGTTATTCAACGCTTCAATTCCTTACACACCTCCAACTTGCAGTGGCTCAATTCCGCCAATGTCATTCTCTTGCCCAAGAAGGAGGGTGCGGAAGGTCTCTGATTACAGACCTATTAGCCTTGTCCACGCCATTTCCAAAATCATTGCCAAAGTTCTCTCACTTCGGTTGGTCCCCCACATGAATGGCCTTATCTCAAACGCTCAGAGCGCCTTCATCAAGAGAAGAAGCATACATGATAACTTCATGTGTGTTTGAAATTTTGCTAGACACCTGCACAAGTGCAAGACCCCAGCTCTTCTGTTCAAGCTTGACATCAAGAAGGCTTTTGACTCAATCAAGTGGGAATACATCCTTGATCTGCTTCAACGGTTAGGTTCCCCGACGAATTCCGGGCTTGGATTGCTGCGCTTCTATCCTCATCTTCATCTCGGATTCTTTTAAATGGGTTGCCCGGCCCTCTAGTGAATCATAGGTGCGGACTTAGGCAGGGGGCCCCATTTCCCCCCTGCTTTTTGTCATTGTGATCGACCCCCTCCACAAGATTCTAGACCTTGCAACTCGAAAAGGTCTCCTGCATAAGATCCGTGGGCGAGGGGCCATGGTGCAAACCTCCCTCTATGCTGACGACGCGGTGGTTTTTGTGGCTCCTATCAAGAAGGACATTGACAACCTTGCCTCTATCTTGAGAGGATTTGGCGAGGTGACGGGCCTATGCACCAACTTCCAAAAAAGCTCCCTCGTGCCAATCTGCTGCAATCACCTTGACCTTGACCATATTCTTCAGAGCATGTCGGCCGCACGGACATCTTTCCCGGTTAAATACTTGGGGTTGCCTCTCTCTGTTTGGCAACTTAAGCATGTTGACTTCCAATACCTCGAAGACAAGGCGGTTGGCAAATTCGTCACTTGGGAGGGCCAAAACATCACTACCATCGGACGCACGACCCTTGTCAAGTCAGTCATTTCCTCCCAAGTGGTGTACTCTTTTACGCCTCTTATCATGCCACCAAGCTCACTTCAAAATTGAGAGGGCTTTCCTTTGGTCCGGCGCGGATAAAACAACGGGAGCCAAGTGCAAGGTCAACTACCAAGTGGTGTGCCGACCAAAGGAGTATAGTGGATTAGGAGTCCTCAATACCGACAAGTTCGCATATGCTATGTGCCTTCGCTGGCTTTGGTATGAATGGACGGAGCCTCATAAGCTGTGGGTGGGTTTTGGCAATCCTTGCACCAAGGATGACCGCCGGTTTTTCTACGCTTCTACCACCATCACTGTGGGTGACGGCGCTAGAACACTGTTTTGGGACGCCCCCTGGCTTCTTGATCGCGAGCCCAAGGATATTGCACCGCTAATCTATGAGGCATCAAGACGGAAGAATTGGTCGGTGCGTGAGGCTCTTAGAGGGAATGCGTGGATCTTCAAAATCCGCCCCAACACCACTATCTCCGGCAATCACATTCGGGAATTTTTCACTCTTTGGATGCTTGTGCACAACTTCCACCTTGATGAACAAGCCGAAGATGAAATTGTTTGGAAACACGCAAATGGCGGAATCTACACAGCGGCTACCGCATACAAGGCTCAGTTCCTTGGCTTGACCCTCTCTCCCATGGACCGCATGGTCGGGAAGGTTTGGGCTCCTCCCAAGGTTAAATTCTTTGCCTGGTTGGCATTGTAAGGTAGGATTTGGACCGCCGATCGCTTGGAGAGGCGTGGGTGGCCAAATTGCGGCATCTGCCCTCTTTGCAAGAGGGAGCAGGAAACGGGTGCTCACCTTTTCTTCAAGTGCCGCTACACGATTAGGCTTTGGAGAGCCATCATCGAGAAGATTGGCTTACATCACATGGATACATCAACATGGCACCTCCACAAAACCGTCAAAGAGTGGTGGGACAAGAGAACCAACATTATCAATCCTAATTGGCATGTCATGGCCTCCCTCATCATGCTTGTCTCTTGAACAATTTGGAACAAAAGAAATGCTAGAGTGTTCCGTCACAAGTGCATGCCACCGCCTATTATCCTTACCACCATCCTGGACAAGGCCAAGCTTTGGGTAAACGCGGGCGCTAAAAGACTAGGGAACTTGTTGTTGGGCAAGTAATTGTCATGCGACTTCTGTGGGTATGTTGTAAAACTCTAAACTCTAATCTCTACTTATTTAATGGATGAGGCAAATCTTCTGCCTCCTTTAAAAAAAGAGCGTCAGGAGTTGATCCCGTGAAAGGAAAGGACCGGGGAGTTTTTGGCTTCTCCGGCGCATCGCACTGCTAAGATCAGGTGGCATGCACGTTTGCATGTCACCGTGTGCCTTGCGACCAGAATTCAAATTTAAACATTGCGAAAAAATCTGAAAAAAATCATGCATGTTCACAGCACATATTAAGATAACCCCTAAAAATTCAGATCAAAATTCGAAACATACATCGAGAAGCAAAAAAGAGAAACTCAGATGTGAATAGTCTACAAAGAACCATTCGCGAACTATTCATGGCAGATTTCTCTTTTTTGCTTCTCGATGTATATTTCGAATTTTGATCTGAATTTTTTAGGGTTATCTTAATATGTGCTGTGAACATGCATGATTTTTTTAGATTTTTTCGCAATGTTTAAATTTGAATTCCGGCCGCAAGGCACACGGTGACATGCAAACGTGCATGTCACCTGATCTCTGTCCCGCAAAGGCTCCATGTCCCGAAGCAGTTTCTGCTGCTAGTCCACGTGAGTATACAAAAGTAAAACTGGTAGAGGTAAAAGCAGAAACCTTCCGCTGTTACTGCTAGGCATGAAGACCGAAGCATGTTCCAAATCAATTTACAGTACAAGCAAACCTATAGCCATCAACAAATACTACTTCAGCTAGCACTCGGATGCATGAAGAAATATCAAACCAGTTTTTTAATATCCCTTTACTACACGAAGGAGCAAACATCTCAAAGGCACAAGTTTCTAGGCCAATCATGACAAAAAAAATTAATCTCACGTGAAGCTTTTCAAGTGGTCTAGTCACATCAGGTTTCAGTCTACAGTTAGACTAACCACAGTGGGAGTAACTTCAGCAATAACATCAAGTCCAACTCAGCAAATTTGCTTATGTGGCAATAAGTTAATGAGGAGAGAGGTAGTTGTAGTAACTTATCTAGTTACTATAACATCACACGTCCCAATGCAACATGAGTCTATAACCTAATAAATGAAGCTCTGCATGTTACCACACTTATGTTACTACCCACTATGAAGATAGTAATATAGTCTAGGGATACGTGTATGTTATTAGGCTGGTCGTAATGGTAGTATCATAGGTAGTATCATGCATGCCAACTAGGCAATTTTGATGAGGTGTCATAGCATTAAATGAAGAAAGAGAGGGTGTAGTATCATATCATGATACCGTATCATATTAAATGCTAATCTACCTTGTGTCATGCATGGCAATAAATAAAGTACTACATGATACTAATATATGATACTATGCATTAGGGAGGTAGTATCATATACTAGTATCATATGCATGATACTAGTATATGATACTTCCCATTACAACCAGCCTTAGTGTATGCTACTCTCCATTATGGCTAGTCTTACTGCATCTACACACAGTGGATTAAATTATCTGTTGGGGACGATCAGTGATAGCATTAATTTTGACGCATGCGCTCATGGTTGGACTTGCGGAGCTGGCCATTCGTGGCTGGATGGTTCGTGTGAAGACTTGGCCAGGTCATTCGTGTCGTGCCGCCGTAAGTGGAGCAGCTGGGTCAGCCAAGCCGTTGGGCGTGCATGTAGTGCGGGCGTGCGTGGGCGTGCATGTAGGGCACGTAGTTAGTGGTTAGTTAATGCGTGTGGGCATGGCTTAGTGGCCGGTGTGGCGCATGAGCTGTGTATGTGCGCGTCTACTACTTAAGGTGCTGGCAGGTGGTAGAGCCAAAGTAGGCAGAGAGAGATGTAGCCTCTCGGAGTGTATGTGTGCTTGCCGTGGGGTGGTGTGTGTGTGGCAGAGTTCGAGCTCGCCAGAAATACAATAAGGTTGTTCGTGCGGCCGGAGGCGTTTGTGCGCCGGGAAACCTCGTGTCCTCTCTCTCTCCTGTTTCTTCCTTGTCTCCGGTGATCGCCGTGGTTCAGTGAGTAGGCTAGACACCAACAATTGGTATCATGAGTTGGTTCATCTTGGGTGTCGTCCCCTTGCCGGAGGCGTGCCGGCGGTGGCGGCGTTCGCCGGCGGCTGCGCGGTGAAGCTCTGGGCCGTGTGTCGGCTTGTGGAGGTGCACGGCGCTGCGGCTGCCATGGCGGACGCAGAGGCGGCGCGCGGTGAGTCCATGGCGTCTGGTGCGGTCGGGCCCGTCGGGCGCGTCGGGTGCGCGCGGGACGTGCGGGACGCACTGGTGCGGTCGGGCTCGTTGGGCGCGTCGGGTGCGCGCGGGACGTGCGGGGCGCAGAGGGACGCCAGGCGCGTGTCGTCGGCGGAGAAGGAGCTCGGCGTGTGTCACCGAAGTCATGACGGAGCACGGTGCGACTGGCGTCGGTGCGCCAGGTCGGGTCCACGGGCTGGCTCATGGCTGTGACGACGACAACGACGCGGGCTGCATCAACTTCGGCGACGGCAGGCACACGGCACGTCGCAGCGGGCGCGGAGGCGCGTGATGATGTCGAGCGAAGGCGTTCAAGACGACGGTCGATGGCAAGGCATGTCAAGATTAGGAAGGAAATTGATAGCATTAATCTTGACGCGTGCGCTCGTGGTTGGACTCGCGGAGCTGGCCATTCGTGGCTAGATGGTTCGTGCGAAGACTTGGCCAGGTCGTTTGTGTCATGCCGCCGTAAGTGGAGCAGCTGGGTCAGCCAAGTCGTTGGGCGTGCATGTAGTGCGGACGTGTGTGGGCGTGCATGTAGGGCATGTAGTCAGTGGTTAGCTAATGTGTGTGGGCATGGCTTAGTGACCGGTGTAGCGCATGAGTTGTGTATGTGCGCGTCTACTACTTAAGGTGTTGGCAGGTGGTAGAGCCAAAGTAGCCAGAGGCCGCACCAAATCATCGGCATACTTGATACGGAGGCTGTCTATTGGTCTTGTTTACATACAAAGGCCGCACCAGAATACGTCTAACATTATCTAGTACTGGTATCCGCGTTCATCCGGAAAATAAATCAGGTGCTATCTGTTCTCAGTATTTTTAGCATATATTAATTCTTCTGAGAACAATTACTCTATCTTTCAATAAATTTTATGCAGGACAAAGTCCACTACAAAAGTAACGTCATGCCATGGACATGAGGCTCGCACCGGTTTAAACGTTGTGGCCAACTATCGCGCCTGCGCCGGCTTAAACGTCGTGGCTAACTCTCGCGCCTGCACCGGCTACCATTGCAGTGGCTAACTCGTCCTTCCGCGCCCACGCGCTGGTCTCCAACACCGCGGCCGACTGACCCGCCAATGGACGTGAGCACGCCGCCGCTCCCCGCGGTCCGGTCTACATCAACACGTCGGTGCCGCACCCACTCTCATAAGTCGTCCGACGGATACGCGTGCAAGTCGCCGCCCCCGTTGTTGGGTTTACATCAATACATGGCCGACTCATATGTCCGCGCCTACGATTGACTCGCCCGTCCGCGCCGGTTTACAACGCCGCGGCCGACAAATCTGTCTGCTCCCGCGGCCGACTCGCCCGTGATTGACTTTAGCTTCACCATAGTGATCATCAACTCCGCGGCGGTTAATTTCCAGCCTAACATATCAGGTGAAATCCATCCAATATGTTTTTATATTATATATTAATTTCTTTGAAAGAGCGATTACTCTGGCTCGCAAATTCTTTATTGTAGGACAAGTTGTCTACTATAAATGGGACCTTTATGTCACTGAGTTGTTGAATGAATCATATCGGGAGTATATAACAAATATTGTGAGATTCAAGAACACCGGGTCTTTGGAGGGAAGATAACCCGGTCCCGGAGGCTACTGCCATATTGATGAAAATTTAAGGGCTGTCAGGAAAATTCTGGCTTAAAAAGAAGGATTCGATTTAAGGTCCGGCTCAAGGGAAATCTATCTCTCACAAAGCTTTGAGCACACAATATCCGGTTCAACATCCGGTCCAGGAGGAGGACGTCTCTCGCAAGTTCGAGTTCTCGGAAAAATTAAAGGTCACTTGGGGGCTTCCTGCTCAATGAGCATAGCCATGTTTACCCTCTTGATCAGGCTTACATGCCTTCTCGCGGGTCACTTAGGGGTTTCCTGCTCAATGAGCATAGCCATGCTTACCCTCTTGATCAGGCTTACATGCCTTTTCACAGGTCATTTGGAGGCTTCCTGCTCAAAGAGCATAGCTATACTTACCCACTTTATCGTCTTACATGTGAGGTGTAAACACCAAATTTCAGGCTAACCGGCCTATATGTCGTTGTTACTCTGCCCAGGTAGTCCTAGAATGACCCGTCATACTCTTGACAGTCAATCTTTTAAATAAGACCCTGAACTTGTTAAAGTTAAAACGACAATTTATCATGTGAGGGCCGGCTTACAGGTGTGCTGGAAAATAACTCAGTGGTTGTGCGGCCCATGAAAGCACTTGAAGTTTTAGGCTTGGCGGCCTATGAAAGCCTTGTTTTTTTTTCTGGATTTCTATTTTTTTGACAATTTTGGATTCATATCCTTCTTCCATGTTAACATATGGTTTTCGCAATTCAGGCCATGTAGCCTTGGTTCTATGACTCATACTTGAGTGTATTGGGTTAATAACCCGCCCTGATAGCGGATTGTAAGCCGCCAAGATGTTTGCCTCGAGCAATCAAAATCATGATATTTCATGCCTACAGGTCAATACCCACTCCGGATTATAATTATCAAGGTATCACGATGGTATCAATCTACAAGTATGTCTTCCAATATTTGGGGTTTGATAACCCACACTGGCTTTTGACGTTAAGTCGCCAGTATACTTTGGATTGCGCAATTGGAATCATGCGCTTATAAATCTTTGGGTTATTCTCACTGGATATGGCGATGTAGGCCGGCAGTATGAGTCACTTTTCAGGTATTGTTTTTATTTGTTATATGAGTATGCGAGGTTTGGTAATCCACCCTGGCTTTTAACTTTAAGTCGCCAGTATATTTTGGCTTCGATGGCCTTAATGCTAGTCTTTTCCGTAAATGCATACGACTATATTATGTTTGGGTTGTTGCCTGCCCTGGTTTTTGACGTTAAGTCGCCAGGGCATATGTTGTTTAAGCTTTGTGCAGGACATGCAGAGCTATGATTTACATAAATGATTTAAGTTCAAGCCCATCATCAAGAATTAAAATTGGTGTTCTAAAAGGGTTATCAGTTTTTTATTTTTTACAAAGGGTATAAGCTGTCGGGTTACAAAAATCCTGGATTACAATGAATGTGCATTAAGTTGCCATCGGCCAAGAGCCATTGAGTATTTAACTCTAGATTTACTTGTCAACAGACAAGATCTTATGATTATTTGCCAGATTATATTATTCCAATCTTTAATAGCCAAACATGGCTGGATTTTTCATTATGGTTGTCATAACCAGTATTAAATGGCTGAGGTTTTCCAACTGGGTTATGCTATTCAAATCTTTAATAGCCAACATGGCTGGATTTTTATTATGGTTATCAATAACCAATATCATGATTGAGGTTTTCAAAGCTGCTTCAGAGCAATGGCTATTATTTCTTTATCCAAGAATACCGGCTCACAGCAGACAGCATGGTTCAATATTGAATATGCAGGGCTTTCAGTAACATCATCCAGACAATGGATATGATTTTATTTTACAATGGAAGGAATAGTCCCGAGTCGCTGCAGGCACACGACCCGACACTTGGGGGCTACATTATTCAAAATCATGATTATTTAGATACATTATAACTCAGCATGCTAGGAAGCCTCTCAAGCCATTAACAATTTTGATCGTCAGATCGCACCTCCAAATCATTTTTGGCCGTCCGATGCACATCTCCCTCCGTTGTGGGCCGCTACTCCAGAAACAAATTCAATGGCCTCTCGTTGGATCCAGATAAACGGTCGTGATGAGGTTGCCTATTGACCCCGCACCGCACCCAGCCCCTCTCGATCTCTTGACCTAGGATGAAACCTATGCGCCAGCGCTACTGCCGCCGCCGCCGCCGCGAGAGAGATAGAGAGAGGGAGAGGGAGGGAGGGAGAGGGAGAGAGATGGGCCGCCGCCGCGAGAGGAAGCAACTCTTTGTTAGATGCACGAAGAGGAAGACCAGGACTACCAGTGACGGCTCGAGAGTTTGACCTTGGAATCAGTCTACGATGGTGTTGCTTGTGTATTGGTGGCACTTCATCTCTCCCTCCCGATGCGTGCGAATCCTAAAGAAGCGGCCTCTCTCATTGATCCTCTCTCTTGTCTATCGTTGTACTTCCTGACCTTTCAATCTGTACCTGTATTTGTTCTCAAGTCCTAGCTCAGTGATTGGTCAGCTTCAATGTGATGAGTTCGGCTAGATCCACTTGGTGAAGAAAGGGTGTACCTGTACCACCTTGGTGCGGTTCCTGGTGGTTGATATCCATGGAGGGGATAGGTCTGCAAAAGCTGGCACTAGGTAAGTTATGTCTGCATATTCGTTTGGTGAAGTGCGCATAGTTACTTCAACATAAGCTTTATTTAATTGATATACAATGCTTACCCCTTCTTGATGTTTCGGTGATCCCAACTGACGCTATTCAATTTTGTATTTGGGTGCCAATTTAGCAAACTGAAATCTACTTGATCATGAAACAAACTGGAAATCATGATCTACTTGAACATGTGTTATGCTCCTCTAGACAAAATAAAAGGAGATGTCTACGGATTTCAGCATTCCATTTGTTTTCTTCATCAAGTTATTGAGATCATGAATGGACTGACAAGTTAGAGAAATATGGGTCACATACGTATTAGTTGCTGTCATCCTTATCCTATACCAGTTTGCTTCAACCAAAAGGAAAATTCAGCACATGGAATAAAATCTGTACACTTCCATTATGAAATCGAAGTATATTTGGAAGCAGTTCCATCTGGCCATTTTTACATATTCTCTTCTCATGAACATGATATTGAGAAATAAAAAAATAAAGCATTCAAGTCCAGATGAAACTTCCTCCCCAAATTCTTCATGATTGTTTCTCAATTTATTAAACTAGCAGGTTCACCCGCGCATTTGCGCGGCTAGACTTATTGTTTATATTCCCTTTGCTATCTCAAATTATGTGAAATTATTTTTTTTTCATAATTAGGTACTCAATAAAATAAGTGTTTACCCAATGGATTATTACGCATTTGAGATGCAAGTCTCCTTTTAAGATAAATGTTGTTTGTGTAGTTCAATCGATTGTACAAATTTTTTGCTTGGTGGAACCTTATGTTGATGAATTACTCATTTATGTCTCTTCTGTATTTACAGATAGTTACCTCTCAATAGCTATAGTATTACATCCAAAAGTGGTTATGTTGCTTTTATGATTTTGTTTGCTAACTATCCATAGTTTGAGTAGTATGCTCATCCCCATGTTATATTTCTCCTATCTTATTTACCATAGACACAATATGCTTTTTGTCTTATCATATATTATCTATTATTGACAAAAAAATCTCATGTGTTTTTTGTCTACGTCAACCTTCTTTGAATGAAAGGAATTTTATATGATTTTTTAACAATACAAATTTCTTATTATGTTTTCATTATTATAGCCTCACAACCCTAACCTCATGAGGTAAGCCAAACTCCTATTGGCAGATGTAGGATGCATATGAGGTCGAGTGGGTGGTATATTTTTGCCGTGATAGGAATTTTCCTACACTCTATGATGTCTAATGATGTTGATTTGACCTACCTAAGGTAAAGCAAATAATCTGCATGTTTTCCTTTTTGCGACTACTTTTATAGTTTTATTTTTTGTGTTGTTCTGTTTGCATCATTTGTCTCTATTATCACTCCAGGTGTTAGATAATTTCTAATTATTATTTTGGAGATGGCCTCCACATTTGTATAGTTCTGTTTATCTTTTTGGAAAAGTGGAATGTAGTGGCTTGAGAAAAATGTGACAACAAAAGTAAAGATTATAGGTAAGTACATATGATATATTAATAAATTGCTTTTATTAGAAAATAATGTTTAAATATTAAATTTATTTTCTCTATTTTGTGCCAAGGTCAGCCTGCATGGCAGTTTCGATTTGCAAGGTTCTCTTGTTAGTGAAAAAATATGTAATTGTTTAGTTGAGATGAAGAGAATACATATTTACATAGATCACTTCCAAGCACTAAAAATCCCAAGGAATATAATCCTCCAAAACAATTATGGCATTCTTTTGAATGAGGGTGCCTTTAGAAAAATTGTTCCATGTTGTTCAGGTATTTTTGCTATATCAATTGGAATTGTTGTATGCTCGATATCATTATTTAATTTGACCAAAGACCTAGTATCAAATATGGAAGTCCCGTATCGCTGCAAGCATGCACCACGGCACTTGGGGGCTAATGCAAGGTCATTTTTAATTTGCCTCATCGAAGACCCGACCCATCACATAGTGATGAGCTGGCCCTTGGGGGCTACACATTGCTGTTCAAAGTCCACATAATCAGATCTATAAAATCCCTTCTCATTATTACATAATAAACCGGCACTTGGGGGCTACATATGGGAAGTACAAAATGATCAGTTTATGATTGACAACTTACATGAACAACCCGGATTTCTCCAAAGTTGCAGCATTTATATTAAAGCAAGTCTTAAGCTATCACTACGTTCTCCTCTTAAGACTTGGGGGCTACAAATGATATGCATATAAGGGAGGAACATCTTCAAATTCTCAGTTTTGAGACGTCCATCACCAAGTCGCCATAAGATTGACCCGACGTCTGCAACAATCATGATCAGCAACAATTATGATCCGGCGTTAGCAACAATTATGACCCGGCATCATGCGACAATCATGACTCGGCATCATCTGTTTTATAACCCGGTAATTTTGGAAATCATAACTCGGCAAGCTCTACATCTTCAAACCGGCTGAATATCAGTTGAATATTTCAAGACCAATATTTTTGTCAAGTCAGAGCATTGGAGGCCGACTCAAATGGATTCTTTTTTACAATATTGTTCTAGAAGCAAAATTGACTATGAAGTTGGCCTATTGACCCAGACTTTTCATAAGAAGTACCTGGATCTTTTGCATTGGCAAAGTTTGAACATATCTGCTAAAGGAGATTTGTTATGAGATCATGGACACGTATCAAGAAGGAAATGACAAGGACTTAAGGATAATCAGGATCAGTTTAACATGGATAAATCAAAATTAAACCGGGGGCTAATGTCGGGGACATACCCCGTGGTATCACCCGGTCGAATATATGACCCGACTGGGACTTGGTGTTTCATCGGTAACCTGCATGAAAGCTGGCGACTCACTAAGTGACCCGTCCGGATCTCTCCACTCATTGATGACCCGGTCGGGCCTGGTGACTCATTGGTGACCCGGCAGGCGGGTCAGAGGAGCGACAAGACCCGGTGGCCCGGAAGGCGGCTCATGGAAGGCCGGCTCATGTTACGTTAGGCCGGCTTAAGAGGAAAGGCATAAGGAATATTCTCTTACAAATGAAGCAAGACTAGGACTCCACTTGTAATAGAGTAATCATAATCCTACTAGGACTAGTCATGTAACCCGCCTCTTCAACTTATATAAGGAGGGGCGGGGCACCCAAAGAAGGACAAGTTTTAGACAGACAAGTTAATAGCTCTCTCTCTCTCTAGAGAGAGAGAGAGAGAGAGAGAGAGAGAGATGTCGCCAAAGAGCACCCCTGTAATCGTGAGCACCATAATCAATATCAATGAAGCAGGATGTAGGCTTTTACCTCCACCGTGAGGGGCTGAACCTGGGTAAAAAACCTCGCGTCTCTCGTCCCACTCAACCCCTCTCAAGCTACTACGTAGATGTGTTGGCCTCATGACCAAGTCCTCACACTAGGACATCTGCCGTGACAAATCCACGACACCCCTCTCTAGACATACTTTCGATCCTACAGTGTGTTCAATATTTTGTTGTGCATTGATAAAATCTTTTCAATGCTTGAGTGCGCAAGTTGGATTTTGAAACGATGAGAGGACAACCCTGCATAAGGGAATTTTCCCTTCAGGAAGGTTCGGGTTTGCTTTTGTGATTAAAAATAGGAGATTTATATATCTATAATAGAACAGTTCCTAAAACTAAAGGCTCCCGTAACATGTAACATTTGAACTTTGTTTGTGCTAATAATTTTTTCCAGACATTGTAAAAGGCCATGTTACACATGTGTTTTGGGCTTCAATTCGAGGAGGTGACACCTTGATGAAATAGCTTGCATGTTTGGATAGCTATATCTTAGTAAATTGTGGGTTTCATCTCCAGATGTGCTTGAACATAATCAGGTCAAGGAAGACATCACGTCGCATCTCTGCGGTAAAGTTGTATGTCATATACCTTGTGCCATATGGCTCCATGTTACCCGAATAAGATAACAAAATATGCATGCTCAAGTATATACTTTTACAGATAAATTATCCTTCATTTTTCATCTTAAAGGGTTTGAATTAGTACCCTAAGTGGTTGCTAAAACCTAGTGATATTAATAAAGTCAAATATTTTCAAAATAGCTGGGGTTTGACATGTCCTTTGCGCTTGCTCAAACATAAAGTTGCTGAAAAAATGCAAATATTTTTAACGAGTGTCAATGGTTTTAAACGGGCTATGTGTCATTTGGCTCAAAGGTAAATTTAAATGTGTATGTATGTACGTCTCATTATAGACAACAAGTGTTCATTCTTTTTTAATTAAATAAAAGAGGTAAATTTGTTACCATTATGCGCTTGCCCACAACTAAACCAACTAAAACACGGATTTGCACACATGAATTCAGCGGGTCTTTGCGCCATTTTGCGCAACGAGTGAGCTACATGCGTACATTTTCGGATACATATGCGTCCATCTGAGCAAACCGAAATGGTTTTATTATTTGCCCACAAAAACAATAGGAGGTTAGTAGCTTCTATTTATACATAAGCACGTAAATTTTTAGCATGCGTACTTAGCCAGACAGGAAGATTACTAAAAGGAAACATATATTTTCAACATGACATGATCTTAGATGGGATTATATACCACCAAATTAGAATGTGTGTATATATTTTCAACATGACATGGTTTTAGATGGACTATATACCATCTCATTGTGACAACAAGACACCATTTTTTTTTTGAGCATCAGTACAGACACAAGCGCTCATATACACGCGCATACACTCACCCCTATGAACGCACACATGCACACCCTATCCCTATGAGCACCTCCGAAAGACTGAGCCGGCATATCATCTTGAGATTTACGAAGTCACCGTAGACATCATTTTTTATTATGTGTACTTGCCTACACCTAAACTAACTAAAACATATATTTTATTTAAAACGAGGCTCTATACTATCAAATTAAAATACGTAAATATAAACATCATTAAACCTTGGACCTTTAAACTATGGATATCTTTTTATCATGATCATGAATTTAGCGTGCCCCTACGCCATTTGCCACAATGGGTCTACTAGTTGAAAACTGCGAGCATGTTGTATGGCACAAGGGCAGATTCGTAAATCGCCATCCTGCTTTCGTTTCCTTTTGGTTGTCGCGTCGTAGCTGAGTTCTGAAACCCAAAGCCCCCTTCCCCTCCCTTCCCCCGGGCTGAATCACCTCGGGAAAGAGTAAAGCCAGAGAGAAAGGTACACCCCACCGAATCCAACAACCGAGAAGGAGGAGGAGGGAGGGAGCGAGCGAGCGAGAGCGCTGACGATGCAGCAGGCGATGTCCTTGCCCCCGGGAGCGGTCGGCGCGGTGTCCCCGCCGGCCGGCATCACCACCGAGCAGATCCAAAAGGTTCGATCCGTGCCTCCTTCAACCTATTGATTCGACCATAGGCCTCACCCTATTCGTTCCTGGTTAGAGAAATATCGCCCCTATTTTGCTCTCCTCCCGCTCTTAGTCTCAGGTGATCAGATCAGATTCCTCGCTTGGCTAACTGTGTGGTGGCGCATTCAGAAAAGCTACAGAAGCATGTCTATGCAAGAGGATATTAGAAAAGAGAACAGGATAAGGGGATTGGAAATAGACATACTAATAGTATTGGGAATAGACATGCACTAGTAGGGTTGCTAGGAGGTAAGTATCATTGTCTGCCAAAAACCACTGGTGACCATCAATCGCGCAGTGAATGTTGCCAACTCGATGTGGCCTCCGAGCCTCTTAGTTCTGTACCACAACATACGGCTCATCAGCCATGCTCTATGGTGCTACTGCAGACTTACCCTTGTGCATCTGCAAGACGGCATCATTTGCGTGACCAATGTGGTTTCCACCATCCTCGCCCAGTCGATCATCCACCGACGTGTCACCAGCAGCCGTGCAATACCACTGTCGGACCATGTCCGCTCTGCCACAGAACGTGGCTAGCTTGCGGGTGTTCAATGACTGTAATTATAGATCAACAATCACCAACCACCACGCGATGTAGCCTTTCCACTAGAGGATTGCTGCCCGTATGATGCCACTCATCAGCCCCTTCTCTATGATGCCACTCATCCACAAGCATGGAGATGGATTTTTTTTGTTAATTGTATTTTTGCTAAATGAATGAGGTTGTTTTACAAAATTAACTGTATACCTATCTCCTCAGTGGCGCCCTCCGGATAGCTACAACGAGACCTTGTGCAACATCATCTCTGTGTTTCCAAATCATGGACTCGTGATAGTTACATAAGAAATAAGTTTAACTCCAAGAGAGTCAACTTCAGTAATCGGTATCCATCTGAACACATTTCTATCCGAAAGACTGGTTCAAGAAATATCAACTATGCTGGCATGATAAAAAAGGAAGAATATATGGGACGGCGCTTCTTCGCGAATAAAGTTTCTTGTGTATAGTTCTTACACAACATTGCAGCAGTGAATGTAAAATCGATGAGTTATGACTATGGAATCCTAGCGGTATAGTATGATCATATACTCATTAAATATATATTAGCTTTTTACTAACACTTGTTTTCTTTTTCAGTATTTGGATGAAAATAAGCAACTTATTTTGGCCATCCTTGAAAATCAGAACCTAGGAAAGTTGGCTGAATGTGCTCAGTAAGTGGCTTGCTAATTTGGTTTAGTGCTTGCAATTACCATATGAAATATTTATTGTTGGTTTCATATTTTGCGATCAGGGACCTCTCAGCTACTCTTAATTCCTATATACCTCTGAAGACTCATATTTTATACCTATTACATGCTGTATTGCAGAATACCCTATACCTGCCATTCCCTGTATACTGTTTTCGAAAAATGTCATTTTTCCGCATCCCCAATATCCATATCCTCAACGATGAAACTGCTAATGCATTTATTGACCCTCATCTCTCGTTTTATTTGATGTAGCGTGAAACTGCATAGCTGCCAGTTTTTTCATTGAAGTTATGTGTATGGCATTCCAAATACAAACCCCTGTCTTTTGTATTCGAGGCATGTTTTGGTCGAAAAATGGTTTCCACTATAAAGACAGCAGCGGATTACAAATGAAATAGACGATCTATCTTACATAATACTGAGATTCGAGGACCATGTCAGTGTCTTTTAACAGCATCATTGTTAGTAGTGTCTTGCTCATCTGGACTTGTTGCTTCTTTTCGTACAGTACTCCTACTAAATATAAGATGTTTCTAGTACATTTGTGGTTGCCCTGTGTATGCGACGTAAATTTGAGTTTTGGCCCAGTGATTACTGATTATTTGCATTCTTTGTCCAGTAATAACTCTTTTCACTTATGAAGTTCCTACAATTGATAGTGTACTCCTTGGTTCTCTTTTCTTTACTAATGTATTTTTCCTTTTACTAAAATACTGTAGGGAAGGCACCTACTACGTAATTTAACTAATCTATCTTCAGTTTTCAACTATTCATGCATGTTGTCTTTACCTTTTGTGAGGATTTTTTTGACTGAAATGCAACATAATGCCTTCAAGTCCAACTTTAAATGAATTCCTAAGCCTCCACATGTTTAGATGATTTTAAGGAGATGGAGTGTAAAATTCAATATTTGCGTTATACGATAAAAAAGTGTATGATTAACTCCACCTGTTTCTGTCTGAATTACTTCTGTCGATCTGATAAAGCGTAATCTCTAGAGGCATGATCTTAATCGTTGTAAAATCAGACTGTTGCCGGTGGTTTCGCAGTTGACAATTATTAAAATTTCAGATAGGCAGATTAGTTTGAGTATTGAGTTAAATTTCTTGTCCGTTGGGTTAAGGACCCCATATGGAGAGATACATGGATCAAAAGGACCTACATTTGGTGTTTGGAGAAGGCCTATGATAAGATACCGCGGAATGTCATGTGGTGAGCCTTGGAGAGACACAAAGTCCAAACAAAGTAGTGAAAGTACATTACGCTCATCAAGGACATGTATGATAATGGTGTGACAAGTGTTCAAACAAGTGATGGAGACACTGATGACTTTACGATTAAAATAGGACTGCACCTAGGGTCAGCTTTGAGCCCTTATCTTTTTGCCTTGGTGATGGGTGAGATCACAAGGCATATACAAGGAGATATCCCATGGTGTATGCTCTGTGTGGATGATGTAGTGCTAGTCGATGATAGTCGGACAGGGATTAATAGAAAGTTAGCTATGGAGACAAACTTTGGAATCGCAAGGTTTTAGGCTTAGTAGAAATAAATGGATGTGTGGCCACACAAGAAAGTATCGGATCCGGAGTGATGATATACGTGATAAAGTTGGGTTAGCACCGATTGAAGAGAAGCTTGTCCAACATCGTGTGAGATGGTTTGAGCATATACAACGCAGGCCTCCGTAAGCTCCAATGCATAGCGGATGGTTAAAGCGTGCTGATAATGTCAAGAGAGGTCGAGGTAGATCAAACTTGACATGGGAGGAGTCTGTAAAGAGAGATCCGAAGGACTGGAATATCACCAACGAACTGGTCGTGGACAGGGGCGCGTGGAAGTTAGCTATCCACTTGCCAGAACCATGAGTTGGTTTTGAGATGTTATGGGTTTCAGCTCTAGCCTACCCCAACTTGTTTGGGACTAAAGGCGTTGTTGTTGTTATTGGGTTAAGGACCCCATATGCCTTGCTAGTTTTGGTTGTCAATTGATAGGGCTATACCACAAGCTTGTAATGTAGTTTCTGGTGCAGAGAGAGAACCAGCCATTGTGGTCATCATATGATGTGCCTACCTTTCGCAAATGCTTCCCTCCCTGTAAATGGATGTGTGATATTGCTGATGCATTTAGAATAAGAGTGTTTATGCTCTGGACTTTCAGATATCAAGCTCAGCTCCAAAAGAATCTCTTGTATCTAGCTGCTATCGCGGATGCCCAACCACCACAGAACCCTGCAAGTCGCCCCCAGGTTAGTCTGTGTAGTCAGTTATCCATTTTGCGAAAAGATGGTCTGTGGTGCCCACTTATTTATTTTGCAAACAGATGGTGCAGCAGTCTGGTAGTATGCAAGGTGCAGGGCATTACATGTCACAAGTACCAATGTTCCCTCCAAGAACGCCTTTAACCCCACAGCAGATGCAAGAGCAGCAGCACCAGCAGCTTCAGCAGCAGCAAGCCCAGGCCCTTTCTTTCCCCGCCCAGATGGTCATGAGACCAGGCACCGTCAACGGCATGCAGCAGCCTATGCAAGCAGCCGGCGACCTCCAGCCAGCAGCAGCACCTGGAGGGAGCAAGCAGGACGCCGCAGTGGCTGGGGCCAGCTCGGAACCATCTGGCACCGAGAGCCACAAGAAGGCGGGAGCAGAGAAGGAGGTGGGCGCTGATGTAGCAGAACAATCCTAAGCTATTAGTGTTAGGCAAACATAACGCCATGTATTATGTATACTATAAGAAAGAAAGAAAGCTCGTCTTACCTGTCGTTTAGAACAAGCTTTTAGATTGATGATGATGATGATGATGGTGTGTTCTGTCCGGGATTGTGATCTCACTCACTCTAAATTGTTGTAGGCTTGTACTAGCAATTGTGGAATAACTCGCAAGCCCTTTGTCCAAGTCAGATGATTTACCTTTTGTTTACTCCGCTAGTATTTGCTTGCTTTGATAGGAAATAGTGAGTGAATGGTCAGTGTGGTGGACGTTTTTCTCGGTTATCTAGTGATACAACCCAAGTTGCAGCTTTTTCAGGCAAATTGCCCCCACTGGACATTGCCGGCGTTGCAAGATCGCCTCAGTCGCAGCTCAGCAAATCCGGTGGAGGCATATCACTGAAAACCGGCGGGTAATTTTTGCAGTAGCAGCGAAACATGGAAAGCGGGGTCCATCTACCCAAACCAAACCACCACAATCGTGAACGGCTCCAAGTAAAGCTTGCGACATGGACGATTGACCACCGTTTGCTGTGCATGGGGCTCAAGTTTGAGGACGCCTACTGCAAATTGTCACTCTGCGCATTTGTCTTGTGCTCAGCCTGAGCCTTCATCCTAGCCTAAGCTCGAGATAGATCAATGTGGTCTTGATAATCAACCGCAATCTCAGCAATCGATGAGTTGTTGGAAGTGGCAATATTCGGCATACCTCCTCTGGGCTCCATCTTGTAAGTGCACCATATGGAAAGCAACCCAAACTGTGATGATTGCTACTACACCAAATTTCTTGATTCCATCTTGTACTGCACAACGTAGCCATTGGTTCACCCGCTGCTCGTGTGTGTTGGGTGCTACTTGCTGTCGCCGTTGTGTTGTATCTCAGTCCCTCTTACCATAATGAAGATGGTTCAGGCCGGCGTAAGCCCGCTGTAGCACCGTCAAAAAAGGTCTGCAGGTGATGCCTAGTGCTGTAGAGAAGAGTATTACCCACATCTTTGAAGACATCTCTCCAAACATGGCTGGTAAATATGGTGTCACGATCTCAAATTATTGACTGTAACACCATGTAATCTGACCGCTTGATCCACAAAAAGCTTTGAAGCGGTATGAGCTATGTTTGTGTGATGCAGACGGTGAAACCCATGGTAATTTCCTGCCAAGGAGTTTAAAGAGTGGCAGTGGTGTCAGCAGCCCTGACAGGTCAGACCCCGCGTCCAGCGACTCGCCACCAGCTGCAACAGAACCACGACCGCAGCGCACCCGGAGGCCCAGCACGCGAGTCACTGGGCCGGCCCGGGTCCAGTGAAGCCCAGCAACTCCAATACTTATGCTCCAGTTCGCAACTCGCAACCCATCCAGTGGATCAACGGCGGCGGCACCGGCTTTTCCTTTGTTTCCCCTCTCTCTGTATGAACCCTAGATCGATCGAGATACTTGTAACCGCCACTGCTTGTACTCTGAGAGATTGTACCAGTTAAATATATAGATTCCAATCCTTGCTCCTAACATCTGGTATCAGAGACCACCCACTACCCTTCCACTCTCCCGATCTGGCGTTGTTCGTGGAAACAAGGCGTCTCCGTCAAGTTCGCGGCCAGATCGAAGCCATGGATCCCACCATGAAGGAGTACATGGAGAAAATCATCAGCTCCATGGATGAGTCCGCGTCGAGCTCCGCAACAACACAGAGGCGGTGCACGCGAACACCGCCAGGCTGGACGATCTGCTCACCTGCCAGCACGATCTCGAGCGCCATGTCGCCAAGCTCTCCGATGCGGTGGCGGATCTGCAGCAGGGACGCGCGCCTACGGCAGCGGCGTCCGGTGTGGCGGCAACGGGCCTTCCTCTCCGGGAGCCCAACCTTCACTCGATCGGCGCGCAACCAGAGGCCGCGATCGGAGTGCAGGAGCTGCCTCACGGGTCCATGGACCACGGCGACGCATTCCTTCACCGGGAGAAGGCGCCGGTGACCCCGCCGGCGTCTCTCCCGGGCATAGGTCTGTGCCCGAACCCGTCATCTGTTCCAGCTCTTTCCCCCTTCGCGCATGCTAGCCAACTGCTCGCAGGCCTGGGACAGTCACATCCCTCGATCTGCTTCCCTCAGTTCTCTGGTGAAAATCCTAAGCTATGGAAAACCTTGTGTGAGCAGTATTTCACCATGTTTGCGATTCACACCTCGTTTTGGGTCCCGATGTCTGCGTTGAATTTCACCGGCCCTGCATCGGTCTGGTTACAATCCATCCAACGCAAAATATCTGAGTATGATGGGGAATCGTTTACAGCCTTGCTTTGTACTCGATTTGGGCGTGATCGCCACCAACTCTTAATTCGTCAGTTCTATACCATTCGTCAAACCTCTTCAGTGTCTGATTATATAGAGCGTTTTGAGTTGATTATTAATCATCTTGCTTCATACTCTGACACAATTCATCCTTATTATTATTTGACTCGATTAGTCGAGGGACTCCGCGCCGACATCCGAGCCGTGGTACTGATTCAGAGACCGGCTGACCTGGATACAACGTGCTCGCTTGCTCTGCTCCAAGAGGAGGTGACCGAGAGCGTTCATCGACCGCGTTCGCCACCATCAATGCAACGCGCGGCTGACGCCACTCTTTGGCCAGGAGTTCCTCTGCCTCTACCTCCACCGCCAGCAAGACCAGCTCCACTTCCGGCTCCTAATGCAGCAGTGGATCGTCGCGGCATCGATGCTGCCCGAGCTGACATTTCCAAGGTCAAGGCACTCCGGGAGTACCGTCGCGCTCGCGGGCTGTGTTTCAAGTGTGGCGAGCGGTGGGGGCATGATCATACTTGCCCCACCACTGTCCAGTTGCACGTCGTGGAAGAACTACTGGAGTTATTTGGCATCGACACAGTGTTTGACACAGGGCAACAACAAGCATCCGAACCGGAATGTGATACACTAATGGCCATTTCTCGCCAAGCTCTCACAGGAGGGGTTTCGCCTAAAGCGTTCCAGCTACATGCCTGGATCCAAGGCCGGGAAATTCTTATGTTGGTTGATTCAGGAAGTTCTACTTCTTTCGTGGATGAGCAATTGGCCACACAGCTCACGGGGGTTGTGGCTTTGCAAACACCAGGGCGTGTTCGTGTGGCAGGGGGTGGAGAATTGATATGCTCTTCAGTTATTCCTCATTGCACTTGGTTTTCTCAAGGCCATGAATTCACAACTGATATGAAGGTGCTACCTCTTGGCACTTATGATGCAATCTTAGGCATGGATTGGCTGGAGGATAATAGCCCAATGACCGTGGACTGGCGAGCTAAACGGATTGAGCTGCGTGTGAAAGGCAATACCGTGTGTCTATCTGGTCACCCGTCTACTACCACTTGCACCATGATCAACAGCTCGCAGCTGCACAGCCTATGTCGTCAGGGAGCCATCTCTCACATGGTGCAATTACATCACGTTGAGTTGTCGGATGAAGAACAGGCAACAATTCCACCTTCAGTCAAAGAGGTAGTTGATCAGTTTGAGGATGTCTTCGGGGAACCCACCAGTCTACCTCCTCGACGCAAGTATGACCATCACATTCAACTGATCCCAGGTGCCCAACCTGTCAACATCAGACCCTATCGCCACAAGCCAGAGCACAAGACAGAAATAGAAAAGCAAGTCGCTGAACTGTTGCAGTCGGGCGTGATATGAAGAAGCAAAAGTCCCTTCGCTTCTCCAGCTATCTTGGTGAAGAAGAAAGATGGTACTTGGCACCTTTGCATAGACTATCGTCACCTTAATGCTATGACGATAGTTCCAAAATACCCTGTGCCAATCATTGAAGAGCTGTTAGATGAACTTCACGGAGCTAAGTGGTTTTCTAAGCTTGACTTGAGAGCCGGCTACCATCAGATACGACTGGCGGAAGGGGATGAACACAAAACGGCCTTCCAAACTCACTCCAGCCATTTTGAATTCTTGGTCATGTCATTTGGCTTGGCAGGTGGACCAGCAACATTCATTGAATCCATCCAAGACACTCTGCAGCCTGTGTATCGTGTCTGTGTGCTGTCCTTTTTTGACGACATCCTGGTATTCAGTAAAAGCTTGGAGGACCATGTTGAACACTTGCGCCAAGTTTTCCAGTTGCTACAACGAGATCAATGGAAAGTCAAACTCTCCAAGTGTTCGTTCGGCCAGCAACAGCTCTCTTACCTGGGTCATGTCGTCAGCGCTGAAGGGGTTGCAACCGAGCCTAGCAAGATTACAGCAGTACAGAACTGGCCCACCCCAACTGATGTTAAGGAAGTACGACGTTTTCTAGGCTTAGCAGGATACTACAGGCGTTTTGTTCGCCACTTTGGGATCATTGCTCGCCCTCTTTTCAACCTTTTGAAGAAAGGGACACCCTTTGTCTGGACGGAAGGCACAGCCGAAGCATTTCGTCTACTAAAACAGCAGCTCATATCAGCTCCAGTTCTTGCTCTTCCGGATTTCACAAAGCCGTTCGTGATTGATACTGACGCCTGTGATGCTGGGATTGGTGCGGTTCTGCAACAAAACGGGCATCCAATTGCTTTCATGAGCAAGGCCATGTGCCCTCGGTATCGCGGACTATCAACCTATGAGAAGGAATACTTAGCCGTGGTGGTGGCCGTCGACCAATGGAGACCTTATCTCCAGCACAACGAGTTTGTGATCCACACGGATCAAAAAAGTCTAGTTCACTTGGAGGAGCAACGTCTGACGACGCCATGGCAGCAAAAGGCCTTCACAAAACTCCTGGGCCTTCGTTACACAATCAAGTACAAGAAAGGAGTTGAAAACGGCGCAGCTGATGCCCTTTCTCGCGCTACACATTCAGACTCTCTGAACTCCATTTCTTCCTGTCAGCCAGCATGGATGGCAGATATCATTACCAGCTATATCACTAATCATCAGGCACAGAAGCTCCTGGAACAACTTGTAGTGCGCCTTGATCCCAAAGGTCGTTTTGCTCTGGACAAAGGTATCCTACGCTTTCGAGGGCGTATTTGGCTCGGGGGCAGCACCTCCATGCAACAACAGATCATTGCAGCCTTTCACGATACGCCCATGGGGGGACATTCAGGCTTTCCGGTGACTTATCGGCGCATACGTCAACTGTTCGCTTGGCCAAAAATGAAAACTCACATTCTCCAATATGTGAAGTGTTGTCAAGTATGCCAGCAAGCCAAGCCCGATAGAGCAGCCTACCCAGGGTTGCTGGAGCCCTTACCCGTGCCTAAAGAGTCATGGGAATTCATAAGCATGGGCTTCATTGATGGCTTGCCTCAGTCAGGAAACGCCAACTGCATACTGGTTATTGTGGACAAATTCACCAAGTTCGCCCATTTCCTGCCTCTCGCTCACCCTTACACGGCATCAAAAGTGTCCCTCCTCTACATGAATCACATCTATCGGCTGCATGGATTTCCAGGGGCAATCATATCTGACCGTGATCCCGTCTTCACAAGTCACTTTTGGCGAGAACTCTTCAAATATGTGGGCACCGGTCTGCGAATGAGTACATCCAATCACCCGCAAACCGATGGGCAAACGGAACGGGTCAATCAATGCCTCGAGACCTTTCTCAGGTGCTTCACTCAAGCTTGTCCTCGCCGCAGGAGTTACTGGATTCCCTTGGCGCGATATTGGTACAACTCTTCGTTTCACTCAGCTATTGGTATGTCCCCCTTCCGAGCTATGTACGGGCAAGAGCCGCGCCAATGGGGCATTACAGCAGGCTCGGCATGTACCGTTCCGGCCCTCCGTTCATGGCTGGAGGAAAGAGCCACGATGCAGCAGCTCATCCAACAACAGCTTCATCGCGCCCGCAACCTCATGAAACAACAAGCCGATAAGAAGAGATCTTTCCGCATCTTCAATGTCGGCGATCAAGTCTTCCTCAAGCTTCAACCTTACATCCAGACGTCGGTTGCAACGAGAGCCAACCACAAGCTCTCGTACCGGTTCTTTGGACCTTGCCGCATCATCGCTCGTGTCAATGAAGTCGCTTACAAACTGCAGCTGCCTGACCATTCTCAAGTGCACCCTGTCTTCCATGTGTCGCAGCTGCGACGTGCTCTGCTCCCAGGTACTTCCTCATCTACTGAACTGCCTGAATGTTCTGACATTCCTGCTGTACCAACTTCAGTCCTGGAGCGGCGTTGGCTCAAACACCGCGGTGCTATGGTGGAGCAAGTTTGGATCCGCTGGTCCAATCCTGCAGCTGTGCCGGATTCCTGGGAAGACAAAGAAGCACTACGCGCTCGCTTTCCTGCAGCGGAGGCTTGGGGTCAAGCCTCGTCTCAAGGAGAGGGGAATGTCAGCAGCCCTGACAGGTCGGACCCCGCGTCCAGCGACTCGCCACCAGCTGCAACAAAACCACGACCGCAGCGCACCCGGAGGCCCAGCACGCGAGTCACTGGGCCGGCCTGGGTCCAGTGAAGCCCAGCAACTCCAGTACTTATGCTCCAGTTCGCAACTCGCAACCCATCCAGTGGATCAACGGCGGCGGCACCGGCTTTTCCTTTGTTTCCCCTTTCTCTGTATGAACCCTAGATCGATCGAGATACTTGTAATCACCACTGCTTGTACTCTGAGAGATTGTACCAGTTAAATATATAGATTCCAATCCTTGCTCCTAACAAGTGGTTGTAATAGACTAACTGGTTTCAGATTGGTATGCTTGGCTTGTTGACAAGTGCTGCATTGTCTGACAAAAAAAACTCCACATGTAGCTTCAAGCCTGGCCACTAGTGCAGCTTCTTTGCTCTCTGGTAAGTAGGAGTCATTCCGGAATGCCCCCAATAGCGATGCCATGCAAGGCAGCGATTAATTTGGTTTGCAAAGCCAAATTGTTGCAAATTACCAATCGTCCTTAGTATTTTATCAGCCCATGTTCCAAAGAGAATGAATGGCCAATTTTTGAAGTAGTTCTAGCATATCAGTGTCATTGTTGTAAGAAACTTTAAACCTCTTGTATCCAATCCCAGGGTGACAAACAGACATGGCCTGAGTTTCATAGCAATGACCAACGCGAGACACAGAACCTGCAACTCCATTCTCTATTTATTTTTTATTTTTTGTATTTGAACTGAAATTGTAAGCAAACTAATTTTGCCATAGCTTTGCGCTGCAAAATCGGAAAGAGAGCATAAACTTGTGACCGGTCCAAATAGTGAAAGTGCCTCTCGGCAGGTATTGTCTTCATTTATCCACCGCCATCATGACAGCCGCGAACTCCTTTTCGTATAGAGAGCTTGCATTTCATGACGCTCATCACCTTGCTCGTATAGGAAATCGGATGGCCTCGCTGCATGAGCACAGCCATCACACCAGTGTTGCATGTGAAGATACCCACTCTCAAAGAAACATAATGATCTGTCTGTAAGGAAGATCAACGAACAAATTACGAGACTTGAAGCAGGGCCATCAGCTCAGTCTATTCTTGTACCACTCCATTACAGTCTGCAAGATGCCGCTGGTCAACAGTTGCCACAGAAGGATCAGCTTGCTGCAAATATATTAAAGGAAAATGCTAGTAACACAACACTGATGGCCTCTCATGTTCCTGTGTCTGCATCCTCTAACTCCCTTTGTCAACAAGCACTCCCCAAAAGAATTTCTCATCAAGAAATCCCCAGTATGCAAGTGGTAATTATCAATGCCCCTCCTTCCAGTTCTAATAATGTGTCGCCTCCTTTCAAATCCTGTCCTAAGAGAGCTTGCGACTCAATTCTTGGTCTTGGTCTGTCTCCTCCTCCAGCAAAGAGGCAGCCCATTTTAGGACAAGAAATTGATGGATTGACTCAGGCTCCATCGAGTGATGTTGGACCTGTTCTTGTTACTGTGCCTTAGGTTAACCCTTGTCCAAGTATGACATAGAAATTTGCAAAATACATACGGATCTGAATGTGGCAGACCCGTTGACTAAACTTCTCTCACAAGCAAAAATGATCACACCTTAGTACTCTTTTGGTGTTAATCACATAGCGATGTGAACTAGATTATTTACTCTAGTAAACCCTTTGGGTGTTGGTCACATGACGATGTGAACTATGGGTGTTAATCACGTGGTGATGTGAACCATTGATATTAAATCACATGGTGATGTGAACTAGATTATTGACTCTAGTGCAAGTGGGAGATGGAAGGAAATATGCCCTAGAGGCAATAATAAAGTTATTTATTTCCTTATTTCATGATAAATGTTTATTATTCATGCTAGAATTGTATTAACCGGAAACATGATACATGTGTGAATACATAGACAAACAGAGTGTCACTAGTATGCCTCTACTTGACTAGCTTGTTGATCAAAGATGGTTATGTTTCCTAACCATAGACAAAGAGTTGTCATTTGATTAATGAGATCACGTCATTAGGAGAATAATGTGATTGACTTGACCCATTCCGTTAGCTTAGCACTTGATCGTTTAGTATGTTGCTATTGCTTTCTTCATGACTTATACATGCTCCTATGACTATGAGATTATGCAACTCCCGTTTGCCGGAGGAACACTTTGTGTGCTACCAAACGTCACAACGTAACTGGCTGATTATAAAGGAGCTCTACAGGTGTCTCCGAAGGTACATGTTGGGTTGGTGTATTTCGAGATTAGGATTTGTCACTCCGATTGTCGGAGAGGTATCTCTGGGCCCTCTCGGTAATGCACATCACATAAGCCTTGCAAGCATTGCAACTAATGAGTTAGTTGTGAGATGATGTATTACGAAACGAGTAAAGAGACTTGCTGGTAACGAGATTGAACTAGGTATTGAGATACCGACGATCGAATCTCGGGCAAGTAACATACCGATGACAAAGGGAACAACGTATTTTGTTATGCGGTCTGACCTATAAAGATCTTCGTAGAATATGTGGGAACCAATATGAGCATCCAGGTTTCGCTATTGGTTATTGACCGGAGACGTGTCTTGGTCATGTCTACATTGTTCTCGAACCCGTAGGGTCCGCACGCTTAACGTTACGATGATAGTTTCATTATGAGTTTATATGTTTTGATGAACCGAAGGTTGTTCGGAGTCCCAGATGTCATCACGGACATGACGAGGAGTCTCGAAATGGTCGCGACATAAAGATTGATATATTGGAAGCCTATATTTGGATATCGGAATCGTTCTGGGTGAAATCAGGATTTTACCGGAGTACCGGGGGTTACCGGAACCCCCCGGGGGTTAATGGGCCTACATGGGCCCTAAGGGAGAAGAGGAGGGCCGGCTAGGGAAGGCCGCGCGCCCCCTCCCCCTAGTCCGAATAGGACAAGGAAGGGGGCGGCGCCCCCCTTTCCTCTTTCCCCCTTCCCCTTTCCTTCTCCAACAAGGCAAGAGGGGGAAGTCCTACTCCCGGTGGGAGTAGGACTCCTCCAGGCGCACCCCTAGGGGTCGGCCGCACCTCTCCCCTCCCTCCTTTATACACGGGGGCAAGGGGCACCCCAAGACAGAAGTTGATCTTCGTGATCGTTCCTTAGCCATGTGCGGTGCCCCCTTCCACCATATTCCACCTCGGTCATATCGTAGCGGTGCTTAGGCGAAGCCCTGCGACGGTAGAACATCAAGATCGTCAGCACGCCGTCGTGCTGACGGAACTCATCCCCGACACTTTGCTGGATCGGAGTCTGGGGATCGTCATCGAGCTGAACGTGTGCTAGAACTCGGAGGTGCCGTAGTTTCGGTGCTTGATCGGTCGGGCCGTGAAGACGTACAACTACATCAACCGCGTTGTTATAACGCTTCCGCTTTCGGTCTACGAGGGTACGTGGACAACATTCTCCCCTCTCATTGCTATGCATCACCATGATCTTGCGTGTGCGTAGGAATTGTTTTGAAATTACTACGTTCCCCAACACCTTTTGGTGAAGAATATGAAGCGGATCTGATGAAGATATTCCTTCTGCTGCTTCTTCAGAGAAATTGGATAAAGAAATTGAAGTGGATAATATCCCTTCAACTCCAGTTATTTCATCACTAGTGCCTCAGTTCACAGCTGAAGAGGCAAGCGTTGAAGAATAAAGTGAAGAAGATGAAGACGTGGACATTGGGAGCACCACGCCTGTGATGAATAATGACTTCTGGGAAAGTCAGCACCCCAACTCTCCTTTGTTCACGCCACTGCAACAAATCTCTCAGCCCCCAGCGCACACTGAAGTTCAAATGGGCTCTGAATAACCTCGCACCACTCCGTCCATTCCTGAAGAAATTCTAGCCACTAGTGCTGATGAAAATGCTGCTGAAGAAATGAAGACCCAGGCTGCAACTGAAGCTGAAATTCCTTAGCCTGTGGTTCCTGAGGTTCCTGAGAATGTGATTCCTGAGGTTGTGATGCAATTGACTGATACTCCTCAGCCCAAGCCAAAGAATCCCTTCTCTAAGAAGCAAACCTTCAAGGTTGATGACTTCTTCCACGAGCATGTATTCTTCACAGATTACAACCCATATGACTCTGCTCGTCTTCGAAGGAAGCGTTTCTGGACTGCCAGCCAAGCAAACTTCTATTCTTCACTGCTTTTTGATAAGGACAAAGTCTTCGACCATGAGCATATTCCTCACGTGGACATGGAATCACTGCCTTGCTTCACGCCAGTCCTCAGTGTTCTTCATGACGTTGGACTGCTAAACTTTTGCACTGATATTGTTGATTGGAATGAAGAACTCATTCTTCAGTTCTATGCAAGGCTGCACATTACCGGCAATGCTGAAGATGTAAAATCTTGGGTGTTGGATTGGATGACAGAGAATACTCACTTCAAAGCACCGGCCTCTGAATTGCTTCATGCCCTGCCTATCAGTCCTCCCCTTGAAGGTGCACGTTGTATATATCATGAACTTGAACTTACTGATCACTATATGCAAGTGTTGATGAAGCCGCTAAAGCCCGGTCAAGCCCCAAGGATCAAATTCCTCGTGAAGGAATTGTTGTATGTGCCATGGACTGTCTATTGCATCTTAACCAAGACCTTGAGTCCAATCAAGGCCCATGACTCTAATGAAGAAGATGTCGTTGGTATCATGAAGAATCTTTTATTCAACATCATTCATGGTGTTCCTGTCAACTACCATGATTTCTTCATGAGGACTCTGGCCAATGTTGCATTGTCTCCTTTTGAATTCAAGCCTTACGCTCCCTGGATTATGAGATTCCTCAGATCAAGGTCTTCAATCGATTACAAGGCTAACACACTCAACCATGGTAGCTACTTGCCCCCCATTGAAGTCCTCAAACAGACATTTTCCTCAGCTGATGAAAAGGGCAAGGCCACTGCTGTTATTGATAAAGGCATTCGTCCATTGAATGGTCAGTTCCGCAAAGCTGCATCTTACTCCACCAATGATGACTCTGCCACTCATGACTCTGCCGCAAATGCTTCAAAGAAAAATCCTCAAGGCACAGCTCCAAGAGTGATGACTGATCGTGAGCTTCTCCTCAGTCTTCATCAGAAGGTCGATCGCAACCACAAATGGGTTAAGCATCAGTTTGGTTCAATTCTTCACAACGTGACTGCTACACACAATGCAGTGAAGAAAAACCATTACTACCTCCATGAAGTCTTCGGTCGCACCTGGGCTGTTCTATCTCATCTTTATGGTGAAGAAGATCTGAAGCAGATGGGTCTTAAGCAGGACTTTGACTGGTCTCAACCACCAGCGAAGAAAGTCAAAGTTCCTTCCTTGGTGGCCAGCTCATATTTTTCATCGCGCGACACTAATGAGCATGAAGATTTGGACGACACTGCGGCAGGCCCTACTACAACAACCGACCCCAACACCGCTGGCGCTCCTCCATCAACATGATATTCTTCAGGGGCGTTAGTCCTCATTTTTCGTCCCTTTTGGCCATTCGATGACAAAGGGGGAGAAATCTGAGTTAGTCTTCAAGCGGGTCTATTTATGGGCGTTCTTTTGCTAAGTTACAACTCTCGTTCTTTTGGAAGACCTTATTAATCGAGTTGTAAACTTAAACCCGATGGTGGTCTGATACTTTTTGCTATGTTCTTCTGCATGCTATTTCCTCATATATGTTAATGCACGCATGCTGAATTACATCAGTCACCATATTTCATCATGCATTTCAAATTCTTCATATCATATGTTAAATGCGTGTATAAATTACAAGATATAGGGGGAGATCTCCATGATTCCACTCTTCAAATGTGCATTGCTTCAAAAGCAAATTCCTCACTATGCACATCTTTAGTGGGAGTTCTTCTATATCTTGCAATCAAATTCCTCAATGTCTGTATTTACACTTCATATGTTTATCCCTGTTGAAAACTTAACCTATATTGTCATCAATCGCCAAAAAGGGGGAGATTGTAAGTGCATCTAGAGCCCCTAAGTGATTTTGGTGTATTGAAGACTTATAGGTTAAGGGACTGATGCGTTTGTGAGTGTACGAGGTCTATAAGTCTACGAGGAGTTTGATGTTTATAGAGAAAGTCGACCCCTAAAATGAATATCTTCGACTGAAGACTTTGGATTTCTGAAGACTTTGAAAGTGAAGAAATTGGTGTGACCATGAAGACTTGATATTCATACGAGGAACATGAAGCGTGAAGACTTTTATTTTCGTAGTTTCATTTTCTCTTTCTTGAGTCATAGGAAACATCGTACTGTTAAAGGGGGTCAAGGAAAAACTAAGGAAAAGTTTCCAAGTGATGCTCATCTCAAAATCCTAAACCCAGCAATCACTTCGAGTGAAGCCATTGGAAATCTCATACAGTTCAGCCAATTTCTTCAGTGACAGAGACAAAGTTCTTCTGGTCTCTGAGGAATTTGTTCTGACTAAGGAGTTAGGAATTCGCCAGTGCGGATTGCCTACAAGTGAGGATCATGATAGCCCTGAGGAATTTGAGCCTCAAATTTCCGACCGCTGTTGTGCTACGCGCCAGCTGTCCCAAAATATATACCCACCGAACGGTCAAATCATTGAAGGGCATTTATGTCTTATCATTTCGGGCTGCTCCCTAGGCTATAAATAGCCGCCCCCTACAACCACTAGCTGGTTGGCTGCTCCGAGAGAAACTGAAACTTGTCACTGAGAGCATCCCATCCTCCGAGGACTTTGAGCGAAAATCATCAAGTGAGAAAAACCCAAACCCAAACACCTACAAACCCAAAGTGATTGAGCATCACTGAAGAAATTGTTCCTGTGCGGATCCGACGCTTGTTATCTTTGAAGACTATGCATCTTCCTGGCGGTTAGGCGTCATGGTCTAGAGCAACCAAGAGGAAATTGTGGATCGCTGAGTGACCGAGTTTGTGAAGGTTTGGAAGTCACCTGAAGACTTACCACGAGTGATTGGGCGAGGTCTGTGTGACCTTAGCCCAAGGAGAATACGGTGAGGACTGTGTGTCCTCAGGTTTAAATACCTAGCCGCTCCAACCAGACGTACAACTGTCACAACAGTTGGAACCGGTCTACCAAATCACTGTCTTCACCAAGCCTACTGGTTCTATTTCCTCAACCCTTCCATTTCATCATTATTGTGTTATGTGCTTGTTCATATCTGTTTGACGACTTTGACTGAAGACTTTCTCAATTTCCTCAGCCCAATTTCTTCAGTCTGTTTGTCTTCATCCTGTTTATCCAGTGCTTACACTTTCTGTACTCTGTGGTTGTTTTCATTTCATCATGATGTCTATGCTTATGTTATGTTATGACTGCATCTGAGTACTTCTTCCGCTGCAAGTAGTTCTTCGCTATGGAATTTCCTCACCCGGAAATTCCTCAGTGGAGAATTCATAAAAATTGCCTATTCACCCCCCCTCTAGTCGACTTAATGCACTTTCAACCCACAACTATTGAACATCGCATTGCAGAATTGAACCAAACAGTTAACTAAACACCACAACACAAATGAACCAAACGTTAACTGAGCACCACATTGCACAATGTATAACCAAACCAAGCATGCTTGACAACTTGGAAATATAGCAATTGTATTCGTTTCTCGTGTATTTTGTAAAGATAAATTCAATTTATTTCTCACATGGAAGACAATACCAAATTGCAGCCTGAAGAATTGAATATCACATTTGCAGAATTGAACCAAACAGTTAACTGAAAACGACAACTAATTAACAAAACAGTTAATAAGTGAGCACCACACTGCACGACATGTAGAACATACACACTAGAGCAACATATTGCATGGTAAAATTAGATAGCACAATTCACTAGAATTTGTGAAGGAAAGGCAGGAGCAGCACACGCAATGGGTAAACCGAGCATGCTTAACCGGCGTAGCTAGCAAATGGCAAGGTGCTCCTCCAAAATTTGGGGGTCGGCACGAATGGCGGCGCTTATTTGGTGGAGGGGTCGGTGATTTGGGTGGAAGGTGTCGCGCTCGCGCCGGCGGTCGGGGCATGTGGGATATGGAAGGACGAGGAGGCTGGGGGTCGGGTGTGGATTACCTGCCTAGACAGACGAGGCCGAGAAGCGTGAAGGAGGGTCGCCGACAAGGAGGCAGCGCTGCAAGCAAGGAGTGAAGGTTTCAACTTGGAAGGGAAGGAGGAACGAGGGGAAATGTGGCGTTTGGTAAGGGGGAGGGGTGGGGAGGTAGATATTTCAATCGGAAGCCGAAAATTTGGAATCGCTTGAGCGAAAAAACTGGCGTGCAAAGTGTCATCAGACACAGTCACTTATTCAGAACTGTGTACGATATGTGGACATCACAAACGATTCAGATAGCTTAACCCGTATGTGATGAGTTTGAACGTCAAAAGTTTTGGTTCAAATTTCCATGGTTACAGTGGTCATCGACGTCATTGCATAATTTGGGTACGCAAAGGAGACTACAGCACACCCACACTTCTTAATCGAGCAATTTTAGCAATTAAACAGAGCTAGCTGACCTAAACATTACTCTACCAAACTAAAGACCGGCGCTCTTAATTAAACAAAACAAAGAGTACTACTATGGCTGGTGCTCTTCGATCTCCGCCGCTGCCTCCATGTCCAGCTCGCGCCCGACGATCTCCTGGGGAAGGGGCTCCATGGCATCCATCGCACCATACTCCGCAAGCATCTCGCTATCCGCGTCCGCCATCTCTTTGGAAAAGGCTGCCACGAGCTAGGCGTGGGCAGACGCGATCTGGGCTTGGACGGGCTCCGTCGTTGCAAGGTATGCGGCGGAGGACTGGATGGCTGCTCGAACGCTCTTGGCGATTGCCAACTCTTCGGCCGTGGGTTGCCGACCGTTGTCGGAGAAGCTTCATTAAATTTGTGCGGTGACCGCCGGGAGCTGGGCGTGGGCGGCCTCGACATGGTTGTGGGCGGCCTCCATCAGGGCTAAGGCCGCCGCTGCGGAACGGACAGCTGATGTGCCGCTCTCGCCAGTTGATATCCCCGAGGCAGATGTTGCTGCCGCCACCTGAGAAGCAACAGCGGCGGTTTGGGCTGCCTTTGCCGCCCGATCGCAGATTGTGGCCGCGCTCATGCACCTTGTTAGGACGTGCATGGCGGCTGCGGCCGCGCTCTCACTAGAGTGGGCCACCGAAGTTGCCCTCACGACGTGGGTCCACGTGCCCATCTTTCACCGGCGATGATTGAACAGTGAAATGATATTTGGGGAGCGAGCTAGTGTGCTTGAGACGCCGGCTGTGGACTGTAGCCGACGCACCTTCTCGCGTAAGCCATAGGCGTACTATACACCGACGGTGCTCCAGGATATTTTGTGCTGCATCTCACACGGTTGCTGATAATAAACTGTGTGTGATCCACTTGATTTTTCAACTTGATTTGAATTACATAATGGGGTCACAGCGGCAATGGACGGTGTTTGAATTGCTAGACCTTTTATCTGGAGTGAAAATGCAACTATATGTGTGTCGCAAAAGAATTGGAATTATTCAGGGTTTGTTTGGACATTTTATACATTAAATTGGTTTTCTAGCCATTTCAAGTGCACAATTCAAAATTAAACTACATGCACATGCTCCAGTGCATATAAATTGGTTGAAAAATCAAATCTGTGTCCTTGGGTGCATGCTTAGGTCACATGCAAGAAATGGGAATGAATTTCAAACACCATGGCACCCTTGATTGCCGGCAAAACATTGAGATGCCTGATTTTTAAATTCTAGTAAATCCAAAACTCGTCTGAAATTCATGAACCTTGGCATTCTATCATGGAGCGGCATCAACATGCCATGGTAAAAAAATTGTCCGATTTGGGACAGGTTTGGGTATATGCTTCTCATAAAGCGGAGCTTCTCACAACAAGCATGATGGTTTTCGGTAGGGAATGTCCCACCTTTGGGGACGAAACGATATCCATTGCCTCTTATTGCTTTCAATTTTTTTTCTCGTGTCAACATAGAACAACAGGAGTGTTGTGTGAATTTTTGTGATTTTTCGGGGTTTGTTTGGACATTTTATGCATTAACTGAGTTTTCAATGCATTTATGTGCATAATTCAAATTTGAACTACATGCACATGCTCCAATGCATATAAATTGGTTGAAAAAACAAATCTTTGTCCTTGGGAGCATGCTTAGGTCCCATGCAAGAAAGGGGAATGAATTTCAAACACCAGGGCACTCTTGATTGCCAGCAAAACATTGAGATGCCTGGTTTTTAAATTCTAGTAAATCCAAAACTCATCTGAAATTCATGAAACTTGGCATGCCATCATGGAGCGGCATCAACATGCCGTGGTAAATTTTTTGTCCCATTTGGGGCAGGTTTAGGTATATGCTTTTCACAAACCGGAGCTTCTCACAAATATGCCCTAGAGGCAATAATAAAGTTGTTATTTATATTTCATTATATCATGATAAATGTTTATTATTCATGCTAGAATTGTATTAACCGGAAACTTAGTACATGTGTGAATACATAGACAAACAGAGTATCACTAGTATGCCTCTACTTGACTAGCTCGTTGAACCAATGATGGTTAAGTTTCCTAGCCATTGACATGAGTTGTCATTGATTAACGGGATCACATCATTAGAGAATGATGTGATTGACTTGACCCATTCCGTTAGCTTAGCACTTGATCGTTTAGTATGTTGCTATTGCTTTCTTCGTGACTTATACATGTTCCTATGACTATGAGATTATGCAACTCCCGAATACCGGAGGAACACTTTGTGTGCTACAAATGTCACAATGTAACTGGGTGATCATAAAGGTGCTCTACAGGTGTCTCCGATGGTGCTTGTTGAGTTGGCATAGATCGAGATTAGGATTTGTCACTCCGATTGTCGGATAGGTATCTCTGGGCCCTCTCGGTAATGCACATCACTATAAGCCTTGCAAGCCATGTGACTAATGAGTTAGTTGCGGGATGATGCATTACGGAATGAGTAAAGAGACTTGCCGGTAACGAGATTGAACTAGGTATTGAGATACCGACAATCGAATCTCGGGTAAGTAACATACCGATGACAAAGGGAACAATGTATGTTGTTATGCGGTTTGACCGATAAAGATCTTCGTAGAATATGTTGGAGCCAATATGAGCATCCATGTTCCATTGTTGGTTATTGACCGGAGACGTGTCTCGGTCATGTCTACATAGTTCTAGAACCCGTAGGGTCCGCACGCTTAACGTTCGGTGACGATCGGTAATATGAGTTTATGTGCTTTGATGTACTGAAGGTAGTTCGGAGTCCCGGATATGATCATGGACATGACGAGCAGTCTAGAAGTGGTCGAGACATAAAGATCAATATATTGGATGACTATGTTTGGACCTCGGAAGGGTTCCAAGTGAGTTTGGACGAATACCGGAGTACCGGGGGTTACCGGAACCCCCCGGAGAGAAGTTACGGGCCTTATGGGCCATAAGAAGGAAGCACACTAGCCCACAAGGGGATGGTGCGCCCCCCTTGGGCAGGAAGACGAATTGGAATAGGTTTGGGGGGCTTTCCTTCTCTCCTACTCATCCTTCCCTTCCTCTCCTACTCCAACTAGGGAAGGGGGGAATCCAACTCCCGGTGGGAGTAGGACTCCCCTAGGGCGCGCCACAGAGAGGGCCGGCCCCTCCCCTCCTCCACTCCTTTATATACAGGGGAGGGGGCACCCCATAGACACACAAGTTGATCATTGATCTCTTAGCCGTGTGCGGTGCCCCCCTCCACCATAATCCACCTCGGTCATATCGTCGTAGTGCTTAGGCGAAGCCCTGTGCCGGTAGCTTCATCATCACCATCATCACGCCGTCGTGCTCACGAAACTCTCCCTCGAAGCTCTACCGGATCGTGAGTTCGTGGGACGTCACCGAGCTGAACGTGTGCAGATCGCGGAGGTGACGTACGTTCGGTACTAGGGTCGATTGATCGTGAAGACATACAACTACATCAACCGCGTTGTCATAACGCTTTCGCTTTTGGTCTACGAGGGTACGTGGACAACACTCTCCCCTCTCGTTGCTATGCATCACCATGATCTTGTGTGTGCATAGGAAATTTTTGAAATTACTACGTTCCCCAACAGTTGCATCCGAGCCAGGTTTATGCGTAGATGTTATATGCACGAGTAGAACACAAGTGAGTTGTGGGCGATACTAGTCATACTTCTTACCAACATGTCATACTTTGATTCGGCGGTATTGTTGGATGAAGCGGCCTGAACGGACATTATGCGTACGCTTACGCGAGACTGGTTCTACCGACGTGCTTCACACACAAGTGGCTGGCAGGTGTCAGTTTCTCCTACTTTAGTTGAATCGAGTGTGTCTACGCCCGGTCCTTGTGAAGGTTAAAACAGCACATACTTGACGAAATACCGTTGTGGTTTTGATGCGTAGGTAAGAACAGTTCTTGCTAAGCCTGTAGCAGCCACGTAAAACTTGCAACAACAAAGTAGAGGACGTCTAACTTGTTTTTGCAGGGCATGCTGTGATGTGATATGGTCAAGACATGATGCTAAATTTTATTGTATGAGATGATCATGTTTTGTAACCGAGTTATCGGCAACTGGCAGGAGCCATATGGTTGTCGCTTTATTGTATGCAATGCAATCGCCTTGTAATGCTTTACTTTATCACTAAGCGGTAGCGATAGTCGTAGAAGCATAAGATTGGCGAGACGAAAATGATGCTACGATGGAGATCAAGGTGTCGCGCCAGTGACAATGGTGATCATGACGGTGCTTTGGAGATGGAGATCAAAGGCACAAGATGATGATGGCCATATCATATCACTTATATTGATTGCACGTGATGTTTATCTTTTATGCATCTTATTTTGCTTAGATCGACAGTAGCATTATAAGATGATCTCTCACTAAATTTCGAGGTATAAGTGTTCTCCCTGAGTATGCACCTTTGCGGAAGTTCGTCGTGCTGAGACACCACATGATGATCGGGTGTGATAAGCTCTACGTTCACATACAACGGGTGCAAGCCAGTTTTGCACCCGCAAAATACTCGGGTTAAACTTGACGAGCCTAGCATATGCAGATATAGCCTCGGAACACTGAGACCGAAAGGTCGAGCGTGAAACATATAGTAGATATGATCAACATAGTGATGTTCACCATTGAAAACTACTCCATCTCACGTGATGATCGGACATGGTTTAGTTGATATGGATCACGTGATCACTTAGATGATTAGAGGGATGTCTATCTAAGTGGGAGTTCTTTATTAATATGATTAATTGAACTTCAATTTATCATGAACTTAGTACCTGATAGTATTTTGCATGTCTATGTTGTTGTAGATAGATGGCCCGTGATGTTGTTTCGTTGAATTTTAATGTGTTCCTAGAGAAAACTAAGTTGAAAGATGATGGTAGCAACTACACGGACTGGGTCCGTAGCTTGAGGATTATCCTCATTGCTGCACAGAAGAATTACGTCCTGGAAGCACCGCTAGGTGCCAAACTTGCTGCAGGAGCAACACCAGAAGTTATGAACGTCTGGCAGAGCAAAGCTGGTGACTACTCGATAGTTCAGTGTGCCATGCTTTACGGCTTAGAACCGGGACTTCAACGACGTTTTGAACGTCATGGAGCATATGATATGTTCCAGGAGTTGAAGTTAATATTTCAAGCAAATGCCCGGATTGAGAGATATGAAGTCTGCAATAAGTTCTTCAACTGCAAGATGGAGGAGAATAGTTCTGTCAGTGAGCATATACTCAAAATGTGTGGGTATAACAATCACTTGATTCAACTGGGAGTTAATCTTCCGGATAATAGTGTCATTGACAGAATTCTTCAATCACTGCCACCAAGCTACAAGAGCTTCATGATGAACTATAACATGCAAGGGATGGATAAGACAATTCCCGAGCTCTTTGCAATGCTAAAGGCTGCGGAGGTAGAAATCAAGAAGGAGCATCAAGTGTTGATGGTCAACAAGACCACCAGTTTCAAGAAAAAGGGTAAAGGGAAGAAGGGGAACTTCAAGAAGAACGGCAAACAAGTCGCTGCTCAAGTGAAGAAGCTCAAGTCTGGACCTAAGCCTGAGACTGAGTGCTTCTACTACAAAGGGACTGGTCACTGGAAGATAATTGTTATTTGGTGCCAGCGTTGAGCATGAACATTATATTTGGATCTTGTTTGGTGTGAGACGGTTATTCATTTAAATCTGAGAATAATGGTTGTTCTATTTATATGAGTAATATCTTTTATGGTCATGCACCCTTGAAGAGTGGTCTGTTTTTGATGAATCTCGATAGTATTGATACACATATTCACAACATTGAAGCTAAAAGATGCAGAGTTGATAGTGATAGTGCAACTTATTTGTGGCACTGCCGTTTAGGTCATATTGGTGTAAAGCGCATGAAGAAACTCCATTTTGATGGACTTTTGGAATCACTTGATTATGAATCACTTGGTACTTGCGAACCATGCCTCATGGGCAAGATGACTAAAACTCTGTTCTCCGGAACAATGGAGCGAGCAACAGATTTGTTGGAAATCATACATACTGATGTATGTGGTCCAATGAATGTTGAGGCTCGCGGTGGGTATCATTATTTTCTCACCTTCATAGATGATTTAAGCAGATATGGGTACATCGACTTGATGAAGCATAAGTCTGAAACATTTGAAAAGTTCAAAGAATTTCAGAGTGAAGTGAAAAATCATCATAACAAGAAAATGAAGTTTCTACGATCTGATCGTGGAGGAGAATGTTTGAGTTACGAGTTTGGTCTTCATTTGAAGCAATGCGGAATAGTGTCGCAACTCACGCCACCCGGAACACCACAGCGTAATGGTGTGTCCGAACGTCGTAATCGTACTTTACTAGATATGGTGCGGTCTATGATGTCTCTTACTGATTTACCGCTATCGTTTTGGGGTTATGCTTTAGAGACGGCTGCATTCACGTTAAATAGGACACCATCTAAATCCGTTGAGACGACGCCTTATGAACTATGGTTTGGCAAGAAACCAAAGTTGCCATTTCTTAAAGTTTGGGGCTGCGATGCTTATGTGAAAAAGCTTCAACCTGATAAGCTCGAACCCAAATCAGATAAATGTGTCTTCATAGGATACCCAAAGGAGACTGTTGGGTACACCTTCTATCACATATCCGAAGGCAAGACATTCGTTGCTAAGAATGGATCCTTTCTAGAGAAGGAGTTTCTCTCGAAAGAAGTGAGTGGGAGAAAGTAGAACTTGATGAGGTAACTGTACCTGCTCCCTTATTGGAAAGTAGTTCATCACAAAAATATGTTCCTGTGACTCCTACACCAATTAGTGAGGAAGCTAATGATGATGATCATGTAACTTCAAATCAAGTTACGACCAAACCTCGTAGGTCAACCAGTGTAAGATCTGCACCAGAGTGGTACGGTAATCCTATTCTGGAGGTCATGTTGCTTGACCATGACGAACCTACAAACTATGAGGAAGCGATGATGAGCCCAGATTCCGCGAAATGGCTTGAGGCCATGAAATCTGAGATGGGATCCATGTATGTGAACAAAGTGTGGACTTTGGTTGACTTGCCCGATGATCGGCAAGCCATCGAGAATAAATGGGTCTTCAAGAAGAAAACTGACGCTGACGGTAATGTTATTGTCTACAAAGCTCGACTTGTTGCGAAAGGTTTTCGACAAGTTCAAGGAGTTGACTACGATGAGACCTTCTCACCCGTAGTGATGCGTAAGTCCGTCCGAATCATGTTAGCAATTGCTGCATTTTATGATTATGAAATTTGGCAAATGGATGTAAAGACTACATTGCTGAATGGATTTCTGGAAGAAGAGTTGTATATGATGCAGCCTGAAGCTTTTATCGATCCAAATGGTGCTAACAAAGTATGCAAGCTCCAGCGATCCATTTATGGACTGGTGCAAGCATCTCAGAGTTGGAATACACATTTTGATAGTGTGATCAAAGCATATGGTTTTGTACAGACTTTTGGAGAAGCCTGTATTTACAAGAAAGTGTGTGGGAGCTCTGTAGCTTTTCTAATATTATATGTGGATGACATATTGTTGATTGGAAATGATATAGAATTTCTGGATAGCATAAAAGGATACTTGAATGAGAGTTTTTCAATGAAAGACCTCGGTGAAGCTGCTTATATATTGGGCATTAAGATCTATAGAGATAGATCAAGACGCTTAATTGTACTTTCACAGAGCACATACCTTGACAAAGTTTTGAAGAAGTTCAAAATGGATCAAGCAAACAAAGGGTTCTTGCCTATGTTACAAGGTGTGAAGTGGAGTCAGACTCACTGCCCGACCACTGCAGAATATAGAGAGAAAATGAAAGGTGTTCCCTATGCTTCAGCCATAGGCTCTATCATGTATGCAATGCTGTGTACCAGACCTGATGTGTGCCTTGCTATAAGTTTAGCAGGGAGGTACCAAAGTAATCCAAGAGTGGATCACTGGACAGCGGTCAAGATACCTGAAAAGGACTAAGGATATGTTTCTCGTGTATGGAGGTGACAAAGAGCTCGTCGTAAATGGTTACGTCGATGCAAGCTTTGACACTGATCCGGATGACTCTAAGTCACAAACCGGATACATGTTTATACTAAATGGTGGAGCTGTCAGTTGGTGCAGTTCTAAGCAAAGCGTTGTGGCGGGATCTACGTGTGAAGCGGAGTACATAGCTTCTTCAGAATCAGCGAATAAAGGAGTCTGGATGAAGGAGTTCATATCCGATCTAGGTGTCATACCTAGTGCATCGGGTCCAATGAAAATCCTTTGTGACAATACTGGTGCAACTGCCTTGGCAAAGGAATCCAGATTTCACAAGAGAACCAAGCACATCAAGAGACACTTCAATTCCATTCGCGATCAAGTCAAGGAGGGAGACATAGAGATTTGCAAGATACATATGGATCTGAATGTTGCAGACCCGTTGACTAAGCCTTTCTCACGAGCAAAACATGATCAGCACCAAGAATCCATGGGTGTTAGAATCATTATTGTATAATCTAGATTATTGACTCTAGTGCAAGTGGGAGACTGAAGGAAATATGCCCTAGAGGCAATAATAAAGTTGTTATTTATATTTCCTTATATCATGATAAATGTTTATTATTCATGCTAGAATTGTATTAACCGGAAACTTAGTACATGTGTGAATACATAGACAAACAGAGTGTCACTAGTATGCCTCTACTTGACTAGCTCGTTGAATCAGTGATGGTTAAGTTTCGTAGCCATTGAAATGAGTTGTCATTTGATTAACGGGATCACATCATTAGAGAATGATGTGATTGACTTAACCCATTCCATTAGCTTAGCACTTGATCGTTTAGTATGTTTCTATTGCTTTCTTCATGACTTATACATGTTCCTATGAATATGAGCTTATGCAACTCCCGAATACCGGAGGAACACTTTGTGTGCTACCAAACATCACAACGTAACTGGGTGATCATAAAGGTGCTCTACAGGTGTCTCCGTTGGTACTTGTTGAGTTGGCATAGATCGAGATTAGGTCACTCCGATTGTCGGAGAGGTATCTCCGGGCCCTCTCGGTAACGCACATCAGTATAAGCCTTGCAAGCAATGTGACTAATGAGTTAGTTGTGGGATGATGCATTACGGAACGAGTAAAGAGACTTTCCTGTAACGAGATTGAACTAGGTATTGAGATACCGATGATTGAATGTCGGGCAAGTAACATACCGATGACAAAGGGAACAACGTATGTTGTTATGCAGTTTGACCGATATAGATCTTCGTAGAATATGTGGGAGCCAATATGAGAATCCAGGTTCTGCTATTGGTTATTGACCGAAGATGTGTCCCGGTCATGTCTACATAGTTCTCAAACCCGTAGGATCCGCACGCTTAATGTTCGGTGATGATCGGTAATATGAGTTTATGTGTTTCGATGTACCGAAGGTAGTTCGGAGACCCGGATATGATCACAGACATGATGAGGAGTCTCGAAATGGTCGAGACATAAATATCGATATATTAGATGACTATGTTTGGACTTCGGAAGGGTCCCGAGTGACTTTGGACGAATACCGGAGTACCGAGGGGTTACCGGAACCCCCCGGGGAGAAGTTATGGGCCTTATGGGCCATAAGAAGGAATCACACCAGCCCACAAGGGGCTGGAGCGCCCCTTGGGCAGGAGGCCGAATTGGAATAGGTTTGGGGGGCCCTTTCCTTCTCTCCTACTCCTCCTTCCCTTCCTCTCCTACTCCAACTAGGGAAGGGGGGAATCCTACTCCCGGTGGGAGTAGGACTCCCCTAGGGCGCGCCATAGAGAGGGTCGGCCCCTCCCCTCCTCCACTCCTTTATATACGGGGAGGGGGCACCCCATAGACACACAAGTTGATCATTTATCTCTTAGCCGTGTGTGGTTCCCCCCTCCACCTTAATCCACCTCGGTCATATCATCGTAGTGCTTAGGCGAAGCCCTGTGCCGGTAGCTTCACCATCACCGTCATCACGCTGTCGTGTTGACGAAACTCTCCCTCGAAGCTCTACTGGATCGTGAGTTCGTGGGACGTCACCGAGCTGAACGTGTGCAGATCGCGGAGGTGTCGTACGTTCAGTACAAGGATCGGTCGATCGTGAAGATGTACGACTACATCAACCGCATTATCATAACGCTACCGCTTTCGGTCTACAAGGGTACGTGGACAACACTCTCCCCTCTCGTTGCTATGGATCACCATGATCTTGCGTGTGCGTAGGAATTTTTTTGAAATCACTACGTTCCCCAACAGAACGTCCCACCTTTGGGGATGAAACGATATCCATTGCCTCTTATTGTTTTCAATTTATTTTCTCGTGTCAACATAGAACAACAGGAGTGTTGTGTGGATTTTTGTGATTTTTCAGGGTTCGTTTGGACATTTTTATGCATTAACTGAGTTTTCAATGCATTTATGTGCATAATTCAAATTTGAACTACATGCACATGCTCCAGTGCATATAAATTGGTTAAAAAATCAAATTTGTGTCCTTGGGTGCATGCTTAGGTCCCATGCAAGAAATGGGAATGAATTTCAAACACCAGGGCACCGTTGATAGCCAGTAAAACAGTGAGATGCCTGGTTTTTAAATTCTAGTAAATCCAAAACTCGTTTGAAATTCATGAAACTTGGCATGCTATCATGGAGCGGCATCAACATGTCGTGGTAAAATTTTTGTCCCATTTGGGGCACGTTTGGGTATACGCTTCTCACAAACCGGAGCTTCTCACAACAAGCATGATGGTTTTCGGTAGGGAACGTCCCACCTTTGGGGATGAAACGATATCCATTGCCTCTTATTGCTTTCAATTTTTTTCTCATGTCAACATAGAACAACAGGAGTGTTGTGTGAATTTTTGTGATTTTTCGGGGTTCGTTTGGACATTTTTCATGCATTAACTGAGTTTTCAATGCATTTATGTGCATAATTCAAATTTGGACTACATGCACATGCTCCAGTGCATATAAATTGGTTGAAAAATCAAATATGTGTCATTGGGTGCATGCTTAGGTCCCATGCAAGAAACGGGAATGAATCTCAAACACCAGGGCACCGTTGATTGCCGGCAAAACATTGAGATGCCTGGTTTTTAAATTCTAGTAAGTGCAAAACTCGTCTGAAATTCTTGAAACTTCACATGCTATCATGGAGCGGCATCAACATGCCGTGGTACAAAATTTGTCCCATTTGGGGCAGGTTTGGGTATACGCTTCTCACAACAAGCATGATGGTTTTCGGTAGGGAACATCCCACCTTTGGGGACGAAATGATATCCATTGCCTCTTATTGCTTTCAATTTTTTTTCTCGTGTCAACATAGAACAACAGCAGTGTTTTGTGAATTCTTGTGATTTTTCGGGGTTCGTTTGGACATATTTATGCACTAACTGAGTTTTCAATGCATTCATGTGCATAATTCAAATTTGAACTACATGCACATGCTCCAGTGCATATAAATTGGTTGAAAAATCAAATTTGTGTCCTTGGGTGCATGCTTAGGCCCCATGCAAGAAATGGAAATGAGTTTCAAACACCAAGGCACCGTTGATTGCCGGCAAAACATTGAGATGCCTTGTTTTTGAATTCTAGTAAATCCAAAACTCGTCGGAAATTCATGAAACTTGGCATGCTGTCATGGAGCGGCATCAACATGCTGTGGTACAAATTTTGTCCCATTTGGGGCGGGTTTGGGTATATGCTTCTCACAACAAGCATGATGGTTTACGGTAGGGAACGTCCCACCATTGGGAACGAAACGATATCCATTGCCTCTTATTGCTTTCAAATTTTGTTCTCTTGTCAACATCGAACAACAGGAGTGTTGTGTGAATTTTTATGATTTTTTGGGGTTCGTTTGGTCACTTTTATGCGTTAGCTAAGTTTTCAATGCAATTATGTGCATAATTCAAATTTGAACTACATGCACATGCTCCAGTGCATATAAATTGGTTGAAAAATCAAATATGTGTCCTTGGGTGCATGCTTAGGTCTCATGCAAGAAATAGGAATGAATATCAAACACCAGGGCACCGTTGATTGCCGGCAAAACGTTGAGTACTTCATTTTTAAATTCTAGTAAATCCAAAAGTCGTCTGAAATTCATGAAACTTGGCATTCTATCATGGAATGGCACCCGGCATGTTGTGGTATTTTTCGTGTCCATTTTGAGAGAAGGCACACTCGAATAATGATACCAACAAAGGCATTTTGAAAAAATAGTTGTCACTTTAATATCTCAAACATTTGTATAATTCAAACCGTGTGCGTTCTGTTAACCATTCACGTGCATGTGTCTTGGTTTTAATGGCTGTAGGAGGTGCCGTGCGGACAACTGCTTGACCTTGACTGAACGGGAGGTGTACGAGCGCCGTCCGGGGTGCAGGCTGACCGAGAGGGGTGCAAGCTGTCCTTGAATGCGTAGGCTCACTAGGAACCGTGCGAGCTGTACATTGCACAGGCTCACTAGGAAGCAAGCCCTTTGACTTCCATGGACACCCGCCTTACTTGCATCCTCTCCATTAATGGCGCCCAAGTTGTAGTTTAATTCGCTTTTTAAATATAAAACACTCATCGCAAACATTTTAGCTAGAACACCCATATGCAAACTGACAGCTTCCCTAGGAAGCCAAGAGAAAATGTGTTGAGCAGGATTTTTGCAGCTCTTGATCGCAAACGTTTTAGATAGAACACCCTTATGCAAAGTGAGAGCAGTGCAGGATTTGTGCATCCCTTCAATGCAAACGGTTGTTTTGGATGACCCATGTGCAACCACGTACAAACAATTTGGTAAGATTTGTCAATTCTTGTAACAATGCGATTTGTCAAAATATGAAACTAAAAATCACTAGCAGTATCTAATTTTTGCAACTAAAATTCAATAATTAAGCATAGATTTCATTCATAGATTAAGCAGTCATTCTTAATTTATACAAACAGTTCAACTCAACAGCTGAACTGATCAAACTTTTCCCCAACTGTTGCCAACCACGTACTAAAATAGCTAGTTCAACTATATATACTAGCTAATTTTAAGTACGTTATACAGTTCCACCACATCTATAGTCAGATGAACTGAACAAAATAGCCCCTAAATACTACTACTACTGCGGAGGGGCTTTGTACTACTTCCGGCTGCCTCTCCTCTGCCGAGCGCGCTCAGTAAGAGGCGGAGGAGGAGGAGCCTACCGACGAGATGGGCAACCATAATACGGTGCCTGCCGCTGTTGCAACTTCAGCGACGCTCACCTCGAACGCCCTCTGTCGCTCCACACGACCCCTCTCAAAGAGGTGGTTCTCCTTGTAGATCTCCTGATTCCTCCCCTCTGAGGCGGCGTGTGCCGCGGCCACGGCGGCGGTAAGGATCTTTGTGTGCTCGACGAGGTGCTCCTCCTCCTCCCGCAGGGACTTGGTGTAGCGCGCAAGGTCGCTGACACACGTGTGGGCATCCAGCTCCGCCTCCCGCCTTCGGGCGGCGGTGGCGGAGCGGGTGATGACCCCGGTGGTCGACGGTGGGCTGGTGGCCACGCCGGCCGACGACGGGGTGGCGGCCACGACCACCACCTCTCGCCTTCGGGCCACGGTGGCAGAGCGGGTGATGGCCACAGTGGCCAGCAGTGGGTTGGCTGTCGGTGTCAAAACCGGGGGATCTCGGGTAGGGGGTCCCGAACTATGCGTCTAGGATCGATGGTAACAGGAGATGGGGGACACGATGTTTACCCAGGTTCGGGCCCTCTCTATGGAGGTAATACCCTACTTCCTTCTTGATTGATCTTGATGAATATGAGGCTTACAAGAGTTGATCTACCACGAGATCGTAATGGCTAAACCCTAGAAGTCTAGCCGGTATGACTATGGTAATGAGTATATCCTATTTGGACTACGCCCTCCAGTTTATATAGACACCGGAGGGATCTAGGGTTACATACAGTCGGTTACATAAGAAGGAATCTTCATAATTGATCGCCAAGCTTGCCTTCCACGCTAAGGAGAGTCCAATCCGGACACGGGTACAATCTTCGGCCTTCATGTCTTCACAACCCATCAGTCCGGCCCCTAGATAACAGGTCGGACGCCTAAGGACCCCTTAGTCCAGGACTCCCTCAGTGGCGGCCACGACGGCCACCTCCCGCCTTCGGGCCGCGGCGGCGGAGCGGGTGATGGCCCTGGATTTTGACGGTGGTGTGGCAGCAACAGTGGCCGGCAAAAGCTGCCGACGGGCACCGGCGGCAGAGCGTGTGGTGGGTGTTCCGCGCACACCCAATAGGGACGCCACGCGCACTACACTATGTCGGGGACAGCATCATCGCCGCGGTGTAGCCTTCCAGCTGGAGCTATCCTCTGATGACGGCGGAGTGGCTGAGTGACGATGATGGACCGATGCCATTGGCGATTGTGGGATAAGCAGACGAGATAAGCTACAGGGATGGAGGGGGAAATGTGACGCAGGACTTGCCGGCCGTGAGGGTTTTAATAGGAGGCCGGTAAGCATTGGGATTTTGGGGGATTTCACCGAGTCGAGCGGGAAGCTTGCACGGGAACCTGCGAGGTTGCGCGGGAACGGGCTCACCGACGATTCATTGGCGCCATCGTTTGGCCAAAAGAACGCCCCCGCGCGCTGCGCAAGCTTGCGTTGTAAGCTGTCTGTGGCAGCGGGGTGACAAGACATGCGAGAGGAGGACGAAAGGCCACGTACACATATGGTTAATAAAAAAATGTTTGCGATTTAATTACCTACTATACCACCGTCCTAGTTTATAAGTATGATTTCACTAATAAAATACGAATGCATGTCGCCAAAGATTATATAGTTGGATTTGTATTTGAACATAGTTTCCAATTATATAATTTTTAAAACATGCATTAACATTTTGTTGGTTAAATTTGAGGGCAAAGTATGGCACAGAATATAAAGGAGACTATAGACTAGACGGAGGTGGTAGCACACGGCCGCTCTCTATGTAGCGATGCAACTGTCGGACAGCTTGTAGGCGACCATTTCCTGTGTGTTCAACTACTCTATGCGTGTGGTTGCTTGCGCTTCAGCGGCCGCTGCGCGCTCTACTCTCGCGTCCCTCCGGGTGCTCTGCCCTCATCCCTCCACGCGCGCTACCAGTGTTTGGGGCTGGCGCACGATCACGCATGTTCGTGTGCAAGCGGTTGCACCGGGCGCGGCGCGACGATGCAGTTACCCGCTGCAAAAACTGCCATGCGGATGCGCCGAGAATCCATGCCGCCCGGCCCTCTTTTTCCTGCGGCCATTTACCTTCATCTCTCATCTCACACGACACAATAAGCACACCCACGAGGACACATACAGAGAGGACATCCAGCGGTTCCAATGGCACTCCCCGTGGTTCCAATGGCGCTCCCAGCGGCCGACGACGACAGCGGCGGGCAATTCTGAAGGAAATATGCCCTAGAGGCAATAATAAAGTTATTATTTATTTCCTTATATCATGATAAATGTTTATTATTCATGCTAGAATTGTATTAACTGGAAACATAATACATGTGTGAATACATAGACAAACAGAGTGTCGCTAGTATGCCTCTACTTGACTAGCTCATTAATCAAAGATGGTTATGTTTCCTAGCCATGAACAAAGAGTTGTTATTTGATTAACGAGATCACATCATTAGTTGAATGATCTGATTGACATGACCCATTCCATTAGCATAGCACCCGATCGTTTAGTATGTTGCTATTGCTTTTATCCATGACTTATACATGTTCCTTTAACTATGAGATTATGCAACTCCCATTTACCGTAGGAACACTTTGTGTGCTACCAAACGTCACAACGTAACTGGGTGATTATAAAGGTGCTCTACAGGTGTCTCCGAAGGTACATATTGGGTTGGCGTATTTCAAGATTAGGATTTGTCACTCCGATTGTCGGAGAGGTATCTCAGGGCCTTCTCGGTAATGCACATCACATTAAGCCTTGCAAGCATTGCAACCAATGAGTTAGTTGCGAGATGATGTATTACAGAACGAGTAAAGAGACTTGCCGGTAACGAGATTGAACTAGGTATTGGATACCGACGATCGAATCTCGGGCAAGTAACATACCGATGACAAAGGGAACAACGTATGTTGTTATGCGGTCTGACCGATAAAGATCTTCGTAGAATATGTAGGAGCCAATATGGGCATCCAGGTCCCGCTATTGGTTATTGACCGGAGACGTGTCTCGGTCATGTCTACATTGTTCTCGAACCGTAGGGTCCGCACGCTTAACGTTACGATGACAGTTATTATGAGTTTATGCATTTTGATGTACCGAAGGAGTTCGGAGTCCCGGATGTGATCACGGACGTGACGAGGAGTCTCGAAATGGTCGAGACATAAAGAATTATATATTGGAAGCCTATGTTTGGACATCGGATGCATTCCAGGTGAAATCAGGATTTTACCGGAATACCGGGAGGGTTACCGGAACCCCCCGGGAGCATAATGGGCCAACATGGGCCTTGGAGGAGAGGTGAGAGGGATGCCCCATGGGCTGTGCGCCTCCCCCCTTCCCCTAGTCCTATTAGGACTAGGAGAGGTGGGCGCCCCCCTCTCTCTCTCTCTCCCCCTTGGAGAATCCTAGTCCAACTAGGATTGGGGGGGGGGGGGGAATCCTACTCCCAGAGGGAGTAGGACTCTCTGGCGCGCCAAGGCCTGGCCGGCCAGCCCCTCCCCCTTGGCTCCTTTATATACGGGGGCAGGGGGCACCCCAGAAACACACAAGTTGATCTACGGATCGTTCCTTAGCCGTGTGCGGTGCCCCCTTCCACCAAATTCCACCTCGATCATATCGTTGCAGTGCTTAGGCGAAGCCCTGCGCCGGTAACACATCAAGATCGTCACCACGCCGTCGTGCTGACGGAACTCTTCCTCGACGCTTTGCTGGATCGGAGCCCGGGGATCGTCATCGAGCTGAACGTGTGCCAAGAACTCGGAGGTGCCGGAGTAACGGTGCTGTGATCGGTTGGATCGCAAGGAGAACGTACGACTACTTCCTCTACGTTGTGTCAACGCTTCCGCTTCGGTCTACGAGGGTACGTAGACAACACTCTCCCCTCTCGTTGCTATACATCACCATGATCTTGCGTGTGCGTAGGAAAATTTTTGAAATTACTACGTTCCCCAACAAATTCACCATGCATCACGTAGTGGACACCCACATGAGGGGGAAGGCCCTCTCGGTGGTGTACACGAACAACCGGTCTCGGTGGAGAGCTCCATCCAAACTATGGAGCAGTTCCTTGCCGAGGACAAGTACCGAGTGGTCGGCTTCGACCTCGAGTACACCATCGGTCGTGCCAGGCACGATCAGAAGGTTGTCGTCGCCCAGTTGTGCGTGCGACATGACGTCCTCGTCTACCACTACCACCTTGCCACAAGGCCTTGCGAGCGTTTCTCCAGGTTTATCAACAGCTCCGACTACAATTTCGCTACGGTGGACACCACCAACGATCTAAAAGCGCTCAAGGTTTCAGACTTGAAATGCCTGAATCTTGTCAACATCCAGCACCACTACAAGGTCTGGAGCAGCGACAAAAACAAGCTGAACTCCCTGTTTTACCTCGCCTCGGCCATCATCGACCCCTACTACGCAAAGATGAAGGAAGAGAGCAATAAGGACAAGAACGTGTGGCATAGTGTGTGGCATGAGAGACTGGATGAACAACATGTCAAGTACGCGGCCATGGAAGATATTGATAACTGATGGTCGTGAAGTAAATGAGAAGGGTGCATGTCTCAAAATATCATTTACCTCTGTTTCAAAATTTTGAGCTCTAGCACCTCTGCAAATCACTGCTCCCTCTACGAAGGGACTTTCTATTTACTTTTATGTTGTGTCATCACCTTTTAAAATAAGCGCCAAAACCTGACAGCACTGCTGCCATGCTTATGCATTTTCTGTAGCTAATGTTGGGTGCATCATGACTGGATCTTTTCTACCATGAATTACAATGTGTAGTCGCTGCTTGAACTTTGGAGGTGTTCTGCATTTATGTTTTACGGTCTTAGAAAGGGTTAGCGAGATACCACTATTGTCATATTATATCATGGTTGTTCTGATAACGCGTTGTCATTTGAGATATCTTATTATTGCTCGCTAGCTGATTATGTCATTGATATGAGTTAATATAATCTTTAAGAGTTATTCTTGGCATGGTTAGTTATAATGTTGGCTGAAAACCTGGGTGCTGCTTAAGCTTATTTATGCAAACAAGAGCAAAAGAGTTTGTAAAAGTTTTTCTTTTTCACTTTCAGTTTATCAACTCAATTGCTTGAGGACAAGCAAAGGTTTAAGCTTGGGGAGTTGATACGTTTCCAACGTATCTACTTTTCCTAACGCTTTCCCTCTTGTTTTGGACTGTAATTTGCATGATTTGAATGAAACTAACCCCGGACTGAAGCTGTTTTCAGCAGAACTACCATGGTGTTGTTTTTGTGTAGAAATAAAAGTTCTCGGAATGGAACAAAACTTTGCGAGGAATTTTTATACAATAAACAAGAATTTCTGGAGCCAAGGCCCACCAGAGGGGGGCACCTGGATGGACAAAAGATGTCATGCAAGTTCTTTCCATAAGCACGTATGACTATTTACGGAATACATGACTACATTATATTGACGAACTGGAGCTAGTGTCGTATCGCCCTAGGTTATAACTGTCTCATGATGAATATCATCCAACAAGTCACCGATCCAACGCCTACAAATTTGTCTTATATTGTTTCTGCTAAGTTACTACTTCTATCATTGGTTGCACTTGCTACAAAATTACTGCTATCGCTATTACCGTTGCTACTGTCACTATCATCAAAACTACCATATTACTTTGCTACTGATCACTTTGCTGCAGATAATTAATCTCTAGGTGCCGTTGAATTGACAACTCAGCTACTAATACCTTTAAATATTCTTTGGCTCCCCTTGTGTCGAATCTATAAATTTGGGTTGAATACTCTACCCCCGAAAACCGTTGCGATCCCCTATACTTGTGGGTTATCAAACACCTTCGGAGATACCTGTAGAGCATCTTTATAATCACCCAGTTACGTTGTGACATTTGATAGCACATAAGGTATTCCTCCGGTATCCGGGAGTTTCATAATCTCATAGTCAAAGGAATATGTATATGCCAACAATCATTATGCTAAGCTAACGGATTGGTGTTGTCCATCACATCATTCTCCTAATGATGTGATCACGTTCATCAAATGACAACACATGTCTATGGTCAGGAAACTTAACCATCTTTGATTAACGAGCTAGTCTAGTAGAGGCTTACTAGGGACACGGTGTTTTGTCTATGTATCCACACATCTATCAAGTTTCCGGTTAATACAATTCTAGCATGAATAATAAACATTTATCATGATATAAGGAAATATAAAATAACAACTTTATTAAGGCCTCTAAGGCATATTTCCTTCACAAACAGGGCAGACACTCAACTTGGTGGTTCTTCTCTACCATATGCCAATAAGGATGGAGAGACCTATGATTCATGGCCCATTCACACACCTTCACCGACAAGCAGTGTAGGCATAACCAGCTCTCATCGGGGCGGTTTCTCTCCTCCTATTCTGGATCGCAACTACTGTATGGGTGTGGATGCTGATTCTCACACTGGTGCTAACATAGCTCAAACTACAATGGGAACTCTAACTGAGATTAGCACCCTTCACCAAGGTAGTACAACGGAACCCGGGCAGGATCATACTAGTCAGAGTATGGATGTTGATCTAACAAATTGGGCAGTGGCGCATGGCCCTAACGCGCCTCGGGCGCCATGAAAGCCATTGCCTAGAACTGTCGAGGCATGGGTCGGGGCCTCGGCAATGATCGTCTAATGTTTCTGGCCAATATCATCCGTTCCACTAAAGCTCAGGTATTTTTGTGTCTGAAATTGAGTCCTCTAAAGTTCGTCCATGTGATCTTGTTAATCGTTTTCACATTGATGATAGTATTGTAGTTCCTTCAAGAGGATCGTCAGGAGGGCTTTGGCTGATGTGGACCGATGAGCTCAAGGTTACTGTTTATAGCGCGTCATTTCACTCCATCCTAGCTAAAGTTGTTCATGTAGCTTCAGGTGTACAGTTTTGTTTTGTGTGTATCTATGGAGATCCTTATCATCATCAAACTAGTAATATATGGAATCAGGATGCCTCTTTTGTGTATGATAACTTAGGAAAGCCAATGATCTGTATGGGTGACATGAGTGACATCCTGTATGATATGGACTAGTGCAATGCTAATGTTAATTAGTATAGGATGTCTGCTTTTCGTGCTTTAATTAAAAATTGTGGCTTCTTTGACATGGGCTATTGGTCCGGCCTACACTTGGCGCAATAGGCAACACACTACAAATCCTATTTATCAACGTTTAGATCAATGTGGTTTCAATTGCAGCCACCCCATAGGCAGGATCGTGCATTAGAAAGCTCTCTCACAATCAGGTATGAGCAAAACCTTTCCAAGCTAAACCAATACTACAAGCAAAGAGCCAGGAAAAGCTGGGGTAAAGATGGTGATAGGAACACAAGGTTCTTTCAACAAGCTGTGTTAAAACGAAGGATGAGGAACACTATATTTTCTATTAAGGATGAGCATGATGTTGTTCACTTTAAGCCTAATCTTATAGCTAATACTTTTGTCAATTATTTCAGGCTTATATTTTCCTCCCCTGATATGAGTACTTGTAGAAGACCTTATATTGTATCGCAACCTTTGTCTCAATCAATTGAGCCAACTTATTCCATTCCAGACAAGAATGAGATCTTGAAAATTCTTAAAGATATGAAGCTTAATGCATCACCTGGCCCAGATGGTTTCAATGTGGAATTTTACCTGGCAACATGGGATTGGATTGGAGATGATGTCATTGCTTTGGTTATCAGTTTTTATAACACAGGTATCTTACCCCCTCACATTGGGGACACTAACATTGCTCTCATCCCTAAAAAGCTTGTCCCCCAAGTCCCTACTGATTATAGACCTATTAGTCTTTGTAATGTTATCTATAAGATCATTGCTAAATCCTTGGCCAATAGACTAAAAGCCCATCTGCATGATTATATTGACCCCGCTCAACAAGCTTTTATTCAAGGTCATAGAATTAGCGACAACATCATTATTGCCCAAGAAATCACTCACTCCTTTGCTCTTAAGTCTTGGAATCACAGTGCTTTTATGATTAAAATTGATCTTACAAAAGCTTTTGATCGTATTGAATGGAATTTTATTGTTTCCGCTCTTGAACGTAAAGGATTGCATGCTCATTTCATTAATTTAATTTATGCATGCATCTCCTCGCCTTCGTTCTCAGTCATTATCAATGATCAACCAACTCATAGATTTAAAAGTAATAGGGGTATTAGGCAAGGATGTCCTATGTCCTCCTATCTTTTTGTGCCTGCCATTAATGAACTTTCTCTTACTCTCAATGATGCCATGGCTGCTAACCACCTTCAAGGTATTTTGCTTGGGCCAAATTGCCCCCCTGTCCACTCTTTGCTCTTTCCAAATGACCTTCTGGTATGTGGACCGCTAATTTGCAAGAAGCTAGTATGATTGCTCACATCATCCGTCATTTTTGCGCCCTCTCAGGTCAAATTCCGAATTGGTCTAAGTCGGCAATATTGTTTAGTGCTAGTGTTAATCAAACGGTCATTGTGCTGATATTAAGACCATTTTCCCTGTTCCTTCCGTGGATGAAAATTTTATTCATTTGGGCCACCCTTTAATTCTTCCTGCCAAAAATAGAGTTTCTGCTTACAACTTTGTCCTTGATAGATTCATGGCCAAGCTTCCTACCTATAAGGCTAACATGCTTTCCCATGCAGCTAGGTTAGAGCTTATTCGGTCTGTTTTTTCTTCCATTCCGGTCTATTACATGTCAAATATTTTGTTTAGCAAAAATTTTATTTCCAAACTCACTTCTATTATCAGAACTTTTTGGTGGACAGAAATTAAGGAGGACAATTCTTCGAAAGGTCCTTGCCTTAGCGCATGGAAGGATATATGCACTTCTAAGAAGAAGAGACGTTTGGGAATAAGAAATCTTCAAGCCATGAACCAAGGTATTATTCTTGCCCCTGCATGGAGACTTGCTAATGCTCCCAACTCACAATTTGTCTCTTGTACACAAGTCTAATTATTTTCTGGATTCGTCCATATGGACTGCTACTTCTAGCCCTCCAAAATCAGCCTTCTAGTCATCTATTCTTAGAATGCTTCCTAAACTCAAAGCTCATTGCTTATACCATCTTCACTACTATTAAACAATCAAACAAGAACTTCTCTAAACGTACCCCATAAATATACACGGGTCTATTACAACCGCATGATTAGGCCCACTAAACTTAATCTGACCGCTAGCCTTGATCTAATTTGTTCTCCGTGTGCACTTAGCAATTTATATTAACTGACCATACTCCACCACCACAGAGGAATAAACTACCCGCTCATTAGGAAACTATAATCATAATATCCCTCAAAAAAGGAAACTATAATCATGCAAACTAATCACGGCCAGGTCACCGCCCGCCTCTCCTAAAATACAGGCCATCCCGTGGCCTAGATGGCAACGCACTGCCGTGTATCCTGTACGACGAAGCCGATGTCGAAGGCGGCTGCGCCGTGCACCCGTGTGCCATGCGCTGCCGGAGGGAGGGACCGCATCGTCTGCGGACGACCCATCCGTCCGCCTCCCCTGTGCCGCACGCAGTCTGCTGCGCGCTCTGCCGTCCTGCTCGGTTGCCCCGGTACGCGCCTTCCCCCGCGCTCCTCCTCTTGCACCTCTCGTCGGCCACCGCCGCGCTCATCCCACCTCCCAGCAGTCGCGCGCCTTCTCCTCCCCCTCCTCATCTGCGCCTCACGCAAGCCACCGCCACCGGCCTCCTCTGTGGCGCGAGATGCCCGCCCGCCCGATGCTGGTGAGGGGATGCCATCCACGCCCTCCACCTGCTGGTTGCATCCGTCGCCTGTACAGCACCACCCTCTTGCCATCCTCAACGATCCAGCGCTCCTAACCCTGATGTGTAGCACTTATGTAGCCTGTACAGCGGGTGGCAAGCCAGCGAGTGAAGACGATAAGGTGATAGATGTGACAATTTTTTAAATCAAATGTGATTTTGCTAATTTTTTGTATTTGTTTTCACAAGTATTTCCAATGGTAAGGATAGTGGATAGTGCCAATTTTAGGTGTGGTATACTGAAAATTTCCTGTATCTTTTTTCACAAGTATTTGCAACGGTAAGGATAGTGGATAGTGCCAATTTTAGGTTCTGGTATACTCAAGATGAATTGGTTCTCTTAGGAGAAAAATAAGGAAGTCAGAGTTTTGTGTTCTCATTTATAAGCTTGATTCTTTTCCTAACTCAACAATATTATTTGTTCGTCTTAAATTGCATTGCTGCAAGCAATCACAAAATGAACCAAACCTTTGGGGCATCTGAATCCGTGTATATCAGAATGAGAATGTTCTCATTCAGAAGGGACTTCCTGATTTTATTCAGTAAGTTAATGATGGATCTGACATCCATTATGTGATATTTGATATGATGATTGATAGTGAAAGTGGATATGCTTATTCTATCTTCAACTTACTTAATTGTCAATAGGTACATATAGATTCCTAGACAACACACCGTTTATTTTATCACTCATGAATTCTGACATGCAGTTGCATTAGTACCTCCTAGCTGGCGATTTTGCTATTTTTGTTTATTGTGCATCTTCTCTTATTCTTTGACACAATTTAAGTTATACCATGTCACCATCTTTAGGATCTATTGGATTCTTTTGGTTGTCAGTAAGTAGGAACCCCATCTTCCTATGATGGACCCAGGAACCCCATCTTGTTGTATGAGCAAGTTTACAAAGCATATATAACCTCTTTCCATCACAACAACATCCAAGTTTCACGACGCGAGCCACGGCCGCTGTGGACACAGGAATCACCCTGGGTGCCATGTCGGGTACACCGAGTTGCTGCCGGTTCTGAGGTTGCTACAAATTGGCACATGAATAACTAAAAGGTGCATGACATTAGGCATTTTCCTTCATTTCTTAGCCTTTGAAGTTACTTATGTATGTTTCCATATATTGTTGATTCGCTCATACTGTTAGAAGAGTCAATCACTGAGTAGGCCGATATTTTATTTTGCAGTATACAAAAAATACTACCCTCCTGCTTTGCTTTGAAGGACGAGGTTTGGAGATTAGAAAAGGTTGGCAAGGCTGGTGCATTTCCCAAGAACTTAAATGGAAGCGGAATCTATACAGTTGAAGATTTTCTTCGCTTCTTGTTAGGGATCAAAGAGGTTACTAAGTGTATGTTTATTCTGCCTGTTATTAGACTGTTATTTATGCAGTTTGATTTATGTTCTAACTCTCTTGTCTCTATAGATTCTTGGTACTGGCATGTCAGATAAGGTCTGGGAAAGCCTTGTTGAGCATGCAAAGACTTGTGTCTTAGTGGAAAGCATTATATTTATTATGTCGGTCCGATATTCAATGACATATATGAGTTCACTGGCTCGATTGCTGATGATCAGTTAATTTTGGCTGAAAGTCTCACGGACAACCAGAAGGTTTGCATTTTTATGTGTTTTCGAACAATAAGTCCAGTTACATGTCTGGGTCTGTTAAATATTTATAAAATTCATTTGTATTGTAAGGTTCAGATTTGGTACAGCGGAGCAAGTTGTTACATGAGACTGCAAACTTGTGTTCTGCTGTACGATACCAGTGTATCACTCATATGCATATTCATTGATTAATCACAAAGGCACACCACACTGTTCTCAGAAAATGATATATTGATTCATGTGCACTATCTATAATTAATGGTTCATTTCACTAACCTGATTTTGTCGCAGTGTATAAACAGGATAAAACTGAAGAGCATCCATGTATAAACTGGTTAAATTTAAGATTCATGGTTTTATTTACGTACCTAGGACGAATAAATTTAAGCATCCATGTACTGGTTTGTCTCGGTGTATATTTTGGATTCCTGGTTTTATTTCCACTTCTGGGCTTGAGATTTTTGGAATTTAGAGATATTCAAAGCTTAAGCATGCCAGAGCATTTTAAGATTCCTGGTTATTTTACTTACCACGAATAAATTTAAGCAACCGTGTATTGAGTTTTCTCAGTGTACATTTAGATTCCTGGTTTTATTTTAGCTAGCACTTTTGGGCTTGAGATTTTATCTTATCTAGCACTCTGGAACCCTGTACTAGGTTTTCTCAGTGTATATTTGGATTCCTGGTTTTATTTTAGCTAGCACTTCCGGGCTTGAGATTTTATCTTATCTAGCACTTCTGATGTATACATCTTTGGACTCCTGTTGTTGCTCATGTATGTGCAACAGTTCTTATAACTAAGAAACTTATTGATAGATGGAAAAAGCATATGTAGATTGATGATAACTGTACAAACCGGAAGTGCATGGCTTTTGTTTCCCAGTACGGCTAAAGGAAAGCAGCATCTACTTTCTTTAGTCAAAGAGAAAATTTCGTAGCCATTTGTATTAACACAATTGATCATCACGCAAATAAAGTACTGATGTTCATTTCTGTATGCTATAATACTGAACTATGTTGTGTTAGACATAGCATGACATATGTTTTTTTAGACAAACGATCATTTGGTTGTTACCTTTATGTGAAGATTTAACTCATGTAATAATGCATCTGATTAATGAATAAATGTTTTCCTCAATTCTCTTTCCGTCACTATTGGCTAATGTTGCAACTTCTGCATTAAGTGTCGGCGCTTTACTTTTTTCCCTTAACTTCTGTATATCATGGTATTAGTTATTTAGTTTCACTTTCCTAAGAGAAACGCCGATTGGGGAAAACAAACGGGCCTCCACTCTTTGTGATTTTTTTAAATATATTTTGCTTACGGTGCAGATGCAAGTTCATTGCGCTATGGTTCTTCTAAGTTATGTAATGACATCTACCTGTTGTGACTAATGAAGATGCATAAGAGCTCATGCATTGTGTGAGAATGTTCGAGATTTCTATGGGCACTTACAGGTGAGCAGCATTTTGCCTATTTTCGTCCTGATTGGCATCTTCCTAATGACATTAGTTTTTACAAGGGTTAGCTTCTAGTGGTTCCTGTGTTCACTTCTTTTTTTCAAGGAGAGGTTCTGCATGTTCCCTCAAAGACGCCTTACGCTCTCCTCAAAGAAGCCTTATGTCCAAGAATTAATTACTCACGTTTGAGTGGAAGCAATGTACATAATTTGAAATTGTTCATTTGTATTTTTTTTCCTCAGACGAGAATTGGGTGGTTGGTATTCAACTATTTTTTATATGCCTACAATGTTTTTTCTGCACATCTTGTTTTTCATATGATTAACTCTTTGTTTATATAAAGAAAGAAGTTTGTGATTCTCTGTTATTCGCGAAAAAAAGTTTGTGATTCTCGGAGCCAGCTTTGAAGCATTTCTTTCCTTGGCACCACTTTGTAAAGAATAGTATTCCTTGTACAACTCACCAGTATGCGTGCAGAATAGCATCACAACACGAAATTGCCATCTTCGAGCTTTAAAATAGAAACGAATACAATGCATGTTTTTGTTGCCTCCATTATATTATTAAATTATCGAATTGGGTTCCTTTTGGATTCAAATAATTGCTTCTTAGAATAAACTAAAAATGGTATTGTTATACGTGTGTTGCACGTGCATGATTACTAGTATTACCCAAGGAAACATTTCCATTTGAAGTACCCCTTGGTGCACAGCTTGGACTAATATTCATGATCATCTAATTATCCAACCTGTTGGTTTCATCTATCCTGCTCGAGTTAGTGACCTTTGGCTGTCAGGGCAAAAAGCATGGAACAATGATCTTATATATTCTATTTTTAACGAGCCCATGGCGTCTATAATCATTCACACTACCATAATTCAGGACAATTGCCCAGATATTCTTGTTTGGGATCTTACTCCTAATGGAAAGTGTAGCTCAAAATCTACTTATAAGTTATGTTTGCAGGATATTCAAGCACAACCAACGAATCGGCCTTTTGAGGTTTCTCATCAGTTTAAAGCTCTTCTAAAGCAAATTTGGAAACAAAAACTGATGGCTCCAAGAGTCCAGACTTCTGCCTTCGGAAAGCCCTTCCAACAGGTTTGAGAGCTAGTCGTTTCTCTATACATATTTCGAAACAATGTTGTCGTTGTGCTCAAGATGAAAATGAAATGCATATGTTTTTTCCTTTGTGACTTTGCTAGAGCAGCATGGTTTGCGCATCCTTGTACTTTCGTAGTGATCTTCTAACGGAAAATCATCTTTCTATGCAAAGTGTTATTCTAGCTTTGCTCAATATGGACCATCCATATGCTACTATACCTAATATTTTCATTTTTTTGTGATGCATATGAAAGTCCAGATGTGATTTCTGTTTGATGGGAGGTGCTCACTCCCATATCATGTAACATCCCAAAATTCTAAATTTTGGAATGTTATAATAAATAGATAGATTTGATTGATTGTTTGATTGATTGACTGAAAGTGAGTGAAATTCGAAACTCTTTGAAAGTTTAATGAGAGGGAATAAAAGGACTTTCCCAAACTTTCATCTTTGCTTTCTAATCTCCGTGAATTCAAATACTTTTCATCACAAAACCCCGGAGAGAATATGACATGACTTCTTTCATTTATATAAATGACAAGGGGTGTTGAAAGTATTTGAATTTCATTTGAAAATAATTCAATTCTGAAACTTTACGCAACTCAATGATTTTCACGAGAGAAGATAATATGACTTCTTCAAATTATATGAAATATGAGTTGGGAGTTTCAAAGAGTTAAATTCAAAGTTCTTTTGAAATTATTTTTCAATTTGGGTTATTTGAGTTTTATTCAAATTATTTTTCTCCAAAAATAAAATATATGGAAAATAGGTTAACATGATTCCCTACAATAGAAAATTGGAGAGAAATAAATTTGAATTAATTTTGGTATTTTAAAAATGTTTTTTGTTGGATTTTATTAGACCAGTAGCACTGTTTGAATTATCTTAATTTGTGAGGATTTTATTTGGCTTTACAAAAATGTTCATGTTGTAGGAATTCTTTTTCTGAAAATTTTGATATATTATATGCCTATATAAATTTTTTTATTTATTGTGTTTTGTTTGTCTGGAAAAAAAATCTTTATAAAAAAAACTTCTCGGACCGACCGAACTGGGCCGCGCCCAGCCCAGCCGGCCCGACGCGGCGCCTCGCCCGTCTTCCAACTCGGGACAGAGTCCCGAGCGAGCACGCATCGCCGTCGTCGCCGCCGTGTTTCGCCCGGCCTCCTCTGCCCCCTTCCCCACGCCACCTTGCCGCCCCTCCTCTTTAAATAGCCGGACCCGGACCCCCTGGATCCCGTTTTCGCCACCGCCGCAGATCCTCCGCGCCGCCGCCCGCCGCTGCTGCTCGCGCTGCACTCCGCCCCGCCGCCCCGCGCCGCATCGCCCGTGCCGCCGCCTGCTCTCCTGCGTCGCTGCCGCCGCCGCGCCGGAGCGCGCCGCCCTCACCGGAGCCCCGCCGCCGCCAACCGTCGTCGCCGGTGGCCGGTTTTTCTTGCCGAACCACCGAACCGGTATAATCCCGCTCGGTTTCCTAGTTTTTTTTGTCGGTTTTGTTTCAAAAACCTGGTTTAGTTTTTTTTGTTAGATCTATTCAAAGAACGTTCTCTGTTTAGAACTAGTTAGCGAACGTTCGATATTTAGTGTTTTCTTTTTCTGTTAATTTTAGTCAGGGACCTATTCGTAATTAGTTTCCCTACAGTTTAGTCCCTGAACTTCAAACGATCATTACTTTTCACTCGTTTATCCAAATTCAACGAAACCAACGCCCACGTCTTCGTTATGATCCCCTCTATCCAGTAAAACAACTTGAGCATGTTTTTGAAAGTTTTAAAATTTAAATTCAAACAGATTTGTATTCAAACTTCTTTTGTTCATAACTTGAGTTTTATAACTCCGTTTCAGTTGATTCTTTTTGCAAATCGAAGCTCTTGACCTAAACTTTCTGATAAGGCCAAATTCATATAATTTTAGTACTGTTAGAAATTGTTTTATGTCGCAAGAGTTATTGGTTTGGTTTGATGTTTTTCCGAATCGTCTTCTTCATTCTCTCTGATCTTTTGAGTGATTGCTTATGTGTGGTTACTATTGCTTGCTTGCGATAGATTGACCGGAGTGTGACGAGTAGAACTATCAAGAGTTTTGAGTGCGAATCATCTTCATCAACATTGCAGGCAAGTTCACACTTTGATCATATCCTTTTTCATACCCAGTTTTTATGCATTAGTTTCACCCTCAAACATTGCATGAGTAGGATTGATAACATGTGGGTATTGGAAAGTAGTTGAGGTAGTACCTATTACCTGTTTATTATCAAACCCTTGGGAGTTACTATTACGTTATGCTTATATTGCCATGCTATGCTCGTAGACGTGGATTGGGTTTTGAGAGTATTTCATGACGGATGTGAGTTTGTTAATTTTAATGGTTTACTTAAGGTGGCAACTTAAACACATATCTGGGTGGATTGAGGCACCTGGGTATTTCAGGACTTGTCTGTCTAGGCACCTGGGTATTCCAGGACTTGCCTGTTTTTCTTTTGGACCGCCACGCAGGCTCAAAGGGATCATGAGATTATTCATACTAGAAACTTCCGTGTGCAGCCACAAGCCATTATGGGCTCTGGCATAGTTGATTAAGTCGTGCGAACTCTTACAGGGTAGACTAGCAGATGTAGGGGAAAGTAGGTGTACCGGTTTATCCAACGTAAGGTGCTAGCGCTTCTGAAAGACTATGTCTCGGTCATCCGTTTCTCAAACACCATATAGTGCGATAAACCAAACGGAGGCGATCGAGTCTTGTGGGGAAAAGTGTGCAAACCTCTGCAGAGTGTACAAACTAATCATGATTAGCCGTGTCCCCGGTTATGGACATCTTGAGTATGTAGTTCTTGGATTATCCTGTTGATCTCATCACGTTACTTAATTAATTTTGTTGGGTTTTAATGATGATACTTAATTGGGATTGAGAATGCTGTCAATCATTCTCAATGTTTAACAACCAGCATGATAGTTAAATAAATTTATTCCTTTGTAGTAGGAAAAAATTGGCTTTTCACAAAAACCATATAACCATAGAGCTTTTCCACCAGCCATATATGCATGTAGTGACAGCCATTGTTCATCATTTTCTCTATGGTGTGAATTTGCCAGTACATTCAATGTACTAACCCGTTTCGGGCTGCAACGTCTCATGTTGCAGATTTCTTACGACGAGTAAGTGATACGTTAGGGTTACGATTTCTACACTCAACTTTGCCGTTGGTGTTGATGGGAATCCACAACCTTATTGCTTCCGCTATTTTAGATTGAGATAATAGTATTTACGTTACTTTATACATGTAATTTACCTCTGTTATAAATCCTTCGAGTACTGTGTGTGTCAGCATACCGATCCAGGGATGACACTTAAGCACAGAGACTTGATCCATTCGGGTCGGATCGCTACATATCAGGTACACGTGGCTCTTTTTGATAGGAGGTGCTCACTCCCATATTAGGTACATGTGGCTGCCTTAGCTTAAGACGACCAGCAGAAGTCTCATATGGTTTCCTCCTTAGATGATCGCAATGTTGTTACTAATGCTAGCTCCCCTGTTAATGCTACTACATTGCCACTGCAGGGAAGCACTCTTACAACTGATCTTGTTGTTGGTGCTAAAATCTATTCCGATGCTTCTTTTAGGTGCTTAAAAGTTCCAGGTTTACCAAATGGTAGTGTTGCCACGGGCATTGGTGTCTTCCTCAAATTCGTTCAAGGCCACAAGAATGTTGACGTACAGGTCCAAGCCTCAGCCCCGACCACTACTTTGCCCATTCAGGCAGAAGCGCTCGCTCTCCTTGCAGCCAAAATTACCCAACTCTTGCAGGTGGCACAACCAACTTTCCTGACAGGCAACATTTCTTTGGCAAAGGCGGCTGCGACCAGAAGTAATGCTGGCAAAGGCGGCTGCGACCAGAAGTGTTTCTGCTGACTCCACTCCATGGGCAATCAGAGCACCACTTGCAGATTTCTTTAGGATTACAGATGATCTCCATTCACAGGTGTTTCACATTTCGAGGAAAATAAATGGAGTTGCTCATCAGGTTCTTAGTAGTGCTACTGAACCTGTCTTCAGCTACATTGGTTCAGCTCACAAGAACATGCTCTGCCCTGTAAGTTCTATCTTATCTTTACAGGGCTTTGTACTTCACGTTGTACTCTGCTACTGAGCTGAATATATTGGCGCTTTCTTGTTCAAAAAAAAAGGGGAGGGAGGGGGAGAGAGAGGAGAGAGATTCAGAATTCACCTTCTACCTGCTCTACACGCACTCTAGTCCTGGCACGTATACTGCCTCTGTCCCAAAATTCTTGTCTTAGATTTGTCTAGATATGGATGTATCTAATACTAAAACGTGACTTGATACATCCGTATTTAGACAAATCTAAGACGAAAATTTTGGTACGGAGGGAGGGAGAGAAAACACGCTTACATGAGGCCGTGAGGTCCACAGAACCAGCTCACAGACAGCTGGGCCCTTCATCGCTCGGCTATCCACCTGCTGGTTCCGTTCATCGTGGGCAGGTGACCATCACAGTAGACGATGGCATCTCTTTCCGAAAGAAAGAAAAATACAAGCAAATTACGACTCAGCTCACAGCAAGGTGGTATACCAAAATGTAGCATAAAAAACAAATTCGAGTAGCAAGCAAATTATATATCAGTAATATGGTTCCTCTCTTGTAGCAATTCCCAAGCGACAATAGAAAACAAGAACAGAACAACCACCTTCATCATTTTCTCCACTACATTGGTGAAATTGAGCTGAGGGCACATAGGTTCTTCCGACGGTGGCAATGCATACCTTTCTTATCACAACCATATCAAATGGAAACCAATACTGAGATGGTTATTTTCGCCGCCTTCTCCTTGTGACTTGTTGTGGGAACTTGAGGGGTGCTGGAAGCGTCATAAAAAATGGTTTAAAAGCACCTGTTGACACCGACTTGCATCCCAGCTGGTCATAATATGGTTTAAGCATCTGGCGGTTCATTTTCAGGTCCACACATATATCCGTAGGTTCAGATCTGAAGTCATCAGCAAAAAGTGTGAGTACTAAAATGTAATTGACCAGAAGCTCGTGTTTCTCTGTCGACAAGGAAGAAGACCCTGGCTCCATGAACATCAGCAACAGCTTGCGGTGCACAGCCTGTGGGATCATTGGTCCACGGATGGTCTGGTCTTTTTCTTTTCTTTTCTGCTTGGACATGGAGCTGTTGCGCGCCAACAACGACAGGAGATGTGTGATATAGGATAGTATCCAAGCAAGCCTTTCCTGATCTTCACCCTACAAAACAAGACAAAAGCTAATGATTACATCACGTGGAATAATAAGTGAAGCAACTCCTTCTAAATTAGGTTTAGCACAATATTGGGCAGACAGCTAGTTTACCATCATTAACTGCATAATATTGGGCAGCATAACTACGTAAATATCTAGAAAGCAAAAACATGGAGAAGTAGCAACAATCTCTACTTCTATAAAAGACTCAGTTGGTGATGATGGTGTGTCTGCCATCTATCACTTCTGACCATCAGATCTGCATCTAACGTCCGTAAGGAAAGTTGTGACGTTTTTGCAACAAAACCCCTCTTCTCTGTTCTAATTCGTAGAAAACCTTGTAGTATCTAGAAACCAACCACATCCCTCCCTCACCTTATCGAAACAGCCATGAGGAATATATTTTCAGTGAAACCTAATACATTTTGAGTGATATATATATACACCAAAGCTAGAATGTTTTTCTTTGAAGTTTGTCAACATGCATTATTCTATTTTGGATCCGTTGCAACGCGCGGGCACATAGTGTCTTGATATCTGTCATCCAAATACAACAACAGAAAGAATGTGTGCCCCGCATCACACATAAACTGCCTACGGAGTAAGGATGCATCCTAGACAGATCAACTGCAGAAAAATATCACGACAACGTAAAAATATCAGCTTTTCTTCTGAACAATCCTGCTCAAGTCTAGAATAAAGCTAATTTCAAGAAGCTGGGTACTACTGTGAGCATGCTGGTATTGAAACAAAACAAGATCTTGCAAGCGCCAGAGAACACGAAAAGACATAGAAAACCATCACTATTTACCTGAAGCTCCTGTAACTTATTCACACGATTTGAGACAAAACTCCCATAGCCTTTCAAACCAAATTCTCCCGATTCAAAGTGTCCCACAATATCTAGAAGGTGTGGCCGTATATTTTTTGGAATGATCTCATCAAAAAGATATGCCTTTTCAGATGTATCTGCAGCAGGATCATAAGGTGGAATGTTGCGAACTTCCACTGATGCCTGACTATCAGTGGCATCTGCAGTGGTCTTGGACTCTCCAAGATCAAGGTCCAAATAAGCAGAAGGGTCATTCCTTTGTTCTTTTAGTGACTTCCACTTATTATCCTGCAAGGAATAGGAATACATATCTTCAACTGAACCAAACCATGTTTGTATCCAAAACTTAAGTGTTAAGCATGTCAGAGGACACTGTTAAGATGGGAGAAGAGGAGAAGAAAAATAGTCCTGTAACATCATGAAAATGGCTGTGACCTATTTAAAATGGAAAATGTTATGTTCACACATGTAACGAGTCTGTGGAAGCTTATTTTTACTTTAAAAACCAGTTCCATACATATACAAGAAAGTATGTTCTTGTCACACTAAAAAGAGAGAGGAAAAGCCAAGTTTATCTAAATGCACAAAACTATTGTAGCAAGAGGTATATTATTTTCATGACAGTTCATGCTAAATATTTCCATTATTACAACAAGAAAAAAACAGTGACACCTTACATTCATGACCATTATGTTCTACTCCCTCCGTCCCAAAATAAGTGTATTTTGGGACGGAGGGAGTACTACCTTACAAAATTCAACGCTCAGGCTCACAGCATGAAATAAAATAATTACAAAATAACCAAATATAATCAACAGCAAAGACAGTAGACCATGTACCACAAACATACCTTATCCTTATCTTTCTTGGTCCCATAAGCCTGGGTAAGATCTTGCCTGTTCAATTCAGTATCTGCTACAGAAGAACCTGCTTCTGCTGCTGACTGTTGTGAATGAGCCGGTTGCTGCACTTCAAAGTGTGGCTCTAGCCTCAAAATCTGTTTCGAAATACAAACATTCAGAATAACGCTACATATCCTCCAATCACAGATGCTAATCTTATTCGAACTAAATAAACCTCAGATACATTCAAATGTAAACCATTATAATGGTCATACTGAGAAAGAAAATTCCCTTGCAGCAGTTCAGATACCATCTCACCAACCACAGGAACTCGGAGTAGGCACATCTGCTCACAAAATCTTAAATTATGCTAGCGATGTTACAGAATCACCCAGTTGCAGCATTTATTTTGAATTAAGGAGGTTAACCATAAAACCAATTACAGATTAGCGCAGTTCCAATGCCCACCCGAAATCTCTTGTTCCTTTGAGCAAGCATGTCAGTTCTTAGGACAAGAATTAATTTATAAACGGACTAGAACTGCTTATAAATATAAATGGGATCATAACATTTCACGTCAACTAAGAACAATACTACTGTATGTAGAATTGCTTAAACAAGACCAAAGAAACTTTGGCGCCATCGGGATGGAGGTGCTCACCTTGTTGGAGGCGATGGGGACAATCTTGAGGGTGCCGGTGGCCTTGTCGAGGACGCCGAGGGCGTAGCCGCAGAGCTGCGGCGCAGCGGCCTCGCCGGCGTAGCTCCGGCCGACGAAGTCGGGGCCTCCACCAGCGGCGCCGAGCACTAGCTCGACGCGGTTATGGTGCTTCTCGTGGCGGAACAACCGCGCACGTGGGGGCTCTGCGGCCGCAAGGGGGTCGTAGCCCGTCGGGAAGTAGCCGACGACGGGGGCGGCGGCGCCAGGAAAGGAGGCATCTACAGTGACTTCGATGGCCTTGCGCTTCTTGGAGTGCCTCTTCTTCTTCTTGGAGGAGGCGGCAGGGGACGGGTTGGTTTCGTGGCTCGCCATTGGGGACGGCTCTAGGGTTTTGGAGGTCGTCCAGTGCTAGGGTTTTTTCGCTTAAGGCTGAGAGGAAGAATGGATGTTTGCACGCAAGTCCTCCACAACCACAACATTGCGTTTCATTTAAGCTTTATCTCAATCCAGTACCTGGGTTCCCTAAAAAAAAGGCATATTAGGCCAGTTCGGCCGCGTCCCTTTGGAGCTAAACGGAAACAAAAAGCACCGCAACGCGCGGAGCAAACGATAAACGTTCGGTTTTGACCCATTTCTCGTCCAAAATTGAACCGTGTTTGCATCGAGGCAGACAGCGCGCAAATGGGCAGGACGTGCGCCCTTGTCCTCCCATGTGATAGAGGCGAGGGTGTCCCGATGTTTCGATGAGATAGCTATCGTTTTTTGTGGGAGTCGACCCTGATGATCCGACTACGAACGTGCGAGACGTCGCGCCTTAGCAATCGCTAAACCAACTTCCGAGGGATTATTGATCACGCCGGAGCACGATCAACCTCACCACGAGAGTCTATTTCCTGCAAGCAAACGAAGAACAAGTAAAAAACTAGATTGCAATCTGGATATTGCGAATATAAATTGAAATCTTTATTGATCAAGGTGGGGTTATATGACGTCTTTGTCTGGTCGTTGAAAACAAACGAAGTACGTGAAGTTGCACCTATGAAAAACTTTTAATCTAAACAAAACTCAAGCTCTAAACGATGCCCTAAGGGCTATATATATGGAGGAAGAGGGGGATATTTCGTGTCCCTTAGGGAAGGGGTTCGAAACCAACTCTATCTCTTGTTTCCCCACACATACGGACTCTAAAAACAGTCTATACTAGCATCTGGACGAAATTTGTGAAGTGGCATCTTCTATATTTCGTTCAAGACTTCATGCACTCATTACGGTGGCTTCAAAATCCTGAAATCATCAGTTGAAACTTCATTCTCATTCCCCTTGCGTATGCCATCATCTACATGCTTGTTCTTGCTCCAATGTTCATCCTTCTCCAAGCTCGGCCCTTCATTTATAGGCAAAAAAAATGCATCTAATTTAGGCATCATCATATTATCATGAGCATTAAAATCATTACCAAGAAACGAAAGTACTAGGTAATTTAATTGGCGTGCACGAGCTCTAGTAATTGGTCCAGTATGTAGTAGCAGGGGATGTGGGTGTAACAATGGTATTGATGTCCTCATCATCCTCCCCTTCTTGAAATGAAGTCGTCCTCGACGGAAGCTCATCTTTCTCATCCAAATAAGGCTTCAAATCTGCAATGTTAAAAGTGGGACTAACCCCAAAATCTACAGGCAGCTCAAGTTTATATGCATTGTCATTTATTTTCTCTAACACCTTAAAAGGACCATCAGCACGTGGCATTAGTTTTGATTTGCACAAATCAGGAAATCTATCCTTACGCAAATGTAACCAAATAAGATTCTAGATGCAAAAACAACATGTTTTCTACCCTTATCTCCAGCAAGTTTATATTTAGCATTCATACGCTCAATGTTTTCCTTAGTTAAATGCATTTTTAAAATCAATTTAGCACGTTGTTTAGCATCAAAATTAACCTTCTCCGAAGATGAAAGAGGCAACAAACCAATAGGTGCACGAGGTAGGAAACCATACACAGTTTTAAAAGGGCACATCTTAGTAGTAGAATGCAATGAACGATTATAAGCAAATTCAATATGAGGCAAGCATTCTTCCCATATTTTTTTTTATTATTCTTCAAAACGGCCCTAAGCATAGTAGACAATCTTCTATTCACTACTTCGGTTTGTCCATTAGTTTGGGGGTAACAAGTAGTACTAAAAAGCAATTTAGTCCCCAACTTATCCCATAAACATCTCCAAAAGTGGCTAAGAAATTTAGTATCATGATCTGAAACAATAGTATTTGGCACACCATTAAAGCAAATAATTTCACAAAAGAACAAATCAGCAACATTAGCAGTATCATCGCTTTTATGACATGGTATAAAGTGTGCCATTTTCGAGAATCTATCCACGACAACAAATATGCTATCCCTCCCCTTCTTTGTTCGAGGTAAACCGAAAACAAAGTCCATAGATATATCCTTCCAAGGAACACTAGGTACAGGCAAAGGCATATATAAATCATGAGGATTGAGTCGTGACTTAGCTTTTTGACATGTAGTGCAGCGAGCAACAAAACGTTGAACATCCCGTCTCATCTTTGGCCAAAAGAAATGTGTAGCAAGTACGTCCTCCGTCTTCTTCACGCCAAAGTGTCCCATTAATTCTCCTCTATGCGCCTCCTGCAACAACAAAAGACGAACAGAGCTAGCTGGAATGCATAGCTTGTTAGCATGGAACACAAATTCATCATTAACGACGAACTTGTTCCACATCCTTCCTTCTTTAAAATTATGCATTACATCTTTAAAATCAACATCATGCACATATTGATCTTTGATGGTCTCCAAACCAAATATTTTGAAGTCAAGTTGTGAAAGCATAGTATAGCGACGAGACAATGCATCAGCAATAACATTTTCTTTACCCTTCTTGTGTTTAATGACATAAGGGAAAGTCTCAATGAATTCAACCCATTTAGCATGTCTATGATTCAGTTTAGCTTGACTTTTAATATGTTTCAAAGATTCATGATCAGAATGTATAAATTCTTTGGGCCATAAATAATGTTGCCATGTTTCTAAAGTCTGAACAAGAGCATATAAATCTTTATCATAAGTAGAATAATTCAGACTAGGCCCACTCAACTTTTCAAAAAAGTATGCAACAGGTTTGCCATCTTGTAATAAAATACCTCCTAATCCAATTCCACTAGCATCACATTCAAGCTCAAAAGTCTTACTAAAATCAGGAAGTTGGAGTAAAGGAGCATGTGTCAACTTATCTTTCAATAGCGTGAAGGCTTCTTCCTGTGCGATAACCCAAACAAAAGGCACGTCCTTCTTTGTAATCTCATTGAGAGGTGCAGCAATGGTGCTAAAATCTCTCACAAAACGCCTATAGAATCCAGCGAGGCCAAGAAAACTCCTCACTTGTGTGACCGTTTTGGGTTGCGACCAACTCTCCATAGCTTTAATCTTGGATTTATGAACTTCAATTCCCTGTGGAGTAACAACATAGCCAAGAAAAGATACTCGGTCGGTGCTGATTTACCAAAACAAACATGCATCACGTAGAGCAATAAAAACATCACGTAAATGTTCCAAATTTTCCTCCAAAGATCTGCTATAAATCAGCATATCATCAAAGTAGACTACCACAAATCGTCCAATGAAAGCACGTAAAACTTCGTTCATTAATCTCATTAAAGTACTAGGTGCATTAGTTAACCCAAAAGGCATGACTAACCACTCATATAATCCAAACTTAGTTGTAAATGATGTTTTCCATTCATCTCTCAATTTCATACGAATTTGATGGTATCCACTACGCAAATCAATTTTGGAGAATATTGTAGAGCCACACAATTCATCAAGCATGTCACCTAGCCTAGGAATAGGATGACGATAACGAATAGTAATATTATTAATGCCTCTACAATCAACACACACACGTGACGTACCATCCTTTTTTGGCACTAGTATAATAGGAAGAGCACAAGGACTAAGAGATTCGCGTATATAACCTTTGTCGAGCAGCTCCTGTACTTGAGACATAATCTCTTTCGTCTCCTCTGGATTAGTACGGTATGGCGCACGGTTTGGCAGCGAAGCACCGGGAATTAATTTAATCTGATGCTCAATCCCTTGAATAGGTGGTAATCCCGGTGGCACGTCTTGTTGAAAGACATCAGCGAACTCCTGCAAAATGTTAGTGACAACAGGAGCCAAAGAGGAAGGTACATCCTCAAAACAAAATAATGCCTCTTTGCACACAAAAGCATAGCAAACAGATTTGTTGAAATCTAGATCATCAATATCTGATTTGGTGGCAAGTAAACATGCACTTTTCAATTTAATTTCAGAAGCAACACTAGATGGTTTATTATTAGGCTTTATTTGTTGCTCAAATTATTTTGCCACAATCTGATTTTCACTCTTAATTTTCTCCTGTTTTTCTTTATTAGCTCTATTACTATCATCTTTCAAAATGGAATCCGAAGTCATAGGAAGCAAAGTAATATTTTTATCCTTATGCACAAGAGTATACTGATTGTTTCTACCATGGTGTATAGAATTTTTATCAAATTGCCATGGTCTACCAAGTAATAAGGAACATGCTTGCATAGGTACCCCATCACAATCAACATAATCGGCATATGTAAAGACACTAAAATGCACACGAACAATACGTGTTACCTTAACCTTTCCGTTATTGTTGAACCATTGGATCTAGTAGGGATGTGGATGTGGTCTTGTGGTGAGAGATATCTTCTCCACCATCTCCATGCTAGCCAAATTGTTGCAGCTCCCTCCATATATGATGACGCGAACAGAACGTTCCTTCACAACTCCCTTTGTATGGAACAAATTATGCCTTTGATTTTGCCGAGCTTGTGTGACTTGCACACTCAAAACACGTTGAGCAACTAAACATCCATACTTGTCAGCGTCTTCAGGAGCCATGTATTGCGTCTCATGATTAGAATCATCTCCACCGTGTTCTTCACTTGTAATAAGAGCCAAAGTCTCCTCATCATAGTCACTAGTCGTCTCATACCCACCATCCTAAGTAGCAATCATCACATGCTTGGATGGGCATTCTCTCGCATAATGACCTCCACCCTTGCAATGACGATAAATAATATCATGTGTTTGCCCTGTTGATGCCATGGATGAAGAAGATCTCTGTGTGGAACCAGAAGGTGTACTCCTGGCAGATGGTGGTGGTGGTGCATGTTTTCTTGTATCTCGGTTGGAATTGGCGGCTGAAGTTAGTGGTGTTGTAGTAGGACACGTGGGAGTAGAAGGTGTACTTCTGGCAGATGGTGGTGGTGGTGCCTGTTTTCTTGTATCTCGGTTGGAATTGGCGGCTGAAGTCGGTGGTGCTGCAGTAGGACATGTGGGAGTAGAGCATGCACGCGGTGTCCATGATGAAGGTCGACTTGCAGAGAAGTTAGTCTGCGCCAATGCCTGTCGATGTTGCACTTCACGTTCAACTTTACAAGCAAGATGGAATAAACGAGTGATATTATTATACTCCTTATGCTCTAGAATGGTCTGAATCTCTCTATTTAATCCACCCATAAAACGTGCAAGCATAGCTTCATTCTCCTCAACAATACCACATTTAATCATGCCAGTTTGTAATTCCTTATAATATTCTTCTACAGACTTTTTTCCTGGTCTTAAGCGCTGCAATTTTTAAAGTAGTTCACGTTGATAATATGGTGGAACCCAACGAGTATGCATAGCAGTTTTCAAAGTAGCCCAAGTAGCTGGAATAGGATATAATCTACAATGTTCAGACCACCATACATATGCAAAACTAGTGAAAGCACAAACAGCAGCACAACACATCTGTGATAGCCTGGCTTATTAGGGATGATAGACTACTCATATCAATAAGGAATTCCTTCTTTTCCGGGAGCCCATTCGGACAGAACTCCAAAGTTAAGCGTGCTCAGCTTGGAGTAGTGTTAGGATGGGTGACCGACCGGGAAGTTGCTCCCGGGTGCGCACGAGTGAGGACAAAGTGCGCAGAAAAGACTAGTATTGATCTGTGGGGCCAGTCTAGATCCCGCCAGGAGTAACGACCACCGGCGGGTGTGTCCGGGGCGTTACAAGTTGGTAATCAGAGCCTTTCCCGACCTTAGGAGCCCCCACTGTTTGATCGTCTTTAGTGGCCGAGTTGTGTCTAGAAAAATGTTTTGAGTCATTTAGGAATTATATATCGGAGAGTTTAGGAATTCTTTTTACTCCCCAGTCCCTTCGACCTTCTGGTGAGGCTTCCTGACGTAGAGTTTTGACTCTTCTCTTCTCAAATTTCACTAAATTTTTTTTTAGGATCACGCGGGTATATTACAATCGTTCCGATGGTTTTATGATGACAACATTGTCTTGGTTGCCTCCTGACATTTAGGGGTTGTGGCAGTGTCCCGGGGAGTTGAGCTCCGAGGTGTTGTCGTCATAATCTTATCGTTGCGGTTTTGGAATACCTGAGTTTAGTACGACCGACATCGAAAATCTCTTTTGTACAGTTGTTGGTGAGATAACCTGATAGCCCAGTACTGTGGCGAGTGCAGGAGTATTGCCATGACTTGTATAACGGATGTGTTTTCAAAGGTTGAGGTAGATGATTTCCGAAGGTTTCTTGGTTATGTGTTGAAGGATGGATACAGCTGGTTGTAGGATTTGCTAGTTTGGGTGAGATATTATGCTTCCCCTGTATCCCCAACACCTGATTGCATAACCAGAAAATTTCGGGAGTTTATAAGTGGGAATTCTTGTAGCTTTAGTATTTCTTCCGCAGATATTTGGTTTGTGATTGGGTAATCCTTACCAAGTATTTGTTCACTTCCGTACCTTATTGATTTTATTTCTTACCATGCTCTAAGTGGCTTCTCAGCTTTGGAAGTGTGATGATTTACATTGGAATTCATTCGTTCATTCTCGTTCGAATGTTAATTGTGAAGACTATATGTTGCAATTTCGTTCCTTTGATTCAGCTTCAATATATCTCTGTCAAGATGCTAATGGATGTCACCCTCTTCAGGATGGCTCCGCCTACTCGTCTGAATCCGGAACGCAATGATGGAGATCAGGCTAACCCTCCGCCACCACCTCCGCCTCCGGAAGCATGGCAGGCCCTGATGACTGCCACAAATGCCAATGCTCAGATTCTGATTCAGCTCTTGCAGGATCGCAACCAAGGGCAAGCTAATCAAGAGAATCAAGGCCAAGGCAACAATCAGCCGCATTTCGCTTCACTGAACCAGTTCCTTGCTAATCAGCCAAAGACCTTCAGCTACTGTGTCGAGGCCACTGACGCAGATGATTGGCTCGTGGACATCAACAAACATTTCGAGTGCAGTAATGTGAGACCTGAGGACTTTGTCAAGTTTGCCTCTTTTCAACTCAAAGATCAAGCTGCTGAGTGGTTCCAGCAATACAAAGATTCCAGAGGAGGTCGTGTGATCACTTGGGATGATTTCCGCCGTGATTTCAAAGCGCACCACATTCCAGAAAGTGTTGTTGAGCTTAAGCGTGAGGAATTCCGCAATCTCAAGCAAGGCAACATGACTGTCTATCAATACAACACTCAGTTCCAGAAGCTCTCTCGTTTTGCAAGGCAAGACATTCCTGATGAGAAGAGTATGATCTACCAGTTCAGGCGTGGTCTCAAAGAAGATCTGCAACTTGCTCTCGTGCTTTTCGAGCCATTAAAGTATGATGAATTCTACAACATGGCACTGAAACAAGAAGCTGCTCAGCTCAAGTGTGAGGCATCTAAGAAGAGAGTCAGAGACGCAGTTCAGTCTTCTTCTTCCTCACTTGTGGCAGCTAAGCAACAGAAGTTCTGGTTGCCTCCTCCTCCTCCGTTCCGTCAGCCTTATCAGCAGAAGAACTCAAGTGGCCGTGGATCTTCCCACCCACCCAACCCTGGTTATCAGAACAAGTCTCAGAATCAAGCTCCAAGGCCAAGTGCTCCTTACCATCGTCCGCTCTCAGAAGTGACTTGTAACAAATGTCAGCAGAAGGGTCACTATGCGAACAAGTGCTTCAACCAGAGGCGTCTTCCGCCTCCTCCTCCTGTGAAATCTTCCAGCAATGCAGTGGTCAAGCATAATCCTAAGCACGTCAAGGTGAACATGTTGAATGCAGCTCAAGCAGAGGATTCTTCTGAAGTGATCATGGGTAATCTTCCTGTTAATGATATTCCTGCCAAAGTCTTATTTGATACTGGTGCATCGCATTGTTTCATGTCCAGATCATTTGTTTCAAAGCATGACTTCGTTTCTGAATTACTGGCTAAACCCTTGGGGGTTGTTTCTCCGGCCAAGCCTATGAGGGCCACCACAATGATTCCGAATGTTTCTATCAAGATGGGCGATTATAAATTTCTATCTTCTCCAATGGTGCTTGGTGATTCTGATATTGATCTTATTCTCGGGATGGACTGGCTTTCTAAGCACAAGGCTCAGCTTGAGTGTGCTGCCAGGGAAATCAAATTGACTCACACTTCGAACGATGTGATCATCTATGCTTCTCGTGATGATACCATTCGGTTGTTTTCTCTCAATGAGATGGGTGAAATGGAGGCTATCTCTCAGATTCCAGTTGTTTGTGAGTACCAAGATGTTTTTCCAGAAGAGCTTCCGGGTATGCCTCCCCGCAGGCCAGTTGAATTCGTTATTGAGCTTGAGCCTGGCACAGAACCCATTTGCAAGCGTCCTTACAAGCTTGGACCAGATGAGCTCAAGGAATTGAAGATTCAACTCGATAAACAAGAACGTCTGGGTTTGATCAGACCGAGTTCTTCTCCTTGGGGTTGTGGTGTTCTTTTTGTCAAGAAGAAGGATGGCACGGACCGACTTTGCGTCGATTACCGTCCATTGAACAAGAAGACTATCAAGAACAAGTACCCACTTCCCAACATCAATGAGCTATTTGAGCAACTCAAAGGTGCCAAGGTGTTCTCCAAGCTTGACCTTCGTATGGGTTACCATCAGATTCGCATTCGTGAAGAAGATATTCCCAAGACAGCATTCAGAACAAGCTTTGGTTCTTATGAATACACTGTCATGTCTTTCGGCCTTGTCAATGCTCCTCCGTATTTCACTCGCTTGATGAATTTCATCTTCAACCCCTACATCAACGAATTTGTCTTGGTCTATCTCGATGATATTTTGGTCTTCTCCAAGAATAAGAAGGATCATGCCGAACATTTGCGATTGGTACTCGACAAGCTCAGAGAGTATCAATTATATGCGAAGTTCTCCAAATGTGAATTTTGGCTGGATGAAGTTCTTTATCTTGGTCATATCATCTCCGCCAAGGGCATCGCTGTTAATCCAGAGAGGGTGTCTGCAGTTTTGAATTGGAATCCTCCTCAGAATGTCAAGCAGCTTCGCAGTTTTCTTGGACTTGCAAGCTATTGCAGAAGATTCGTTGAGAATTTCTCCAAGATTGCCAAGCCTCTTTCCAACCTCCTCCAGAAGCATGTGAAATATGTCTGGTCTCCTGAGTGTGACGTTGCTTTCAACACTCTCAAAGAGAAACTCGTCACTGCTCCAGTCTTGACTCCTCCTGATGAATCCAAGCCTTATGAAGTATTCTGTGATGCTTCTCTCCAGGGCCTCGGTGCTGTCTTAATGCAAGAGAAGAAGGTTGTTGCCTATACCTCTCGCCAGTTAAAGCCCAATGAAAGGAACTACCCCACTCACGATCTTGAGTTGGCGGCAGTTGTCCACGCACTAATAACATGGAGACATCTCCTGTTGGGAAGGAAAGTGGACATATTCACAGATCACAAGAGTCTCAAGTATATCTTCACTCAGCCTCATCTCAACCTCAGGCAAACTCGATGGGTCGAAATGATTCAAGAGTATAATCCGAGTATTGAATATACTCCAGGCAAGGCTAATGTGGTTGCAGACGCTTTGAGCAGAAAGGCTTACTGCAACAGCTTAATCCTCAAGCCTTTTCAACCGGACCTTTGTGAAGCTTTCCGCAAGTTGAATCTCCAAGTTGTTCCTCAAGGTGTTCTTTCCAACCTCATTGTTTCTCCTACCTTGGAAGATCAAATTCGTGAGGCACAATTGTTGGATACCATGGTGAAGAAGGTGAAACGTGGTATTGAGAAGAGCATCCCCAAATACAAGTGCTATCGAGTTGATGACAGAGATACTCTTTTCTTCGAGGACCGGATCGTGGTTCCAAAGGGTGATCTTCGCAAAGTCATTATGAATGAAGCGCACAATTCTCTTCTGTCAATTCATCCTGGAAGTTCGAAGATGTACCATGACCTCAAGCAGTCGTATTGGTGGACTCGAATGAAGCGTGAGATCGCTCAGTTCGTGAATGAGTGTGATGTCTGCAGAAGGGTGAAAGCAGAACACCAACGACCAGCTGGTCTTCTCCAACCTCTTGCTATTCCAGAATGGAAGTTCGATCATATTGAAATGGACTTCGTGACTGGTTTTCCTAAGTCCAAGCGTGGAAATGATGCTATCTTCGTCGTCATTGACAAGCTCACCAAAGTGGCTCATTTTCTTCCTATCAAAGAGTCTATCACAGCAGCGCAGCTGGCAGAGCTCTACACCTCCAGAATTGTCTCTTTGCACGGCATTCCGCAATTGATCTCTTCAGACCGTGGCAGCATCTTTACCTCCAAATTTTGGGATTCTTTTCAGTCGGCCATGGGCACCAACATCCGCTTCAGCACAGCTTTCCACCCTCAGACTAGTGGACAAGTCGAGCGTGTCAATCAAATTCTTGAAGATATGCTCAGAGCCTGTGTTATCTCTTTCGGCATGAAGTGGGAGGATTGTCTTCCTTATGCTGAGTTCTCTTACAACAACAGTTTTCAAGCCAGTTCGGGCAAAGCCCCATTCGAGATTCTCTATGGCAGAAAGTGCCGTACTCCTCTCAACTGGTCTGAAACCGGTGAACGTCAATTGCTCGGCAATGATTTGATCTCGGAGGCTGAGGCCATGTGCAAGGTGATTCGTGAGAACCTCAAAGCAGCGCAGTCGCGCCAGAAGAGCTATTACGACAGCAAACATCGTGATGTGGCATTCGAGATCGGAGACCATGTTTACCTCCGTGTCTCGCCAATGAAAGGAACTCGTCGCTTCGGTATCAAGGGGAAACTTGCTCCCAGATACGTGGGTCCCTTCAAGATTATCGGGAAACGAGGCGATCTAGCCTATCAACTTGAGCTCCCCTCCAACTTTGCAAATGTGCACGATGTCTTCCACGTGTCACAGCTTCGCAAGTGCTTCAAGACGCGTGAGCGTACCATCAACTTCGAAGAGATTGATCTTCAAGAAGATTTGTCGTATCATGAGCATCCAGTTGCTATTCTTGAGACAACTGAGCGCAAGACTCGCAACAAGTCAATCAAATTCCTCAAAGTGAAATGGTCACATCATTCAGACCGAGAGGCCACATGGGAGCGTGAAGACCACCTACGTTCTGAGTATCCGGAGTTCTTTCAGTCCTAGATCTCGGGACGAGATCTTCTCGTAGTGGTGGTGTGTTGTAACGCCCCCGATGTAACTTGCCATAATTGTAATCCAACTCTTGCCATTTTCGGCTATGTGTTATGATATTACCTCCGTGGTTGGGTTCTCTCCGTTTTGCATTTTGGTCATGTCATGCATTTCATATCATGTCATCATGTGCATCGCATTCGCATACGCGTTCGTCTCATAAATCCGAGCATCTTTCCCGTTGTCCGTTTTGCAATCCGGCGCTCCTATGTCTCCCGGCGTCCCCTTTTACATTTCTTCGTGAGCGGGTATTAAACATTCTCGGAATGGACCGAGGTTTGACATGTGGGCTCGGTATAGCACCGGTAGACCGCCTGTCAAGTTTCGGGTCAATCGGAGTTCGTTTGGTACTCCAACGGTTAACCGGGTAACCGTGAAGGCCTCGTGTGTGTTGCAGCCCAACACCCCTTCAAAACAGCCCAATAACCCATCTAAGTCACTCCCATGTCCTCCGCCGTCCGATCACGATCGCGTGGGCGAAAACCGCACTCCATTTGGAGCTCCCTAGCTCCTTCTGTCTATAAAAACGTCTCCCCCGTCTAAATCTGAGAGAGCTACACCCCCGAAACCCTAGCTTCGCCTCGAAAACCGTGCCGCCGCTCCGCCGCACTGTTCCTCCGCGCCGCCGCCAGCCGGGCCAACCGGGGCACGCCACGTGGCGGGCGTCGCCGCCGGCCTGCCCGGCCCGCCGAGCCCGTCCCCGGCCCTCCGGGCCCATCGCCGCCGCCCCGCCGCCTGGATCGCCGCGCCTCCGCCCGCTCCGCCTCGCGCATCGCCGCCCGCGCGCGCCTCCGCCCGCGCCGGCCGGAGCTCCGCCGTCGCCCGCCATCACCGCCGCCCGCGGACGCGCCACCCCGCGCCCGTGCCGGCCTCCGCCGCCTCTCCCCGCGCCGCCCCGGAGCTCCGCCGTCGCCGGAGCGCCAGATCCGGGCACCCCGGCCCCGGATCCGGCCGCCCCCGCCATCGCCGCCTCGTCTCCGGCCACCCCGCGCCGGCGAACCTCGATTCCCGCGCCGGTGGTTGACTTCTTCCCCCTCTCTTAATTTCTCCAAGTCCCTGACTTTTGCATCATGTGCCCTTGTTCATCCTGCGATATCTTTGCACCCGTAGCTCCGTTTCGCGCGTATAATATGTCATTTTGTTCGTCTCGAAGAGTACATCATTTTGTTCCATTGCTTCATTTTCATTTGAGGTCATATTGATGCCCGAAATGCTGTTAGAAGAGGGCTAGTTGATGCTTATTGCTGGATCTTAGCTGAACATGCACTTTTGTCATTTTTGCCATGATTGATGTGTACCTCCTATGAGGTTGATCTATATATGTGTTTTGTAATATGCCATGTTACCTTTCCAGGGAATTTTGCTATGTATTTTTGTGATGCCTGAGGTGGCTAGAAATTGCATGCAAAGTAGGGATGATGATATTGCTGTTTTCAGAGACTTAGTGATTTCACTAAGTCCCTGACTTTTGTTGTTATCATGCTGTATGTTCATGTTGTTTCTGAGAGATCCATGCATAATTTGAGCATGATCAGTAAGGGAGTTTTGAACTTGAGTATTTGCTTAATCCATCCATGCCTTTGTTTGCAATTATGGAGTGCCATAGCTTGAGTCAATCGAGCTCTACTTTTGCTTCAAAATGTTGCTGGCAGATTGTTTACATGTTATTCGATTTTGCCAAGCTTGGTGTAGTTGATCCTTGCATGATATGATGTTATTCTTGCCATGTATTGTTACTATGCCATGTCTTCTTGATGTATGTATGCTTAGTTAATCATGAAATGCTCTGTAGTGAGTGCATCGAGCTCTCGAACATGCCTAGTCGTTAACAGTTTCCTGCCATGTCCAGTTTTCTGCTAAGTCTGAAACCTGTAACGAAACTTGCTTAATTGACTTGGGTGTAATCATATTTTCTGATCCTTTTTGACTTATGGTCAGTAAGAGACTTTTGTCAAGTGCTATGAGTAGATTCATGCCATGCCTTACTTTGGTATGTTCTGAACCTGTAGCATGATGTTTCGTTGCTCTGAACTTGTCATCCTGATGTTGTTTTCCTGACTTGCTGTTTTTTCACTAAGTCTGTGAATCTGTTATTAGTTGTACTTTTGCCATGCTTGTTTGAACCTGTTATGATGGGATTGAGCCGTAGCTCAGTGTTCATCTTTTGTCGTGCATCTTGAGTAGATTACTGTCATATGCTTTGTTGCCATGTTTGGGTGCAGTAGCTTAATTATTTATTGCTTGCTAAGTAGCATCATGCTGTTTATGGCAGATTCGTGTCATTCTTGTTTTGCTTGCCATTTGCAAACCGTGCATCCGTTTCCGGTGATCTTTATATCGATTTCAACCGAAATCACCTCATCTATCCAGCGGCATGCTTGGTTTGCCAAGATTATGCCCTGTTCATCCTTGTCCTTCCGGAGCATGCATACGCATTGCATATCTCCTCTCGCATATCATGCCATGTTTTGCATCTTGTTGCTTGCGCATTGCATCGTGGTTGATATTGGTTCCTTGCTTGTTCTCTTGTCTTGGGTAGAGCCGGGAGACGAGTTCGTGAACGAGGATTCCGTTGAGAACGCTTACGAGGGCCAAGCTTTCGACAACTCTGAGAACCTTGCAGGCAAGATGACCATACCCTCGAAATCACTTCTATCTTTGCTTGCTAGATTGCTCGCTCTTTTGCTATGCCTATGCTGCGATACCTACCACTTGCTATATCATGCCTCCTATATTGCCTTGTCAGCCCTAACCATCCATGTCCTAGCAAACCGTTGTTTGGCTATGTTACTGCTTTGCTCAGCCCCTCTTATAGTGTTGTTAGTTGCAGGTGAAGATGAAGTTTGTTCCTTGATTGGAACATGGACTTGTTGTTCCTTGTTGGAATATGTTTACTTGTTGGGATATCACAATACCTCTTTTTTTAATTAATGCATCTATATACTTGGTAAAGGGTGGAAGGCTCGGCCTTATGCCTGGTGTTTTGTTCCACTCTTGCCACCCTAGTTTCCGTCATACCGGTGTTATGTTCCCGGAGTTTGCGTTCCTTACACGGTTGGGTGATTTATGGGACCCCCTTGACAGTTCGCTTTGAATGAGACTTTTCCAGCAAGGCCCAACATTGGTTTTACCAGTTGCCACCTAGCCTTTTTCCCTTGGGTTCTGCAGACTCAAGGGTCATCTTTATTTTAAACCCCCGGGCCAGTTCTCCTTCGATTGCTGGTCCAAACTAGAGCACCGTGCAGGGCCGTCCCTTGGCAACTTGGGTTATGTTGGCTCCTGTACGCTTAGCTTATCCGGATGTGCCCTGAGACCGAGATATGTGCAGCTCCTATCAGGATTTGTCGGCACAATCGGGCGGTTTTGCTGGACTTGTTTTATTGCTGTTGAAATGTCTTGTAATCCAGGATTCCGAGATTGATCGGGTCTTCCCGGTAGAAGGAATATCCTTCGTTGACCGTGAGAGCTTATCATGGGCTAAGTTGGGACACCCCTGCAGGGTATTATCTTTCGAAAGCCGTGCCCGCGGTTATGAGGCAGATGGGAATTTGTTGATGTCCGGTTGTAGAAAACCCGAAGTTGACCTTAACTAAAACACATCAACCGCGTGTGTAACCGTGATGGTCTCTTCTTGGCGGGGTCCGGGAAGTGAACACGGTTGTTGGAGTTATGCCTGACGTAGGTTGTTCAGGGTCACTTCTTGATCATTTCTAGCTTCTCGACCGTGCTTTGCCTTCTCTTCTCGCTCTCTTTTGCGCTGTAGCCACCATATGCTAGTCGCCTGCTGCAGCTCCACCTCACTGCCCTTTCCCACCTTTAAGCTTAAATAGTCTTGATCTCGCGGGTGTGAGATTGCTGAGTCCCCGTGACTCACAGATATTATCACCTCAGTTGCAGGTACCAACGATGTCAGTGTTGATGACGCGACCGAGCTCACTTGGGAGTTCGATGAGGAACGTGGCCGTTACTATGTTTCTTTTCCAGATGATCAGTAGTGGAGCCCAGTTGGGTGATCCGGGGATCTGTTTAGCATTTGGGGTAGTCTTCTTCCATTTTGGTACCGTAGTCGGACCTTGAGTGTAATCTGTTTGATGGATGTTATTTATGTACTTGTGTGAAGTGGCGATTGTAAGCCAACTATGTATCTTTCCCCTTTATTTATTACATGGATTGTGTGAAGATTACCTCACTTGCGACATTGCTTTCTATGCGGTTATGCCTCTAAGTCGTGCCTCGACACGTGGGAGATATAGCCGCATCGAGGGCGTTACAAGTAACTTGTAACGCCCCGGACACACCCGCCGGTGGTCGTTACTCCTGGCGGGATCTAGACTGGCCCCACAGATCAATACTAGTCTTTTCTGCGCACTTTGTCCTCACTCGTGCGCAGAAAAGACTAGTATTGATCTGTGGGGCCAGTCTAGATCCCGCCAGGAGTAACGACCACCGGCGGGTGTGTCCGGGGCGTTACAAGTTGGTATTAGAGCCGACCCTCGCGGTTACACGGATGGTTGCGGACAGGTGCGTGGTCATGTTGTTCATGACGTTTGTGACCCGTCGTGGCACCCGGCATGGCACATGTACCGGACTGGAAGCACAGACGTTTGTGCCAAGAGGGAACGTTCCTGTGGCCCGATGAGGACGTCGGTTCCTCTGAGTGGGGGTGTATGTGATAGCCTGGCTTATTAGGGATGATAGACTACTCATATCAATAAGGAATTCCTTCTTTTCCGGGAGCCCATTCGGACAGAACTCCAAAGTTAAGCGTGCTCAGCTTGGAGTAGTGTTAGGATGGGTGACCGACCGGGAAGTTGCTCCCGGGTGCGCACGAGTGAGGACAAAGTGCGTAGAAAAGACTAGTATTGATCTGTGGGGCCAGTCTAGATCCCGCCAGGAGTAACGACCACCGGCGGGTGTGTCCGGGGCGTTACAACATCTCTCCTCGGGATATTGTAAACATGTAAAATATTGTTCAGTTTCTAACTCCCAAGTAAGATATATATCAGGAACATATCTACCCTCAAATGGTGGAATATTCAATTTTAGTTTAGGAAGATGGTCATGATCTCGTACATGAGCTGGTAGTGCAGCCCTACCATTGGGATTATTTGCATTGGGACGACCCGGTGCTGGTGGTTGCACGTAGTTCTGATTTTGATCAACCTCATCCTCGCAATGGTCCTCCACCTCTGTAGTAGCAGCAGGAGCTACAGAAGCATCAACAGTAGGTACATCGACACCAGAATTTTGACCAGGCTCAAGGTGAATGCGCAGTGCTCGTCCCATTTGATTCGGAAGGCGATGTTGTTGTTGTTGCTGTAGAGGTACGACAGGTGCAGCAGGCGTTGGTTGTGGAAGACACACGAGCAATTCATTAAACTTGTTATCGGGATTTGTTTCGAACGCCTTCTCAATGCCATCTATCTTCTCCATGGCCTCTTCAAATCTGTTTAGCACATCTTTCACCTGTCCACTCATCATTTGCTGAAATTTATCATGTAGTTGTTTGTTCTTCATGTTCTCGCAATCAGTCTCGTCGGCTTGTGATCCTGCCATGGTTAGCAACAATAGAAACACACAAGAATATGATCCTACAGACTACTAGGAAGTGGTGGTGGTGCTGACCCTGAAACCGACGCTATAAAATCACATTATTCCAGAAAAGAATCAGGGAGAAAGAATTATCGCGATCCACGAGACAGAGCCGCCGTCACCTCATGTTCTTCATCGAGAGGCCAGATCTGGAGTCCGTTTGGGGCTCCAGAGAGGGGGATCTTCGTTCTTCATCATCACCAACCCTTCTCCATTGCCAATTTCATGATGCTCCCCACCGGGAGTGAGTAATTCCTTCGTAGGCTCGCTGGTCGGTGAGGAGTTGGATGAGATTCATCATGTAATCGAGTTATTTTTGTTAGGGCTTGATCCCTAGTATCCACTATGTTCTAAGATTGATGTTGCTATGACTTTGCCATGCTTAATGCTTGTCACTTTGGGCTCGGGTGCCATGAACTCAGATCTGAACCGTTTATGTTATCATAATTATATCCATGTCTTAGATCCGATCTTGCAAGTTATAGTCACCTACTACGTGTTATGATCCGGCAACCCTGGAGTGACAATAGTCGGGACCACTCCCGGTGATGACCGTAGTTTGAGGAGTACATGTATTCACTATGTGTTAATGCTTTGTTCCGGTTCTCTATTAATAGGAGGCCTTAATATCCCTTAATTTCCAATATGGACCCCGCTGCCACAGGAGGGTAGGACAAAAGATGTCATGCAAGTTCTTTCCAAAAGCACGTATGACTATTTACGAAATACATGGCTACATTATATTGACGAACTGGAGCTAGTCCTGTATCGCCCTAGGTTATAACTGTCTTATGATGAATATCATCCAACAAGTCACCGATCCAATGCCTACGAATTTATCTCATACTGTTCTTGCTAAGTTACTACCGTTATCATCACTGTTACACTTGCTACAAAATCACTACTATCACGGTTACCATTACCGTTGCTACTATTACTATTATCAAAACTATCATATTACTTTGCTACTGATTACTTGCTGCAGATAATTAATCTCCAGGTGTGGTTGAATTGACAACTCAACTACTAATACCTTCAAATATTCTTCGGCTCCCCTTGTGTCGAATCTATAAATTTGGGTTGAACACTCTACCCTCGAAAACTGTTGCGATCCCCTATACTTGTGGGTTATCAAGACCTTTTTTTGGCGCCGTTGCCGGGGAGCATAGCTATATTTGTCGAGTCACTTGGAATTATTATCAATTTATCACTATGAAGAATCTGAAGGATGCTAAGACTAAGATTTTTCCCTCAAAGACGAGGGGAGGTAAGGAACCGCCATCCAGTTCTGCTTTAGATTCACCTTCTATTATAAGTAAACTTGCAACACCAACACATGCTATTAATTCTGATATGTCACAAGTTATTGATGATGCTACTTCTGCTATAGATAATGCTTATTGAGGGAGTCCTGGATTAGGGGGTGTCCGGATAGCCGGACTATAACCTTTGGCCGGACTCTTGGACTATGAAGATACAAGATTGAAGAATTCGTCCCGTGTCCGGATGGGACTTTCTTTGGCGTAGAAGGCAAGCTTGGCGATACGAATATGTAGATCTCCTTCCATTGTAACCGACTCTGTGTAACCCTAGCCCTCTCCGGTGTCTATATAAACCAGAGAGTTTTAGTCCATAGGACAGAAGAACAACAATCATACTATAGGCTAGCTTCTAGGGTTTAGCCTCTCTGATCTCGTGGTGGATCTACTCTTGTACTACCCATATCATCAATATTAATCAAGCAGGAGTAGGGTTTTACCTCCATCGAGAGGGCCCGAACCTGGGTAAAAACATCGTGTCCCTTGTCTCCTGTTACCATCCGCCTAGACGCACAGTTCGGGACCCACTACCAGAGATCCACCGGTTTTGACACCGACATTGGTGCTTTCATTGAGAGTTCCTCTGTGTCGTCATCTTTAGGCCCGATGGCTCCTCCGATCATCAACAGCGATGCGGTCCAGGGTGAGACTTTTCTCCCCGGACAGATCTTCGTATTCAGCGGCTTTGCACTGCGGGCCAATTCGCTTGGCCATCTGGAGCAGATTGAAAGCTGCGCCCCTGGCCATCAGGTCAGATTTGGAAGCTTGAACTACACGGCTGACATCCGCGGAGACTTGATCTTCGACGGATTCGAGCCGCAGCTGGGCGCGCCGCACTGCCACGATGGGCATGACCTAACTCTGCCACCGAACAGTGCCCTGGAGGCCGCACCCGTATCCGCTCCGACCCTTACCTCGGAGCCGACTGCGCCAATCGAGGACGGGTGGCTGGACCCCGCCTCGGGGGCTACAATCTATACGGCGATCGAGCCGAACACCAGCCTTGTCCTTTGCGAAGCTCGTGACTCCAAGGTGCCGGACTCCTCTTCGGACTCCGAACCCTCCGCGCCCCTGCCAATTGAACCCGATTGGGCGCCGATCATGGAATTCACCGCCGCGACATCTTTCAGCACTCGCCCTTCGGCGATATTCTGAATTCACTAAGGTCTCTCTCTTTGTCAGGAGAGTCCTGGACGGATTATGGCCAACAGGATTGGGATGCGGACGACGAAGAAATTTGATGCCCACCCACCACCCACTTCGTAGCCACTGTCGATGATTTAACCGACATGCTAGACTTCGACTCCGAAGACATCAACAGTATGGACGACGATGTAGGAGACGAACATGAACCAGCGCCTATAAGGCACTAGAAAGCCACCTCGTCATATGACATATATATGGTGGATACACCCAAAGAAGCCAATGGCGACGGAACAACGGGGGATGACCCCTCCAAGAAGCAACCCAAGCGCCGGCGTCGGTGGCGCCGCTCTAAGTCCCGCCAAAGCAAAAACGGTGATACCGGCATGGGAGATAATAACACCCCGGACAGTGCCGAAGACAACTCCCTCCAGCAAGACTCAGCGCAGGAAGATGGAGAAGCCAACCCTCCTGAGAGGGCGGCAAACAGCGAGGAAGAGGAGGATAATTACATGCCTCCCTCCGAAGACGAGGCAAGCCTCGGCGACGACGAATTTGTCGTGCCTGAGGATCCCGTCGAACAAGAGCGCTTTAAGCGCAGGCTTATGGCCACGGCGAGTAGCCTCAAGAAAAAGCAGCAACAGCTTAGAGCTAATCAAGATTTGCTAGCCGACAGATGGACTGAAATCCTTGCGGCCGAGGAATACGAACTCGAACGCCCCTCCAAGAGCTACCCAAAGCGCAGGTTGCTACCCCGATTGGAGGAGGAAGCACTTAAACCTACATCACCAGCGCATGAGGCGGCTGATCGGCCACCTCGCGGCCGTGACAGAGAGGCCTCTCGGCCCTCCACTCAAGCCGCACCCCGGCGTCGCTCAAAAAATACCAAGGCACGGGGAAATGCACCAGACCTGCGCAATATGTTGGAGGACAAGGCAAGGCAAACAAGATCGATCTATGGATCGACACGATATGATAACCGTCATGCCGGACACAGTATGTCCGGACGGGCCGAACACAGTAGACAAAGCTCGTTTGAACTACTCGTTATGTAGCCCAGTACAGAGGGGCCGCACACCCACTATGCTTCACAGATGAAGTAATAGATCATCAAATCCCAGAGGGTTTCAAACCCGTAAACATCGAATCATACGATGGCACAACAAACCCTGTGGTATGGATCGAGGACTATCTCCTCCATATCCACATGGCCCGCGGTGACGATCTACATGCCATCAAATACCTCCCACTCAAGCTTAAAGGACCAGCGCAGCATTGGCTTAACAGCTTGCCAGCAGAATCAATTGGTTGTTGGGAGGACCTGGAAGACGCATTCCTCGACAACTTCCAGGGCACCTACGTGTGACCACCAGACGCCGATGACCCGAGCCACATAATTCAGCAGCCAGAAGAATCGGCCAGACAATTCTGGACACGGTTCCTAACCAAGAAAAACCAAATCGTCGACTGTCCGGACGCAGAGGCTCTAGCAGCCTTCAAGCATAACATCCATGATGAGTGGCTAGCCCGGCACCTAGGACAGGAAAAGCCGAAATCTATGGCAGCTCTCACGACACTCATGACTCGCTTTTGCGCGGGAGAAGACAGTTGGCTGGCTCGTAGCAATAACATGACCAAGAGCCCTGGTAATTCGGATACCAAGGACAACAATGGCAGGTCGCGTCGCAACAAGCACAAGCGTCGCATTAGCAGCAACAATGCTGAAGATATGGCAATTAATGCCGGATTCAGAGGCTCTAAACCCGGTCAGCGGAAAAAGCCATTCAAAAGAAATACACCGGGCACGTCCAGTTTGGACCGAATACTCGATCGCTCGTGCCAGATACATGGCACCCCCGAGAAGCCAGCCAATCACACCAACAGGGATTGTTGGGTGTTCAAGCAGGCCGGTAAGTTAAATACCGAAAATAGAGACAAGGAGCTGCATAACGATGAGGACGAAGAGCCCCGGCCGCTGAACAATAGTGGACAGAAGGGCTTCCCCCCACAAGTGCGGACAGTGAACATGATATACGCAACCCACATCCCCAAGAGGGAGCGGAAGCATGCGTTAAGGGACGTATAGGCGCTGGAGCCAGTCGCTCCAAAGTTCAACCCATGGTCCTCCTGCCCGATCACCTTCGATCTTCATAGTCCTGGAGTCCGGCTATCTGGACACCCCCTAATCCAGGACTCCCTCAGTAGCCCCTGAACCAGGCTTCAATGACGATGAGTCCGGCGCGCAAATTGTCTTCGGCATTGCAAGGCGGGTTCCTCCTCCAAGTTCTTCATAAAAGATTTGTAAACACCAAGCGTAGTGTCCGGCTCTGCAAAATAAGTTTCCACATATTGCCATAGTGAGAATAATACTAACACAAATCTAATCTGCCGACATATTTCGTAGCGTGACATCACACTACGGCCAAGTCCTTTTCTCGAATCGTTTTTACTCTTCCACCTCAACGTGTTCTGCGAGGCGGTTTCCTTGGCACGTCTTGCCAAAGCAGAGATCGTGTGCCCCTTTTTACAGGATTCTCATCAATACGGACGTGGGTAACCCAATCATGCCCGTTAGCATGTTTCCTCGATTAAAGGCGAGTCCCAAACGGTTACGGGGGGGGGGGGGGCTCTTGGTATTCAACCTCTTATAAAGAGACCAAGGCCTTACTTCTTTTTCCAACCTCAAACGAGTTCGCCCGTCGCCTCGAGTTCCAACACCCTAGGCTCCAGATTCCAGGCGCTTCGGACCTTCGACCATGTCCGGTTCTGACCTTCAAGGCCGATGGACGCCCTCCTCCGTCACGGAAGAGGACGTGCTAAAGTTGAGAGAGGCTAAGTTCCTGACCGGCGAAAATTTGCATAGGTTGCTTGTTCAAGGGCAGGCCACTTCCAGGCCCCAGCCTGGTGAGAGCATGGTGTTCATGTCTCACTTCCTTCGAGGGTTAGGCTTCTCAATGGATCCCTTTGTGAGGGGGCTGCTGTTTTATTATGGGCTGGAATTCCACGACTTAGCTCCGAAGTCCATCCTCCACATTTCCTCATTCATCGTCATGTGTGAAGCGTTCCTCTGTGTTACCCCTCCCTTCGGATTATGGCTCAAGACTTTTAAAGTGGAGCCGAAGATGATCGAGGGACGGCACGCAGAGTGCGGAGGTGCTGTTATAAGCAAGAATGCTGATGCTCCATGGCCCGAGGGCTCTTTTCAAGAGGAGCTCGGTTTGTGGCAACGAGAGTGGTTCTATATCACTGCTCCCAGGGGCACTAAGTGGGTGTCGCCTCCTGCCTTTCGCTCGGGTCCCCCACCACGACTAACGTCATGGGTCAGCAGAGGGTTAGATTGGGGGTTACCCAAAGACGTGCCCTTGTTGCAGGGCCGCATTAGGGATCTCTTAGAAGGAGACCTCAGCCTGGTCAAGGTGACGCAGGTCATGTTGATTCACCGGATATTGCCCGGCAAACGTCGCTCCCTTCGCCTGTGGGAGTTTAAACCAGAGGGACCGTGGGCCCTCCAGAATTTCATGGGCGCAACGCCCGCGGAGATGTATAAGCTGTTCTTCGGATCACAAGCGATGTGTCCGGATTTGACCGAGGACGCAGGCCTAAGCTGCAATCGCCCGGATACTCAAGTAAGTAACTTTGTGCCCGGACACGCTATCCGTGTAATTGTCATGAACTTGCCCCTAAAAGAGCTATCCTTTTAAACAGGAGTGGATAGTGAAGGCAAAGCTGATCAGGTGTCCGGCTCCCCTTCCCGAAACCAGGACGGATCACGTGCTTGTCAGAATGTTGAAGATAATGCCTTTGGAGGGAAGTAAGGGGGAGAACAAGGGAACTATGGCCCCCTCGAAGGAGGCCGCTTCGGAGGGAGGAACCGACAATTCCTCTCCTAAGGGGAAGTAGAGGGCCGCCTCTGACGACCCGGAGACCATGGCCTCGAAGCGGGGGAAAAAATCCTCGTTAGAGGGTCCGACGCCGCGGAGTTCCTCGGCCGAACTGCACCCTCAAAGGGATCAGCCCTCCAGCGAGTCGTAAGTAGAGAAATGTTCCCCTTTTGAGGGATGAGAGAAATCCTTGATTTATATCTGAGAAGATTAACCGAAATTTTACCTTGTAGCTCGGACCTCATTCCTTCTCAGCAGAGCTCGTCTTCGAGGGATCTTCTTCCGGAGATGATGGAGAGCGGGACACCTCCCCCTGCCGTACCGCCTAGTGAGGCGGGCAACGCTGAGGTGTCGTCACGGAGGGTTCCTCCGAATCTGGCAGGGGAGGAAGATAGCCATATGGCCCCCCAAGATTCTTCGCGTCCGGCCTTCGAAAAAGGCCATAGGACAAGTCCGGCACCGTTTGGTGTTCGACCGGAGGAGCTAAAGATTCTGCTGGGGCGAGCTTCTATCTCAGAGGAGCACCACGCATTGATGGGCAGGGTGATTGAAAGGATTTCATCCGCAGAAAGCGGATTGCATGAAGCAGTCAACATTTTACTGACGGGTTTTGAGGTACGTTAGATAATGTACACTTTTGTCAGTTGCGCATAAGTAAGTTGCGCCTTGTGTAGATAGTAGCCCCTGAGACTCTGTGCGCTGTCAAGAAATGACGGCACACAGAGGATCATAATCCCAGGTCTAAGGTGTCGCCCTTCAATGTAGGTGGCGAGGTGTCCGGAATCGAGCCGAACTGATGATTTTGCCGAATTAAAGCGGCAACTAGACGTGGCTGATGCCAACATCGCGCTTGTCAACAAGCGGCTTGATGAGGCTCAAGGTATGTAATTCCTCGAGCAGCATTGGGTAAGAAGAGTTTTATGCCATTGTCTTACAGTGTATGTGCTTGACGCAGATGCTGCGGCTGCCGTGGAGAATCTTAGGGCAGAACTTGCCCGAGCAAAACAACAAGCCCGAAAGAGCGATGCGGCTGCCCAGAAAGCTCTTGAAGATCCGAGAGCCGAACAGGCTGCTCACTGCCGAAGCAAGGAGGAGATGGCCGAGATGACCGTGAAGTTAGAGCGCACTGCTGATCGTTGCAAGCTTCTTGAAGAAGAAGAACGGGCAAAGCAGACGGACTTGGAGAAAGCCGTTGCTGATGCCAAGGACGCTCGCTCTGCGATGAGAGCTGCGAAGGAGGAGCTGCGTCAGGCCGAACAGATTGTGGCTGGAAAGCCCTTTATGCTGCGGAGGAAGTTTTGCAATCCGAAGTTTGCTCCATTAGACGGGATGTGGAGTGTGGAGGACACCTATCTGGATTTGGCGGCAAGTGCTGCTGATGCGACCGAACACTTTCGAGATCTAAAAGATTGCGAAGTGGAAAAGCTTTTCTAGTCGCAGTTCCACAATCCAAAACTTCCACTGGCAGTGGACGATCGCCTGGCTCAATGGGCTGAACTGAATAGGTTGTCCGCACTTGCCATGAAGTACGTCATGGGTAATCTTTGGCCGGGGAGATCGGAGCCGAAGAGTTATTTCATCTTGGTGCAGCAATTCCTTGATGCGGTGCCGCGTATTAATGCGATGAAGAGGTCAGCATGCATAGAGGGCGCACAGATGGCTCTTGCCCGTGTCAAGACATACTGGGCAGAGATGGAGACCACCGTTGTTGCGTCCCGAGATTCGGACAAAAGCCGAGTACCCTCCAAGCACTATTTTCAGGAAGTCCTTGAGGGCGCTCGTGTAATAGAGACGCAGTGCTCGAAGGATGCTATGTTATGATAGCATATGTAATTATAAAGCAATATTTTGATAAATTGTAGTGGCCTTTTATACTTGTGCCTTCAAGTATTGGGAACACCTCCTGTGCGGCCGTTTTTAAAATATATATACAAAATCTAAAAGATGGCAGTCGTTGGCTTCATCCCCCACGCACATAGTGCGGGGGTGCTTGCAGAAGACACATTTTCACACTTAATCCAACGTCTTGGTCCTACAAAGGAGGTGATAGCGCAGCGGGCCAGGCAACCGGACTATAATGCTTTAACACTTTCACTTAGCCATAGGAGCTTGACAGGGGGACTATTTAGGTAGCCCCTTGGTGGCGACTGCGCTCGCCCGAGTTCGGGGCGCATATGTGCCTGGCCGGGAAACGGCCCTTCGTTAAAGTGGAGGAATCCTATAGATTCCGGTAGGTCATCGAGTGGCTGACCAGTCTCACGCTACATCATGACAGTCAGTTTTTGGCTTTCTCTACTGAGGTGCTCGCCCGGCCTAACCGGGGCACAATCGCAGTAGTTCTCTTGGTGCTACCTTAGCCGATAGAGCGGAACGTAAGGTAGCCGAACTCAGGAGCCGGGCAACCCAACATTTGACCAAAGACATGATTCAGAGTTGATGCATATAATGCCAAAAGTCGCGACGCCGAACACTCCCTAAGGTGTTCGGTCTTTATAAGTGCGGGCCGAACAACACTCCTTATTAAAAAGCCCCTAGTGTCTAGGTACGCGCAAAAATTCTGACGTGGCCACATGCCAAGATGCCAGCCTCCTCCTTGGTTATGGCAGAGAAAACCAGGGGATATGTAGCAACAAGAGACAGTAAAAAAGGTTTACGCAGGGTCTTAATCTAAAGAGAATCCTTAGGACGGGTCCCTACTACACGTCTGCGCCTGTGTCTCCGTTGTGCCGTATCCTGGACGGGCGCCGCACGACGTTCATCTGTAAAAGAGAGGAACTGAGTTGAAAATGGGTCGTGCTGAACAAGATTTTAAAATAAACAAAGTATAAAGTAAAATGTATAAAATTGAGCTTTATTGTCTCTTATTGTATATGTACGGAGCCCCTAGTGCGGAGGTATATGGCCACTAAGCCTGCATCAATGATAATTTTGTACCGAACTCGTCTATCAGCGCTCGTGGTCTTTTAAAGACCTATTCCGAAGTTTTTTTTGGCCGGTGAAGCCATTTTACTTTGGGGCTGTCAAAGCGGCCGCACAGTCCTCCGCTTGTGGGAGGCGCACCTCAATGCTTCCCCTTTAAAGAGATGATGCCTCATGGACCGGGCATTTTAAGCATTAGAGATGCATAATGCGGTATTGCGTTAAAGCGGGTGAAAGCTTCACGTCCTAGTAGTGCTTGATAGCGACTTGAGAATGGGACGACGTGGAAAATTAGCTTTTTGCGATAGAAGTTATCGGGGTAGCCAAATGTAACTTCAAGCCGGAGGAAACCCATGCATCGGGTGTCCAGACCTGGCATTACCCCTTGAAAGGAGGTTTTGCTGTGATGGATTCTTGTTGGGTCTATCCCCATGCGACGGATTGTGTCCTGATATATCAGGTTTAGTCCACTGCCGCCGTCCATAAGGACATTTGAAAACTTGAGTCCGCCGATTATTGGATCGAGTACCAAGGCAGACCAGCCTGCGTTCCTGATACTTCTAGAATAGTCCCGTTGATTGAAGATGATGTTTTGACAACCAGTGGCGGGACCCCTTTGGGATAGGTCGTGTGGTGCGTACCTTTATGGGCGCCGCACGTTTTGTTATGTGAAGTAAGTTTATTGTCTTTACTTCTTGTGGGAAGTTTTTTTGTTTCCTGGTGCTCTACTTTTGGGGTTCGTCTTTGTCCTCACTTGGTGTTTCGAGCCCCTTGTGTTCGGCGTTGAGTCTGCCGGATTGTTTGAAAACCCAACAATCTCTGTGGGTATGGTTAGCAGGCCTCCCGGGAGTATTGTGTATTTGACATGTCCTGTCCAGGATTTTGTTTAAGTTGGATGGATCATCCCTGTTATCCTGGAGGGTCGGCTTTGTCTGATTCTGTCGTGAGTTTTTGAATCCGGCGTTGATTGCCGTGCTCTTCGGACTTTTTTCCTTAGTCCGGCGACGGTCCTTGTTGCGTTGCGGTTTTCCATTTCCATCCCTAGTTTCGGATGTACTTGGGTCGCTAGGGCTGCGTCTTGCCAACCAGCTGTCCTCTCCCGCACAAAAGCGGGCCATGAGGCTTGTTAGTGCGGCCATTGTTCTTGGCTTCTCTTGGCCGAGGTGTCTGGCGAGCCATTCGTCTCGGACGTTATGCGTGAAAGCTGCTAAGGCCTCGGTGTCCGGACAGTCGACTATCTGATTCTTTTTAGTGAGGAATCTATTCCAGAATTGCCAAGCTGATTCTCCGGGCTGTTGTGTTATGTGACTGAGGTCGTCAGCATCCGGAGGACGGACATAAGTCCCTTGAAAATTTGCTCGAAAAGCGTCCTCGAGCTCTTCCCAGCTTCCAATTGTGTTTTCAGGGAGGCTTTTGAGCCAATGCCGAGCTGGTCCTTTGAGCTTTAGTGGCAAATATTTGATGGCGTGGAGATCATCTCCTCTAGCCATATGTATATGGAGGATATAATCCTCTATCCAGACTCCAGGGTCTGTTGTTCCATCATATGCCTCTATGTTTACGGGTTTGAATCCTGTTGGAAATTCATAATCCAGGACCTCATCGGTGAAGCATAGGGGATGTGCGGCGCCCCTGTATTTGGGTGTGCCGGATTCTGATGATGGTTTTATTGCATTGCTTACGAGAGCTTTCTTTCTTGGCCCATAAATGGACCTGGCTGGGCCATCTTTTTTATGCGAATCCGTAAGTGGGTCGCGTGCCGGCTTAAGTGCGGCGCCATTTGCCATTTTATGTTGTCTATGGGGTCGTCTATCCGACCGTGTGGCTTTCTTGTTTTTTGAATGCGATGGCTCTATGGCCTCTTCGTCGAATTCGGGCAGTAGCTTTCTCTTCGGATAGCTTTTAGTGCGGCGACTGTCGCCTTATTTATCTGCGTTATTGATTACTTTGCTCCATCTGATCCTGAGTGCATCTTCCACCGTTTTTAACTTCCGCTTCTGCTTCTTCAGGCTGCGTGCTGTTGCCACGAGCCTCTTGTGGAGATTCTTCTCCTTCGTGGGTTTGTCTGGCGTAAGGTCGTCCAGAGTGCCGTTTTCGCTGGGGGAGGGATGTTCGGTTTCTCTATCCGTGTTGCCCTGTTCGGACGGTTGCTTTAAGGCCTGCTCGTCGTCTACCGGCTTAACCTGCTCTATGGCTAGGTCTTTATCGAGGTGGGGCTTGGGCCGACATTTACACCGACGCTTTGATTGCTTTTCGAGGGATCGGTCCCCCGTTCCATCCCCTTTTTCCTCGCTATTGTTTCCTTTAGGGGTGTGCACCATGTACACATCATGAGATGGGGTGGCTGTCCGATGCCCTATGGGCGTTGGCTCATTTGTATCTCCTGCATCGTCGTCCATACCGTCGATGTCTTCGGAGTCGAAGTTGAGCACGTCGTTTAAATTGTCGACAGTGGCTGCCAAGTGGGTGGTGGGTGGGCTTTGAATTTCTTCATCGTCCGTATCCCATCCTTGCTGGCCATAGTCCGGCCAGGGCTCTCTCGATAAAGAGAGAGACTTTAGTGAGTTCAGGATGTCGCCAAAGGGCGAGTGCTGAAAGATGTCCGCGGCGGTGAACTCCATGACCGGCGCCCAAATCGGATTCGATTGGCAGGGGCGCGGGAGGTTCGGAGTCCGGAGGGGAATCCGGATCCTCGGAGTCACGGGTCATGCAGAGTGCAGGGCTAGCGTTCGGCTCGATCGCTTTTGAGACCGCAGCCCCCGGGGTAACATCCAACCGCTCACCCTCGATCGGCGCCGCAGGTTCCGAATTAAGGGTCAGAACCGACGCGCGTGCGGGCTCCAGGGCACTGTTCGGCGGTAGAGCTAGATCATGCCCATCGAGACAGCGCAGCGTGCTTGGTTGTGGCTCGAATCCATCGAAGATCAAGTCCCCGCGGATGTCAGCTGTATAGTTCAAACTTCCAAACCTGACCTGATGGCCAGGGGCGTAGCTTTCGATCTGCTCCAGGCGGCCAAACGAATTGGCCCGCAGTGCGAAGCCGCCGAAGACGAAGATCTGTCCAGGGAGAAAAGTCTCACCCTGGACTGCATCGTTGTTGATGATCAAAGGAGCCATCGGGCCTAAAAGCGACGACACAGAGGAACTCTCAATGAAAGCACCAATGTCGGTGTCAAAACCGGCGGATCTCGGGTAGGGGGTCCCGAAATGTGCGTCTAGGCCAGATGGTAACAGGAGACAAGGGACACGAAGTTTACCCAGGTTCGGGCCCTCTCGATGGAGGTAAAACCCTACTCCTGCATGATTAATATTGATGATATGGGTAGTACAAGAGTAGATCTACCACGAGATCAAGGAGGCTAAACCCTAGAAGCTAGCCTACGGTATGGTTGTTGTATGATGAAGTTGTCCTACGGACTAGAACCCTCCGGTTTATATAGACACCGGATAGGGTTAGGGTTAAACAAAGTCGGTTGCAATGGTAGGAGATCTTGAATATCCGCATCGCCAAGCTTGCCTTCCACGCCAAGGAAAGTCCCTTCCGGACATGGGACGAAGTCTTCAATCTTGTATCTTCATAGTCCTAGAGTCCGGCTGAAGGTATAGTCCGGCTATCCGAACACCCCCTAATCCAGGACTCCCTCAGATGGCTACCTTTGCTTCAATATCTACAAGGGTTGGACGAAGAGCAACAGCCAAGTGTGCGGTTCAAGCAAAGAAGTATCGTCCAAGAGGAAGAGGGACAAGGACGAAGTCGACGACATGGACGAGGACTCTGAGTAAGGTGGCAGTGTCGTTGCTCATGGTGGTTCTAATGCAGTGTCTACCGAAATAGTTGCAAAGTTTAATTTCAGGTGTGCTTAATTTAACTTGAGGGGTGTGTTGTGCTGAGCCCCTAGCAGAACTATGTTATGTTTCTTCTTGTTACTTTAACTCTTCAGTACGTACATACTAGTATTTCTTACATTTCATCTTTTAGTTGGTATAGTACTACCACTCGTTTCTTCACATTATATACGTACAATATATATGGCCAACATCATATAGCCAGCAGTTTAGTTGTCAAAGAATTTCAGGGTGCTTAGTTTTGTCAAAGAATTCCAGGGTGCTTAGTTTTATTTGAGGGGTGGATTGTGCACTTGTGCTGGACACCATTATTGTGACAAGCCTTTTTAATATTACTATATGCATAATTTGGCGATGAGCGCTCTCTATATGTATCACCTTTTTTTTTAATTTCAAGTTTTGCTCCATGGCGCAATCCATCGATACTACTACTGTATAAAAGTGGAGTATATACATTTTTTAAAAGGCTAGAGGGCAGGGCAGTCTAGCTCGGTCGGTTTCATGAGAGGCGAGGGCCTTTGTGATTTGACGGCTCATTACTACTGTCAAATCAAATAGTACTGCGCTGCCCGCTGCACGCCCGACGCCTCCATTAAACCCCTCCGTTAAACCCGCATGCAAACCGAGAATCCTACTCCGGCCACACGTCCGTTCATGAGCGGGCCGGAATTAAACTTAACACCGGCTGAGCTCCTCCCTTCACCATTTTCTCCACTCTTCCGATGGCTTCCGATGAGCCGTTCTCCGGCATATTACCCGACTGGGTGGCCTGCCGAGCCCTCCGGATACGGGCGAGGCCACTTAGTGCTTCACCAACCTCGCTTGGCCCGACGGAGCCAGTTGCCGCCCCAAGAAGGCGCGTGGTTTAGCAACTCGCCGCTCTAGTTTAGCTCGATGAGGAGTGGCGAGTTGCTCCATGCCAGCACGGCGGCGAGCACGCCAGTACGGGCGCCGTCGCTGCCGCGTCGTACCGCGCCACCAGTGTCTGCGGTGGCCGCGCCTCCCGTGTCTGTGGGCGCACCTCCTGTGCCTACGGCAGCGCCATGCAGGCAGAGACAGAAGCTGGGTGCATGGAGAGCGACAAGTCGGTGGCCAGCTTCTCCGTGTCCACCGCCATCATTGAGGAGAAGTAGAACACGGGAGTCCACCGCCACTTGGGACCCATGAAGGCCACCGCCGAGGCGACGACCGCGGATTCAGGTGGTTTCTTTGCTGCTTCGTCTCTTCCGAGGACCTTCGTCGACCCCGCAAGTGTCTGACGGACATGAGGAAGACAAAGGGATCCGGGGGCAGCCATTTAGAACTAAAATAAGTCTAGATACATCCATTTCTAGGACAAGTATTTCCAGACGGAGGGAGTATTAATTATACAAGAGAGCCGGATTGGCACCTCTTAGTTCATGTAAATGTAATGAAATCCATCATGTTTATATGAATATCCGGATTTTTATACGAAATCCTTCATGCTTATATGAAATCAGTCCGTGTTTGCACGAATTTCATCTGGTTGGTTAGAGTTGTAAATGAAGGAAATATGCCCTAGAGGCAATAATAAAGTTATTATTTATTTCCTTATATCATGATAAATGTTTATTATTCATGCTAGAATTGTATTAACTGGAAACATAATACATGTGTGAATACATAGACAAACAGAGTGTCGCTAGTATGCCTCTACTTGACTAGCTCATTAATCAAAGATGGTTATGTTTCCTAGCCATGAACAAAGAGTTGTTATTTGATTAACGAGATCACATCATTAGTTGAATGATCTGATTGACATGACCCATTCCATTAGCATAGCACCCGATCGTTTAGTATGTTGCTATTGCTTTTATCCATGACTTATACATGTTCCTTTAACTATGAGATTATGCAACTCCCATTTACCGTAGGAACACTTTGTGTGCTACCAAACGTCACAACGTAACTGGGTGATTATAAAGGTGCTCTACAGGTGTCTCCGAAGGTACATATTGGGTTGGCGTATTTCGAGATTAGGATTTGTCACTCCGATTGTCGGAGAGGTATCTCAGGGCCTTCTCGGTAATGCACATCACATAAAGCCTTGCAAGCATTGCAACCAATGAGTTAGTTGCGAGATGATGTATTACAGAACGAGTAAAGAGACTTGCCGGTAACGAGATTGAACTAGGTATTGGATACCGACGATCGAATCTCGGGCAAGTAACATACCGATGACAAAGGGAACAACGTATGTTGTTATGCGGTCTGACCGATAAAGATCTTCGTAGAATATGTAGGAGCCAATATGGGCATCCAGGTCCCGCTATTGGTTATTGACCGGAGACGTGTCTCGGTCATGTCTACATTGTTCTCGAACCGTAGGGTCCGCACGCTTAACGTTACGATGACAGTTATTATGAGTTTATGCATTTTGATGTACCGAAGGAGTTCGGAGTCCCGGATGTGATCACGGACGTGACGAGGAGTCTCGAAATGGTCGAGACATAAAGAATTATATATTAGAAGCCTATGTTTGGACATCGGATGCATTCCAGGTGAAATCAGGATTTTACCGGAATACCGGGAGGGTTACCGGAACCCCCCGAGAGCATAGTGGGCCAACATGGGCCTTGGAGGAGAGGTGAGAGGGATGCCCTCATGGGCTGCGCGCCTCCCCCCTTCCCCTAGTCCTATTAGGACTAGGAGAGGTGGGCGCCCCCTCTCTCTCTCTCTCCCCCTTGGAGAATCCTAGTCCAACTAGGATTGGGGGGGGGGGAATCCTACTCCCAGAGGGAGTAGGACTCTCCTGGCGCGCCTAGCTTGGCCGGCCAGCCCCTCCCCCTTGGCTCCTTTATATACGGGGGCAGGGGGCACCCCAAAGACACACAAGTTGATCTACGGATCGTTCCTTAGCCGTGTGCGGTGCCCCCTTCCACCAAATTCCACCTCGATCATATCGTTGCAGTGCTTAGGCGAAGCCCTGCGCCGGTAACACATCAAGATCGTCACCACGCCGTCGTGCTGACGGAACTCTTCCTCGACGCTTTGCTGGATCGGAGCCCGGGGATCGTCATCGAGCTGAACGTGTGCCAAGAACTCGGAGGTGCCGGAGTAACGGTGCTGTGATCGGTTGGATCGCGAGGAGAACGTACGACTACTTCCTCTACGTTGTGTCAACGCTTCCGCTTCGGTCTACGAGGGTACGTAGACAACACTCTCCCCTCTCGTTGCTATACATCACCATGATCTTGCGTGTGCGTAGGAATTTTTTTGAAATTACTACGTTCCCCAACAGTGGCATCCGAGCCTAGGTTTTATGGTTTGATGTTATTTGCACGAGTAGAACACAAGTGAGTTGTGGACGATACAAGTCATACTGCCTACCAGCATGTCATACTTTGGTTCAGCGGTATTGTTGGACGAGACGATCCGGACCAACCTTACGCGTACGCTTACGCGAGACCGGTTCCCTCGACGTGCTTTGCACATAGATGGCTTGCGGAAGACTGTCTCTCCAACTTTAGTTGAACCGAGTGTGGCTACGCCCGGTCCTTGAGAAGGTTAAAACGGAGTCTATTTGACAAACTATCGTTGTGGTTTTGATGCGTAGGTAAGATGAGTTCTTGCTTAAAGCCCGTAGCAGCCACGTAAAACATGCAACAACAAAGTAGAGGACGTCTAACTTGTTTTTGCAGGGCATGTTGTGATGTGATATGGTCAAGACGTGATGCTAAATTTTATTGTATGAGATGATCATGTTTTGTAACCGAGTTATCGGCAACTGGCAGGAGCCATATGGTTGTCGCTTTATTGTATGCAATGCAATCGCGATGTAATGCTTTACTTTATTACTAAGCGGTAGTGATAGTCGTGGAAGCATAAGATTGGCGAGACGACAACGATGCTGCGATGAAGATCAAGGTGTCGCGCCGGTGACGATGGTGATCATGACGGTGCTTCGAAGATGGAGATCACAAGCACAAGATGATGATGGCCATATCATATCACTTATATTGATTGCATGTGATGTTTATCCTTTTATGCATCTTATCTTGCTTTGATTGACAGTAGCATTATAAGATGATCTCTCACTAAATTATCAAGAAGTGTTCTCCCTGAGTATGCACCGTTGCGAAAGTTCTTCGTGCTGAGACACCACGTGATGATCGGGTGTGATAGGCTCTACGTTCAAATACAACGGGTGCAAAACAGTTGCACACGCGGAATACTCAGGTTTAACTTGACGAGCCTAGCATATAACAGATATGGCCTCGAAACACAGAGACCGAAAGGTCGAGCGTGAATCATATAGTAGATATGATCAACATAGTGATGTTCACCATTGAAACTACTCCATCTCACGTGATGATCGGACATGGTTTAGTTGATTTGGATCACGTGATCACTTAGAGGATTAGAGGGATGTCTATCTAAGTGGGAGTTCTTAAGTAATATGATTAATTGAACTTAAATTTATCATGAACTTAGTACCTGATAGTATCTTGCTTGTCTATGTTGTGTAGATAGATGGCTCGTGCTGTTGTTCCGTTGAATTTTAATGCGTTCCTTGAGAAAGCAAAGTTGAAAGATGATGGTAGCAATTACACGGACTGGGTCCGTAACTTGAGGATTATCCTCATTGCTGCACAGAAGAATTACGTCCTGGAAGCACCGCTGGGTGCCAGGCCTGGTGCAAGAGCTACGCCAGATGTTGTGAACGTCTGGCAAAGCAAAGCTGATGACTACTCTATAGTTCAGTGTGCCATGCTTTACGGCTTAGAACCGGGACTTCAACGACGTTTTGAACACCATGGAGCATATGAGATGTTCCAGGAGTTGAAGTTAATATTTCAAGCAAATGCCCGGATTGAGAGATATGAAGTCTCCAATAAGTTCTATAGCTGTAAAATGGAGGAGAACGGTTCTGTCAGTGAGCATATACTCAGAATGTCTGGGTATAACAATCACTTGATTCAACTGGGAGTTAATCTTCCGGATGATTGCGTCATTGACAGAATTCTCCAATCACTGCCACCAAGCTACAAGAGCTTCGTGATGAACTATAATATGCAAGGGATGACCAAAACTATGCCCGAGCTCTTCGCAATGCTAAAAGCCGCGGAGGTAGAAATCAAAAAGGAGCATCAAGTGTTGATGGTTAACAAAACCACTAGTTTCAAGAAAAAGGGCAAAGGGAAGAAAAAGGGGAACTTCAAAAAGAACAGCAAGCAAGTTGCTACTCAAGAGAAGAAACCCAAGTCTGGACCTAAGCCTGAAACTGAGTGCTTCTATTGCAAGCAGACTGGTCACTGGAAGCGGAACTGCCCCAAGTATTTGGCGGATAAGAAGGATGGCAAGGTTAACAAAGGTATATATGATATACATGTTATTGATGTGTACCTTACTAATTCTCGCAGTAGCACCTGGGTATTTGATACTGGTTCTGTTGCTAATATTTGCAACTCAAAACAGGGGCTACGGATTAAGCGAAGATTGGCTAAGGACGAGGTGAAGATGCGCGTGGGAAATGGTTCCAAAGTCGATGTGATCGCGGTCGGCACGCTACCTCTACATCTACCTTCGGGATTAATATTAGATCTAAATAATTGTTATTTAGTACCAGCGTTGAGCATGAACATTATATCTGGATCTTGTTTGATGCGAGACGGTTATTCATTTAAATCAGAGAATAATGGTTGTTCTATTTATATGAGTAATATCTTTTATGGTCATGCGCCATTAAAGAATGGTTTGTTCTTACTTAATCTCGATAGTAGTAATACACATATTCATAATGTTGAAGCCAAAAGATGCAGAGTTGATAATGATAGTGCAACTTATTTGTGGCACTGCCGTTTAGGTCATATCGGTGTAAAACGCATGAAGAAACTCCATACTGATGGACTTTTGGAGTCACTTGATTATGAATCACTTGGCACTTGCGAACCGTGCCTTATGGGCAAGATGACTAAAACACCGTTCTCCGGTACTATGGAGAGAGCAACAGATTTATTGGAAATCATACATACTGATGTATGTGGTCCAATGAATGTTGAGGCTCGTGGCGGATATCGTTATTTTCTCACCTTCACTGATGATTTAAGCAGATATGGGTATATCTACTTAATGAAACACAAGTCTGAAACATTTGAAAAGTTCAAAGAATTTCAGAGTGAAGTGGAAAATCATCGTAACAAGAAAATAAAGTTTCTACGATCTGATCGTGGAGGAGAATATTTGAGTTACGAGTTTGGTCTACATTTGAAGCAATGCGGAATAGTTTCGCAACTCACGCCACCCGGAACACCACAACGTAATGGTGTGTCCGAACATCGTAATCGTACTTTACTAGATATGGTGCGATCTATGATGTCTCTTACCGATTTACCGCTATCTTTTTGGGGTTATGCTCTAGAGACGGCCGCATTCACGTTAAATAGGGCACCATCAAAATCCGTTGAGACGACGCCTTATGAACTGTGGTTTGGCAAGAAACCAAAGTTGTCGTTTCTTAAAGTTTGGGGCTGCGATGCTTATGTGAAAAAGCTTCAACCTGATAAGCTCGAACCCAAATCGGAAAAATGTGTCTTCATAGGATACCCAAAGGAGACTATTGGGTATACCTTCTATCACAGATCCGAAGGCAAAATTTTTGTTGCTAAAGTCGGAAACTTTCTAGAGAAGGAGTTTCTCTCGAAAGAAGTGAGTGGGAGGAAAGTAGAACTTGATGAGATAACAGTATCTACTCCCTTATTGAGAAGTAGTACATCACAGAAATCTGTTTCTGTGACACCTACATCAAATAGGGAGGAAGCTAATGATAATGATCATGAAACTTCAGATCAAGTTTCTACTGAACTTCGTAGATCAACCAGAGTAAGATCCGCACCAGAGTGGTACGGTAATCCTATTTTAGAAGTCATGTTACTAGACCATGATGAACCTACGAACTATGAAGAAGCGATGGTGAGCCCAGATTCCGCAAAGTGGCTTGAGGCCATGAAATCTGAGATGGGATCCATGTATGAGAACAAAGTATGGACTTTGGTTGACTTGCCCGATGATCGGCAAGCAATTGAGAATAAATGGATTTTTAAGAAGAAGACTGACGCTGATGGTAATGTTACTGTCTATAAAGCTCGACTTGTTGCAAAAGGTTTTCGACAAGTTCAAGGGATTGACTACGATGAGACTTTCTCACCCGTAGCGATGCTTAAGTCTGTCCGAATCATGTTAGCAGTTGCCGCATTTTATGATTATGAAATTTGGCAAATGGATGTCAAAACTGCATTCCTGAATGGATTTCTGGAAGAAGAGTTGTATATGATGCAACCAGAAGGTTTTGTCGATCCGAAGGGAGCTAACAAAGTGTGCAAGCTCCAGCGATCCATTTATGGACTGGTGCAAGCCTCTCGGGGTTGGAATAAACGCTTTGATAGTGTGATCAAAGCATTTGGTTTTATACAGACTTTTGGAGAAGCCTGTATTTACAAGAAAGTGAGTGGGAGCTCTGTAGCATTTCTGATATTATATGTGGATGACATATTACTGATCGGAAATAATATAGAATTTCTGGATAGCATAAAGGGATACTTGAATAAGAGTTTTTCAATGAAAGACCTCGGTGAAGCTGCTTACATATTGGGCATTAAGATCTATAGAGATAGATCAAGACGCTTAATAGGACTTTCACAAAGCACATACCTTGACAAAGTTTTGAAAAAGTTCAAAATGGATCAGGCAAAGAAAGGGTTCTTGCCTGTGGCACAAGGTGTGAAGTTGAGTAAGACTCAATGCCCGACCACCGCAGAAGATAGAGAGAAAATGAAAAATGTTCCCTATGCTTCAGCCATAGGCTCTATCATGTATGCAATGCTGTGTACCAGACCTGATGTGTGCCTTGCTGTAAGTTTAGCAGGCAGGTACAAAAGTAATCCAGGAGTGGATCACTGGACAGCGGTCAAGAACATCCTTAAGTACTTGAGAAGGACTAAGGATATGTTTCTCATTTATGGAGGTGACAAAGAGCTCGTCGTAAACGGTTACGTCGATGCAAGCTTTGACACTGATCCGGACGATTCCAAATCGCAAACCGGATACGTATTTACATTAAACGGTGGAGCTGTCAGTTGGTGCAGTTCTAAACAAAGCGTCGTGGCGGGATCTACATGTGAAGCCGAGTACATAGCCGCTTCGGAAGCAGCTAATGAAGAAGTCTGGATGAAGGAGTTCATATCCGATCTAGGTGTTGTACCTAGCGTATCGGGTCCAATGAAAATCTTTTGTGACAATACTGGTGCAATTGCCTTGGCAAAGGAATCCAGATTTCACAAAAGAACCAAACACATCAAAAGACGCTTCAACTCCATCCGGGATTTGGTCCAGGTGGGAGACATAGAGATATGCAAGATACATACGGATCTGAATGTTGCAGACCCGTTGACTAAGCCTCTTCCACGAGCAAAACATGATCAGCACCAAAACTCCATGGGTGTTAGAATCATTACTTTGTAATCTAGATTATTGACTCTAGTGCAAGTGGGAGACTGAAGGAAATATGCCCTAGAGGCAATAATAAAGTTATTATTTATTTCCTTATATCATGATAAATGTTTATTATTCATGCTAGAATTGTATTAACTGGAAACATAATACATGTGTGAATACATAGACAAACAGAGTGTCGCTAGTATGCCTCTACTTGACTAGCTCATTAATCAAAGATGGTTATGTTTCCTAGCCATGAACAAAGAGTTGTTATTTGATTAACGAGATCACATCATTAGTTGAATGATCTGATTGACATGACCCATTCCATTAGCATAGCACCCGATCGTTTAGTATGTTGCTATTGCTTTTATCCATGACTTATACATGTTCCTTTAACTATGAGATTATGCAACTCCCATTTACCGTAGGAACACTTTGTGTGCTACCAAACGTCACAACGTAACTGGGTGATTATAAAGGTGCTCTACAGGTGTCTCCGAAGGTACATATTGGGTTGGCGTATTTCGAGATTAGGATTTGTCACTCCGATTGTCGGAGAGGTATCTCAGGGCCTTCTCGGTAATGCACATCACATTAAGCCTTGCAAGCATTGCAACCAATGAGTTAGTTGCGAGATGATGTATTACAGAACGAGTAAAGAGACTTGCCGGTAACGAGATTGAACTAGGTATTGGATACCGACGATCGAATCTCGGGCAAGTAACATACCGATGACAAAGGGAACAACGTATGTTGTTATGCGGTCTGACCGATAAAGATCTTCGTAGAATATGTAGGAGCCAATATGGGCATCCAGGTCCCGCTATTGGTTATTGACCGGAGACGTGTCTCGGTCATGTCTACATTGTTCTCGAACCGTAGGGTCCGCACGCTTAACGTTACGATGACAGTTATTATGAGTTTATGCATTTTGATGTACCGAAGGAGTTCGGAGTCCCGGATGTGATCACGGACGTGACGAGGAGTCTCGAAATGGTCGAGACATAAAGAATTATATATTGGATGCCTATGTTTGGACATCGGATGCATTCCAGGTGAAATCAGGATTTTACCGGAATACCGGGAGGGTTACCGGAACCCCCCGGGAGCATAATGGGCCAACATGGGCCTTGGAGGAGAGGTGAGAGGGATGCCCTCATGGGCTGCGCGCCTCCCCCCTTCCCCTAGTCCTATTAGGACTAGGAGAGGTGGGCGCCCCCTCTCTCTCTCTCTCCCCCTTGGAGAATCCTAGTCCAACTAGGATTGGGGGGGGGGGGAATCCTACTCCCAGAGGGAGTAGGACTCTCTGGCGCGCCAAGGCCTGGCCGGCCAGCCCCTCCCCCTTGGCTCCTTTATATACGGGGGCAGGGGGCACCCCAGAAACACACAAGTTGATCTACGGATCGTTCCTTAGCCGTGTGCGGTGCCCCCTTCCACCAAATTCCACCTCGATCATATCGTTGCAGTGCTTAGGCGAAGCCCTGCGCCGGTAACACATCAAGATCGTCACCACGCCGTCGTGCTGACGGAACTCTTCCTCGACGCTTTGCTGGATCGGAGCCCGGGGATCGTCATCGAGCTGAACGTGTGCCAAGAACTCGGAGGTGCCGGAGTAACGGTGCTGTGATCGGTTGGATCGCGAGGAGAACGTACGACTACTTCCTCTACGTTGTGTCAACGCTTCCGCTTCGGTCTACGAGGGTACGTAGACAACACTCTCCCCTCTCGTTGCTATACATCACCATGATCTTGCGTGTGCGTAGGAATTTTTTTGAAATTACTACGTTCCCCAACAGTAAAAATGTATGCCGCTGGCGTTTGATGTCGTCCTCCGCTTAAGGAAGTGGGAGGAAATTTGCCGGCTGCCGTTGGAGATGCTCTTTATGCTAGAAATAATAGAGTAACATCCAATCCATTTGAGTTAATTTCCTGTATGATTGTCCCTCTATAAAAAGTTAATTGCATGTACAATGTACACGTGACTTGCAGGGTGGCTACAACTTCGTACAAAAAGTTAAAAAGAAACAAGTCCATCCTTAATCTTGTATTCTAAGTACTTTGTGGGTTCCACTATCAGTACAGTAGCAAAAGAAGTATATATTAAATAAGTAGAGTAATATATAATATAAAAAATATAAAGTTAAAAGACAGAATTCGAACTCATGTCATCGCGTTGCGAGCATCCGACGCTAACCGGCCCAGCACATTTTTGTTGTAGACCATGCTGGAGATATATCTCCATGTCTACTCTTATATATACTCCATTCGTTCCTAAATATTTGTCTTTTTCAGATTTCAAATGGACTACCACATACAGATGTGTATGTAGACATATTTTAGAGTGTAGATTCACTCATTTTGCTCCATATGTCTTTTCAGGAAGGGGTCAGATTTGTCCTTGATTTATTTATGAGGTATCTAGATGGCACTGCACTGCCAAGAAAAGAGGGTAACATCAAAATTATGGACTAGTTTTTTGAGTATGTTGGTAAGGTCCGGTCATAGTCACTTGTTGAAATCTCTAAAAGACAAATACTCCCTCTGCCCGGAAATACTTGTCATCAAAATGGATAAAAGGAAATGTATCTAGACGTATTTTAGTTTTAGATACATCTCTTCTTATCCATTTTGATGATAAGTATTTTCGGACAGAGGGAGTAGAAAACAGAGTTGGTGATGATGGTGTGCGTGCCATCCTGCAATATAGGCCATTGGATTTATATCTAATGGACAGGAAAGAAACTATGGCAATTTTGCAAAAATATACCCACACATCTCTCCACGTTCGCAAATAAGGCCTTCCCTCGTTCAACCTTTTCTCTCACAAGATAAACTACTCATACAAATGCATCTTGATGTTCCGTGCAACGCACGGGCAGCTAGCTAATTTATTTTAAAATAGTTGCTGCGATAATTGGGTTGAAGTGATATATTTTATGTCTGCCCCGAATGATTTTAGATTCACTAGTAGTAACAAAGAAAAGGTTGCCTTGTTAATTAACAGAAAACAGGGTGAAAACTATCACATGAGGCCGGTAAAAACAAGGCACACTGGGTTCAGCGTCATCGTCACTACAGCTGTGCGCGCGCGAGAAGTCTATATATCGAGGGGGATACCGAGCGAGGCTGTAGCGATCCGACCTCAGATGGTCAAGTCTCTGTGCTCCGGTGTCATCCCTGGATCAGTAATGCTGACACCACACAGTACTTCGAAGGATTTATAACAGAGTAGCAATCACACACTTATTACATCGGTGTCTCAAAGAGAACTTATTACAATAAATATGGCTTAAGGCCATCTAATAACGATAACAACGGAAGGCTTGGAAGATAAGTGAGTCCATCAACTCCAACGGCATCACTGAGTATAGAACCACGACCTAAAAGCACCTTACTCGTCGTCTGAAAAGTCTGCAACATGAAACGTTACAGCCCAAAAATGGGTCAGCACATGGAATATGCTGGCAATGTAACACATAGAGAATAATGAATGATAAGCCTATACTACATGCATATATGGCTGGTAGAAAAGCTCTATGGTTACAGTTTTGCGTAAAGACAATTTTTCCCTACTACAAAGGAATAAATTTTATTTAACTATCATGGTGGTTGAAACATCGAGAATGGTTGACAGCATTCCGATCCCAATTAAGTGAACAATTAAAACCCAACAATATTAATTAGAAGTAACATGATGAGATTCACATGATATTCAAAGTACTAGATACTCAAGTTGTCCATAACCGGGGACACGGCTAATCATGATTAGTTTGTACACTCTGCAGAGGTTTGCCCACTTTTCCCCACAAGACTCGATCGCCTCCGTTTGGTTTCTCGCACTACAGGGTGTTTGAGAAACGGATGACCGAGACATAGTCTTTCGGTAGCGCTAGCACCTTACGTTGGATAGACCGGTACACCTACTTTCCCCTACATCTGCTAGTCTACCCTGTAAGAGTTCGCACGACTTAATCAACTATGCCAGAGCCCATAATGGCTTGTGGCTGCACACGGAAGTTACTAGCATGAATGATCTTATGATCCCTTTGAGCCTGGGTGGCGGTCCAAAGAAAAACAGGCAAGTCCTAATAAGAACCAGGTGCCTCAATCCACCCAGATGTGTGTTTAAGTTGCCACCTTAGATAAACCATTAATTAACAATACTCACATCTGTCATGGATATCACTCACCCAATCCACGTCTACTAGCATAGCATGGCCTAATAAGCAAACGTAGAAGTAACTCCCAAAGGTTTCATAAGTAAAACAGGTATTAGGTACTACCTCAACTACTTCCCATCCTACAATTTAAATCAGATCCTAATCATGCAATGTTTGAGGATTGGTCTAATGCAAGAAAACTGGGTAGTAGAAAAGGGTATGATCGAAGTGTTACTTGCCTTGCTGATGATCCGCGAAACCTAGAGATTCGAAGTAATAGGCGGCGCACTCCGGGTGTTCTATCGCAGACAAACAACAAGCATACAATAAGTACTCATCTAATGCACAGGTAAACTCGAACAAGAGATCAAACCAGAAAGTTTAACTTAAGAACTCCGGTTGCAAAGAGAAAACGAACCGAACAAAGTAACGGAAAACAAACGGCGGAAGAAAAAACAACTCGGTTCTAGCAAGTTGAAACTAGGTCAAATTTTATAGTAGCAAAAACTTGTTTAAGTTGATTAGTCGGAACGGCGGTTTCGAAACGAAACTCCAGGCGCTTGAATCACCTGATTCCGATAAACGAGCGAGAAGATAAACCAGAAAGAAGATCGGATCTGAAATCGCGATCAGAAAATCGCGGAATAAATCCGACGAAAAAGAAAACGACGAACGGTTAAACGAACGGACGTTCGTTAACCGAAAATAACCGGTGATCACGTTCGTTAAGACGAACGGTCCGGCGAACGCTCGCTAAACAACTAAACCGAAAAAAAACGAAAACCGATCTAGGGTTTTTTTAAAAAAAACGAAACAACGAAACGAAAAAAAACCGGAACGGTTTTTATAAAAAAAACCGAACCGAGGGGAGGGGTGGCGCGGCGCGGTGGCTACGTCGGCGGTGCGGGGCTCCAGCGAGGGCGGCGGGGTGGCGCGGGGCGAGACGCGGGCGGCGGCGGCACGCGGAGCTGGCGGCGGCGGCGCGGCGCTGCGTTGCTGCTGCTGCTGCTGCGGGGCGGCGGGGTGGTGTGGGGAGGAGAGGGGGGCTGGGTATTTAAAGGGGGGAGACTTGGGGAAGGGGGCAAGGCAAGGGGCGGCGGCGGCGGAGTCCGGGTCGGACTCGGCGGCGGCGGCGCTGCGCTGCGCGCGGGCGCGCGCGAGGCGGGGGGGGGGGGCTGGGCCGGCCGGGCCTTGGCCCAAGCGGGGCACTGCGTGTTTTTTTTAAATAGTTACGCGCGCAGAAAAACGAATAAAAGAAAATCTAAACGAGCTCCAAAAATTTCGAAGTTAATTTTCCCCGACTCCTAAAAATGAGTCGAACAAAATGAACTTTTACTCGGGGCCTAAATGCAATATTTTGAAAACACGCATTTTTCCCTAATGCAAATAAAATCCGGAAAATCCAAAATTTGATTTATTTATTAAATCTTCATTTTTCCTAAATTTGGGAAAGTCATATTATTCCTCTCTCATGTTTTTGACATTGTGAAAATAATTTGAAGATGAAATAAATAAAATCAAATGATCCTCTTTTAAAAAAATTGAGAAAACTCAAATATGAAAATAACGAAATCTCCAACTCTCTCCGAGGGTCCTTGAGTTGCGTGAAATTTTCTAGGATCGACCAAAATGCAAGAAAATATGATATGCATGATGATCTAATGTATAACATTCCAAATTGAAAATTTGGGATGTTACAGAGGCACCGAGACACAATGTTTGAGAGAGAAACCAATTGACAGATTATGATCAGATCGAGTTGTCACCCTTCTACTGTCATTGTTGGGGGCGGGGAGGGAGAGAAAGACGTATCGAGAGTGTGCGCGGTAGGCACAGAGGCACAACTAGAGTGTGTGTGTGTGTGTGTGTGTGTGTGTGTTTGAAATAGGAGTAGATAGATTATTATCAAGATCGACGTGCCACCCTACTCCTTCGGTGTCGGGTAGTGTGTGTGTATGTTTGAGAGAAGCCAGTCGTTAGATTAGTATCAAGATCGAGGTATCACCCTACTCCTTCGGTGTTGGGAAGTGTGGGTGTGTGTGTGGGGGGGGCAGTGACACTCACATATCTCTACTCTTATAAAAAACAGAGTTGGTGATGATGGTGTTCCTGCCATCCTACAATATAGGCCATCCGATTTATATCCGATAGACAGGAAGGAAACTATGGCTATTTTTCAAAAAGATACCCACACCCCTCTCCGCATTTGCAAATAAGGCATTCCCTCGTTCATCCTTTTCTCCCACAAGATAAACTTCTCATACAAATGCATCTTGATGTTCCGTGCAACGCATGGGCATCTTGCTAGTAGGGAGAAGGAGTTTGTGTGACACATATCTAGCTATAATAAGGGATAGGTAGGTAGCATATGTGTGAGAGACATTATTATACTTTAAGACATTAGTGGCTGTGGGTGGGCGGAATTAAAGGGGTGGGCATGTTAGACATAGAGAGCGTGTGTGTTTCTGTGTGAGAGACTTGTAGGATGGGGTAGAAAGACGAATTTAACCCTGGCGGAGGGAGAGAAATACACGTAGTGCGCGTGTGTGATTCCGATGCCCACAGGGAAATGAGATATGTATGCGTGTGAGAGAGATTGCACAATTCATTCACGTGTCACTATCTAGCGATCGTGGACGTGCATCGCTTGAACATAAGTCAATATCTACTTCGTATCGTGGCCAAAGGTACAATGTCGATTCAATGCTATAAAGATTGGACACTCACATATCACATTTTTTTCTATATAAATAAACCTTTTCAGTTGTGCATGCCAAAGTTACAGTGATGTTTCTTCAAACAACCAATGTAGCTATCATGTACAGGCACCATTGTTACTCTTGCATTAAACTTCATTAGTCTTGGATGATTTAAGTTTCTATTTTGAAGTAATATATGTAATATTCATATATGAATTCAACTGGTACACAATTTATGAAATGGAGGCTATGTAATCATATGAGGTAACACTTTTAAGTAGCTGACTACAATATCCATTTCTTTTTGTGTGCCTCTACACTAACACGTCAATGCATTATGTTTAAAGTAAATAACCAATGTCACTAAATTATCTATTTACATGAGAAATACATAGGCTGAGCGTTTGATCCCTTTTTTTGTGAACGCGCCACTACACCCGTACGATTGGCCGCGCCCGTGTGAACGTCCAAGTTATCAGCGCATCATCCTGAGTTATTGTCTTTTTTTTCTAGGGTGGACTTCACACCAGTTACTAACTACTGACGCGTGCCCCGTGTACACAGTCTAGCATGACCTTCCCGCTAGCACGGTCCAAAATTAGTTGAAACTGGATACGAACGATCCCGCGGGCGGCAAAATCTCCTGCCTCCTTCTAAAATTTCCGCCACCTTATTCTTTAGCATGCGAAATCCCCCTTTTGTCCTTGGTGCACGGAGACCAACAGTTACAATACCGCCCTCATCTACATGATAGGTCGGGGCTGCTTTGGTAACTTCCGGTTCCCCCACTACATGGCACCCCTAGAGCATCTTACATCACGCCGTCCGTACTTCATCGCCCTTTCTCCCATCCCCTCTCGAAATCCTAGACTGCTCATCCACCGGCGTACCATAGCCCATTCACTGCCAGTGGCGTTCACCTCGCCGGATCTGCTTCTGCGGCCGCATCTACCCCTCCCACCTCCCCTAGAAACAAGTAGACTGCTCATCCACCACTTTACCATAGCCCATTCAGTGTCGGCCTTGTCCACGGCGCCGGATCTGCTTCGCCGGTACTCTCATCAACTGCCGCGCATCTGCAGCGGCTCATTCGTACTCCCCACTAGAGATGCTTCGTCCACGCCCCCTGAGCCGCCCCACCGACGCCCCTGTCCACGACCTCTGATCCTCTTCGCCAACACCTTCCTCAACCCTACCGGAGCCGCTTCGCCGACACCTTCCTCAACCCTACCGGAGCCGCTTCGCCGACACCATCGTCAACCCTACCAGAGTAGCTTTGCCTATACCATTCTCAACCCTACCAGGGCCGCTTTGCCAACTCACAAGTCCACGGCCTCAGATCCGCTTCCTCGCACCCTCATCCAACCTACCGGAGCAGCTTCTGACGCCCTGTCCACGGCCGCAGATCCGCATCGTCGACACCACCCTTAACCCAACCACCGGAGCAGCTTCTGATGCCCCGTCCACGGCCGCAGATCTGCATCGTCGACACCATCCTTAACCCAACCACCGGAGCAGCTTCTGACGCCCCGTCCATGGCCGCAGATCCGCGTCGTCGACACCATCCTTAACCCAACCACCGGAGCAGCTTCACCTACGCCCTCGTCCACGGCCACAGATCCGCTTCGCCCACACCGTAGTCCACCCTATCGGAGCCGCTCCACAAACACCCTACTCTACGGTTCTGGATCTCCTTACCGGACCCCGACAGCCAGCGCAGCGTCATCACCCTTGATGTTTCTAACCTTATTCCCACCGTCTGGAGAGATGCCAAGCACCCACCACGGCCTAGGTACTTGTCACCTTTAAACCCGTCCAGCATCACCTGCCCGATGTACTTCATATATACTAACCGGTCGCTGTTACCTGTTATGCAGCTGGCAAAAACTACAAGGACGATGTTTCTTCTAGATCTAACAGCTTGGCCAACCAAGATCCTGTACTGAGGCATTGCTATGATCTTGTAAGCGCGTCTCTCTCTCTTGTATTGTTCTGTGCCTGCCAGCGTGCTTTGCTAGGATTTTCGACCAGTAATCCCTTTGTGCAGACAATGATTTCTACTACTGGCTGCTAAATTAGATATGTAGATGTCATACATGATACTACCTCGTACCTCCATTCCTAAATATAAGTCTTTCTAGAGATTCCACTATGGGCTACATACGGAGCAAAATGAGTGAATCTACACTCGAAAATGCATTTATATACATCTGTATGTGGTCCATACTGGAATCTCTACAAAGACATATATTTAGGAACATGGGTAGTACATTACACAAAATCGTAGGTGGCATGTAGGAATTCCAGTGCACTACATTAGGCTCCCTTAGAGTGCCTGCTAGTCCAGCATACAGAGTCATGGCTAGTTTATGGTACGCACACAATCGTTAATTGGTGGTTTAAATATGCGCAAGGGATATGCAATGTAGTATCATGTAGAGATGTCTGAAATTAGCCGTGTCAACTTGCAGATAGGGTTACTGTCGTGGGATTGTTACGGCAGATGTCCTCGTGAAAGGACTTAGTCGTGGAGCCATCGCTTCAGGTTAGCTTAAAGGGGTTAAAGCGGACAAGGGACACAAGAGAGTTTTATACTAGTTCGGCCCCTTACGATGAAGGTAAAAGCCTACGTCTAGTTGTGATGGAATTGATGGGGTTTCGATGACCAGGGAGCGAATACGCTTAGCCTGAGTCTCGAGTTGTTGTCTGTTGTCCTGAACCGCCACCGGGTCGTCCCCTTATATACATGGGTTGACGCCCGTCGGTTTACAGAGTCCCGAGGCCGGCTAATAAACGTGTCCGTCTCGATCTCCGCTCTTTCTACCTTACAATGAAAGTTACATATCAATGTCGGTTTATGGATACGGGCCTTAAACCGGTTCTGGGCCCTGGGCCTTTACACAGCGTTACCGTCCATCTTCATGGGCTTCAAGTATAATGAACTACTGATGAAGTTAACCCGGCCTCTCCTGGCCGGTTTACGCCCAGTAGTAATATCCCCAACATTAGGCCCCAGATTGATTTGAATAGGTTCATGTCAATCCTCAACACTTGATAAAACTTGGTCTTCAACATCTTCTCACAATTTTGTAAACCGCCGTGACGTCATCTTCCCGGACCGTAGTAAACCGCCGTGACATCATCTGTTATTAAAAACTGTATATAACCCATCTTTATTAATGGGTCTCTGACAATCGAGGCGACAACTCCGCTTTATTTCCAAATTTCTGGCTCCTCGATTTTCGCGCCTGACACTTATCCCTTGCCTTTGTAAATAGGGCCGAGGGGTCATTTTCACCTTTCCCCCTCGTGCCTCTTCGCTTCATCGTCTTCCTCATGCCGCTCAGCCTTTGGAGCTCCTTCGCCACCGTCGACCGTCGCCTCTGCTTCAACTCTGGCCGCTACATCACCCTGAACGCACCAGAGAACTGCGACACTTCCCCGCTTCTTCATCAGTACTGGTAAGCTTTCTGCTCTTCCGCCATAGATCTGTTCTAGGGTTTTGGTGTTCGTCGGAGTTCATTGCTTGTATGATAGAGTTTTGATCCAGATCTTGATATTCACCCTGTTCAATGGTAGCCATAGCCCTTCTTTCCCATCAAATGTGCCTCGTTAAAATAGAAGATCCCATCTGAAACTTCACCCACTGCTTCGGTACCACTTCTTAGGTCTGAATATATTTTCCTTTTCTGATACGCAGCAGATCCAAAACTGTACTAACAACTTGTGAATTTTTTTTTCCTTCACTTATACATCTGTAGACTTGTATCTTTAATGTTAGACTAGGCGGTTTAACTTGTCGAAAAAATGACAACCCGGTATATACCATTAGTCCCCTTGTTGAACCGCCAATATACGTCATATTTAGCCTTCGCTTTAATAAACTCCGGTTTATGATCAACCAACCCCGGTTTAACAATGTACTTACATCCTTGTACCGCCGCATAGCTTGTCCACTATAAATCTTAAACCGGTAATTATCATGTTGTAGATCTGTTACCTCCATGGCCAAGCAAGTTTACGAATGCAATTGGGTCCCTTCTCGAGTGACTGAAGAATAGTTAGACAACCTCGTTAGCACGGGCGCTTTATCCAGGAAAGATGTCATTGACTGGAGGGTCCCTGGCTCGGAATGTGCTCCTACCCCCAAGGATGGAGAAGTTATTGTATTTGCTGATCACTTAGGCCGGGGCTTCAACCCTCCCAGTTCAAAAAATTTCCGGGATGTACTGGCCAGCTTTCAACTGCGCCCACAAGACATCAGTCGTAATTCTGTAACCAACATCTACCACTTCCAAGTATTTTGTGAGGTCTACCTTCAAGAGGAACCTACAGTAGAACTGTTTAGGGACTTCTTTCACCTAAACCATCATACTGAATTCAAAGACGAACCTAACACAGAATTGGGTGGAATGGCGATTCAGAAAAGGAAAGAAGTCACCTTTCCTCATCCCAGTCTCCATAGTCACCCCAAAGAATGGAACCACAGCTGGTTTTATTGCAAGGACACGTCTCCAGTTGACGAAAACCCTCTGCCAGGTTACTGTCCTGAACGTTTGAGCAACACTCATCCTCTTCCTCAAAGGCTGACCGCCAAAGAAAGAAGCAAATATGCTCCTCAACTATCAAAGCTCAGGGCCTTTATGGCAAATGGTTTGACAGGAGTTGATCTTGCGCGCTGCTGGATAAGCTGGAGCATTTTGCCTTTAAGCCGGCGCCCCGGTTTGATGTGTGAGTATACGGGGAACTTGAAGGATGCTCAGAGGCACATTGATATTCAGCTTAGAGATGACGAAGTCACTGAAGCTGTAAAAAAGATGTTGAATGAACCAGAGGATGTCTGTGCCCAAACTGGACTGCTCCCTTTCTGCACCACCAACAGACCACCAACTGTAAGAACCATATAAACTACAACAACAACAACAACAACAACAACAACAACAACAACAAAGCCTTTAGTCCCAAATAAGTTGGGGTAGGCTAGAGGTGAAAACCCATAAGATCTCGCAACCAACTCATGGCTCTGGCACATGGATAGCAAGCTTCCACGCACCCCTGTCCATAGCTAGCTCTTTGGTGATACTCCAATCCTTCAGGTCTCTCTTAACGGACTCCTCCCATGTCAAATTTGGTCTACCCCGCCCTCTCTTGACATTCTCCGCACGCTTTAGCCGTCCGCTATGCACTGGAGCATCTGGAGGCCTGCGCTGAATATGCCCAAACCATCTCAGACGATGTTGGGCAAGCTTCTCCTCAATTGGTGCTACCCCAACTCTATCTCGTATATCATCATTCCACACTCGATCCTTCCTCGTGTGGCCACACACCCATCTCAACATACGCATCTCCGCCACACCTAACTGTTGAACATGTCGCCTTTTAGTCGGCCAACACTCCGCGCCATACAACATTGCGTGTCGAACCGCCGTCCTGTAGAACTTGCCTTTTAGCTTTTGTGGCACTCTCTTGTCATAGAGAATGCTAGAAGCTTGGCGCCACTTCATCCATCCGGCTTTGTAAGAACCATATAAACTATTTACCTAAAATTGCTTCTGTCCCAATATTCTCTGAAAGTGTGACTATTTTTCTTGACAAGGTGATGATCCGTTCTGGAACAAGAAATCCCCACAAGACAAACCAGTGAAGCCAACCCGTCAAAAGACCAAGGTTGTGAAAAAAACTTCCAAAGGAAGAGGACCACTGCATCCTCCGATCCACCAGCTGACGATGATGTGGGTAACCCGGATTTAGAAGTAAAACTTGACTCACTTGGTTCATTTTTCATACGCCTTATTGATGATGACTATTGTCAGGATGATGCTGAAACCAGTCACGCTGATGTTGTAGAGGTAATCGTTCTTTCCTCCGATTCAAACCCTTTGCCATCACTAAAAAACCGTCAAGCAACCCGGAAAGTTAAATTTTCTCATCCTCTTGCTTACTTGGACCCAAACTTTCTTGTGAAGACACAACAGCACGAGGCTCGCCGCACAACCCGGCATAGAGGCCAGGTAGTTACCTCCGCCAGTTTACCGAACAGTCCGGTTCGAAAACGCCGATCAGAGGTCTCTTATTCCCTTGACACTCCGCACCCCAAAGCGGGTTGTTTTCGTCAACCTCTTAACCCGTATGATTCAAATTATCAGGGCACTTCTCATTCATCCTCTGGCGAGTCGTCAGCCACCAAACTTCCACCCGTCAAAACGGTGCTCGGGTGAGTTATATACTTATTTTTGCCCTTAACATGCATTTTATACAGTATACTGACTTCCAGCCTTCTTACTTTTTTCAGTGCTAAGCACATACCAAGCAAGAAAGCTCGGTTGAACACACCGGCTGATGAGAACGTGGCCGTTAATCCAGAGAAGACTCCAGGTCCTGAAGAGGTCAACATTGATGATATGTTAAACGATCCTCCGCCACAAGATCATGACTTCGTTGCTGAACAGGCAGAAGTTGATGCCATCGGCCATGCCGACCAACCAACAAGCCCAATCCAGACTGACAAGCCAGTCAGTCCAGCAAAAAATACTAACAAACCGGCAAATCCAGTACGAGTTGCTGAGGAGAAGGATGATGACGTTATGATTACTGGCATTGGCCATACAGATCCAGGAAATCCTGTCACTTTGTCCAGGCATACCGCCAAAGAAGAATTCTCTACAATTGGAAAAGACAAATGGAATGCCGATCTATCCACGTACGCCCATCTGAATGCTCAGGACCTTCATTCCGGCTATCTGAACCGTCTATATACCAGTCGTGACTAGGAAGCTGGCTTGGTAAATATGATGAAGGAACGATATTAGGTAATTTCATAATCACTGCCCCTTTATTTTCTTAATCGCAATTTATCAACTCCAGTAGGCCCCAAGCGCCGGTTTAAGATATCAATCTAAACCGGGACTTAGTAAAAAACTTTATACTTTGCAACAATGCATCTGAACTTCAGTGAAGTAGCCCCCAAGTGCCGGTTTAACTTTTATGAAGATGAACTGGGACTTTGTAAAAGATAACTCCTGTATCAGTAGTCTTTGAGAAAATATCCATGAGCCCCCAAGTACCAAGCTGAATACTTGTATTATGCTTGGTACTTGTAGAAAATTTATGATGAAGAGAAAATATGCATTAGCCCCCAAGTACCAAGGGCATAACTTGTTGTGTGCTTGGTACTTCTAGTATATACTGTCACCTTATCATATGACTGTCTCTTTTCAGGCTGAGCTGAGCAAGAAAAATAGCAAAACCGCTGATCTGCAGGAGAATCTGAAACTGCAACAAGCTGAAACCTGCAAGGCGAAGGAAGGATTAACCAGCGCCCTAAGTGCTATGGAAAAACTTAAAGAGGGATTCAACAAAGAGCGGGCGAATTGGGAGACTGAGAAATCCGCTTTGGTGCAAAGGGCTGAAAAAGCAGAAGCCGCTCTTAAACCGGTGGTTGATGAATTGACCAACGTAAAGCGGCAGGTTCATGCCATGACTGCAGCTGTGTTTGGTAAGCATCCTTGTCTCCCGATTTGACCATATCCTTTCATGTAGCTGCCGGTTTACTAATCCTTGCAATGATACAGGAACTCGTATTGGTCACTTGGGATCTGATGTTCGGAAGAAGTTAAAGGCTTCCTATACTCTGATAGAGCAGCTGTATACCGGCGCACAACAGATCATCTACACTACTTCCCACAACAATCCGCCTCCCACTTTGATCAAAGATACCATTGAAAGGTTATCTATGCTTCCTGCCCGGGTTGATAAACTGAAAAAGTCTGTTGCTAGAACGGGTGCTTTGGCCGCCCTAATCCGGGCAAAAGCATGGGTGCCTGACTTTGATCCTGTTGAAGCGGCCCAAGGCTATCCCAACTTGAAGGAAGACAGAACAGAATTTAACGAAGATGATCTCCGAATCATAAACCGGGAAGTGTGCCCACTGGCTTGTCAACTAGTTGAGGAAGCGGATCTTTCCCACTATCAAGCAAATTATGATGATAAGAACAAACGGGTTGCTGCGCCGATTCCTGAAGCTCAAAATCTTATCCTATCAATCCGTAAGCACACTTACGCCCCTGATATTGAACCGTCCATGCTGATAAGTGATGAAGCTGTATTCCAAGCCCTAACTGGGATCGACTGGGCAACTATTGATTTCCAGCCACTGGGTAGAGCAGAGGAAGCTGAACCGGCGTGAGATGATCCACAACCGTCAGGCCAAGCTGGTGACCAACCATAAACCGGAAGCTGGTTTAATCTTCCACATGATGCAACATGTATCTGAGAAAACAATGATCTTTTTGGGCACTGAAAAGCCTTGTAATAGGCTTAGCTAAAATACTTGTGCTGATACGCCTTTATCTGCAATTGATGCTTTGCTTGAACCGACATGTTTATGATATTCATAATCCATAGCCATTTATTTAAGCTGTTTCTGTAGATAAAAAAGCTCAAAGCGCTCCGGCGGTTTACCGCCGGGCGGGTCATGATACTCATACATATATATACGACCAAGGTGTATAACCAAGGCGATAAAAGATAACCAAACACAGACATATATGTAATACCTGTGACTTTGAGGCATAAGGTTGGCTAACGTTGTAGTGAGGGGCATGACCCAACTCTTTGGAGAAGCGACTCCTGTGGACATAAGGCCGGTTTTATAGTATAAACCGTTTCGGGTTATGATAAATGCTGCTTTACTCCATACTTCGAGATTGAAAACCAGACCGGACTGATAGTCTCCGGATGATGATTTGATCGTGTACCGTCAACTTGTAATTGACAGTCGAGCCGGGTTGTTAACGCCAGTTTAAAAAGCAACCAGAAATTTTTTTTATAAAAGAGAGAACAAAACTCAAACAAAGGCAAATAAAACCGTTGTAGGCGAGGCTTTGAGCCGATAAAGAGGTGTGACTATGGTTCGGACATGACCAAGCCCCCAAATGACGTTGTGGCATTACGCCGCTCAAGAGGTGTAGCTATGGTTCGGGTTCGACCAAGCCCCCAAGTGATGCTGTGGCATTGCGCCGATCAAGAGGTGTAGCTATGGTTCGGATACGACCAAGCCCCCAAGTGATGATGTGGCATTGCACCGATCAAGAGGTGTAGCTATGGTTTGGATACGACCAAGCCCCCAAGTGATGTTGTGGCATTGCGCCTATCAAAAGGTGTAGCTATGGTTCGGACACGACCAAGCCCCCAAGTGATATAACATAAAGCTTTGAGAAGCTAAATCAAGGGGTAAACCAGATGCCGCTTTAAAAGCAGAAGCTCCATGTAACCACACATGATGTAAGAAAACAACAGATACCCCGCTTTAGCTGAGGTTCCGGTTTATTATATTGATCATAATATATACATTGTCATAATATGTACATAAACAGAGCCTATAGCTCAAGTATAGTAGGGCCGAAGATGAGCAATATTCCATGGCCGGTTGGTCTCCTCCGATTTACGTGAGTCTTTGCGCTCTCGAACATCGATTAGGTAGTATGACCCGTTGTGTAGATTCTTGCTGACCACAAAAGGTCCTTCCCAAGGGGGGGATAACTTGTGCATATCCGTCTGATCCTGTATGAGCCAAAGCACCAAATCTCCTTCTTGAAAGGTTCTGGTTCTAACCCGGCGGCTATGATAGCGACGCAGATCTTGCTAATAAATCGCCGAACGGGCCGCCGCTATGTCACGCTCCTCATCTAACAGGTCAAGAGCCTCTTGCCATGCCTTCTCGTTGTCAGCTTCGACATATGCCACTACATGAGGTGAGTCATGACGTATGTCACTAGGAAGAACTGCCTCCACTCCATAAACCATGAAAAAACGGCGTGTATCCTGTCGATCTGTTGGGTGTGGTGTTGATGCTCCATAACACAGAAGGTAGCTCCTCAACCCAACAACCCGGTGTTCGTTGCAAAGGAACCATAAGCCGGGGTTTGATGCCTCTCAAGATCTCTTGATTGGCCCTCTCCGCTTGACCATTAGATTGTGGGTGAGCCACTGATGATACGTCGAGCCGGTTGTGCTCACGTTGATAGAACTCCTTCATGGCACCCTTTGACAGATTGGTACCATTGTCTGTTATAATGCTATGTGGAAAACCAAACAGGAGGATCACCTTTTTGACGAATTGAACCGCCGTGGCTGCGTCACACCTGCTAACGGGTTCTGCCTCTACCCACTTTGTAAATTTGTCAACCACCACCAAAAGGTGGGTCTTCTTGTCCTTGGACCTCTTGAAAGGCCCAACCATATCCAGCCCCCAAGTTGCAAACGGCCAAGTGATTGGAATCATCCTCAATTCTTGAGCCGGTACATGAGCACGCCTTGAAAATTTCTGACAGCCATCACATCGTCTGACCAAGTCCTCCGCATCAGCATGAGCTGTCAACCAATAGAAACCGTGACGAAACGCCTTGGCCACCAAAGATTTTGAACCGGCGTGGTGACCACAGTCTTCTTCGTGGATTTCACACAAAATTTCACAACCTTCTTCAGGAGACACACAACGTTGAAACGCCCCTGTCACACTGCAATGATGCAATTCTCCATTGATAATGGTCATGGATTTGGACCGCCAGATTATCTACCTGGCCAGAGTCTTATCCTCTGGTAACTCGCCCCGGTTCATATACGCCAGATAAGGAATCGTCCAGTCCGGGATGACATGAAGAGCCGCCACCAACTGAGCTTCCGGATCAGGAACAGCCAGATCCTCTTCACCAGGGAGATTGACGGACGGATTATGTAGAACATCCAAGAAGACATTAGGTGGAACCGGTTTACGTTGAGAACCCAGGCGGCTTAAAGCGTCCGCCGCTTCATTCTTCCGCCGGTCCACATGATCCACCTGATAACCTTTTAAGTGACCTGCAACAATATCCACCTCGCGACGATATGCTACCATGAGCGGATCCTTGGAATCCCAAGTGCCAGACACCTATTGAGCTACCAGGTCCGAGTCACCGAAGCACTTAACTCGGCTTAGATTCATCTCCTTAGCCATCCGAAGACCATGGAGTAAAGCCTCGTACTCAGCTGCATTGTTTGTGCAAGGGAACATTAAATGGAGAACATAACAAAACTTATCACCTCGTGGGAAGTTAATACGACTCCAGCCCCCGAGCCCCCCAATTGCCTGGACCCATAAAAATGAATAGTCCAATAAGTGTGATCCGGCTTCTCTTCAGGTGCTTGTAGTTCTGTCCAATCATTGATGAAATCCACAAGTGCCTGAGACTTGATCACCGTTCGGGGTATGTATTTCAACCCATGAGGTCCGAGCTCAATAGCCCACTTGGCAGTCCGGCCAGTTGCTTCCCTGTTCTGGATTATATCTCCCAAAGGAGCAGAGCTAACCACCGGGATGGGATGCCCTTGGAAATATTGCTTGAGCTTCCGGCTTGCCATGAAAACCCCATATACTAGCTTCTGCCAATGCGGGTACCTCTGCTTGGATTCAATAAGCACTTCGCTAATATAATAAACCGGACGCTGAACCGAATATTCCTTTCATGCCTCCTTGCGCTCCACCACAATAGCCACTCTGACTGCTCGAGCATTAGCCGCCACGTATAGCAACAATGCCTCCTTGTCAACCGGAGCAGCAAGAACCGGCGGATTAGCCAACTACCGCTTTAAGTCCTCAAACGCCTCATCTGCGGCAGAGCTCCAGACAAAATTATCCGTTTTCTTCAGCATCTGATACAAAGGAATGGCCTTCTCGCCAAGGCGGATGATAAACCGGCTCAACGCGGCAATCCAGCCTCCCAAGCATTGAACGTCATTGATACACTTCGGTTTAGCCAAGGAGGTGATAGCCTTGATCTTTTCTGGATTAGCTTCAATGCCCCTATTAGACACCAAAAAGCCCAAGAGCTTGCCTGCCGGTACACCAAAAACGCACTTGGCTGGATTAAGCATCATCTTGTAAACCCGCAGGTTATCAAAGGTTTCCTTCAAGTCATCAATCAATGTCTCCTTCTTCCTCGATTTCACCACAATGTCATCCACATAGGCGTGAACATTACGGCCAATTTGTTTATGAAGGCAATTCTGCACACACCTCTGATAAGTCGCCTGGGCACTCTTGAGCCCAAAGGGCATGGACTCATAGCAGAAGGCTCCAAAGGGGGTTATGAAGGCCGTCTTTTCCTGGTCCTTAACTACCATTTTGATCTGATGATAACCAGAATATGCATCCAAAAAACTCAAACGCTCACAACTCGTCGTAGCATCAATAATTTGATCAATACGGGGGAGGGCAAAAGGATCTGCTGGACAACCTTTATTGAGATCTGTGTAGTCCACGCACATAAGCCAAGTGCCCTTCTTCTTAAGGACCAGCACCGGATTAGCCAACCACTCAGGATGGAATACTTCAACGATGAATCCAACTGCTAAGAGCCTGACCACTTCTTCTCCAATAGCTTTGCGTCTTTCTTCATTGAACCGGCGGAGAAACTGCTTGACCGATTTATACTTAGGATCAACATTAAGTGTGTGCTCAGCGAGTTCTCTCGGTACACCTGGCATGTCAGAAGGCTTCCACGCAAAGATGTCCCGATTCTCACGGATGAACTTGATGAGCACGCTTTCCTATTTCGGATCCAAGTTAGCGCTGATGTTGAACTGCTTGGACGAATCGCTAGGTACGAAGTCAACAAGCTTAGTCTCATCAGCTGATTTAAACTTTAGGGCCGGATCATGCTCTGTAGTTGGCTTCTTCAATGAAGTCATATCTGCCGGATCAACATTATCTTTGTAAAACTTTAACTCTTCTGTGGCACAAACCGACTCAGCATACGCCGCATCACCTTATTCACACTCCAGAGCAATCTTGCGGCTCCCATGTACGGTTATAGTTCCCTTATGACCCGACATCTTGAGCTGCAGATAGACATAGCAAGGCCGTGCCATAAATTTAGCATAAGCCGGCCATCCAAACAGGGCATGATACGGACTTCTGATTTTCACCACTTCAAAGGTCAAAGTTTCTGATCTCGAGTCATGCTCGTCTCCAAAAGCCACCTCTAGAGCTATCTTACCAACAGGATATGCCGATTTACCAGACACCACACCATGGAACACCGTATTGGACGACTTAAGATTTTTATCTGTTAACCCCATGCGACGGAAAGTTTCATAGTAAAGGATATTGATACTTCTTCCTCCATCCATGAGTACCTTGGTGAACTTATAGCCTCCCACCTGAGGTTCCACCACCAATGCCAGATGACCTTGGTTGTCAACCCGGGGTGGGTGATCTTCTCTGCTCCACACAATCGGCTGCTTAGACCAGCGTAGGTAACGGGGCACCACCGGCTCAACGGAGTTCACTGCCCTCTGATGAAGCTTTTGGTCACGCTTGTCTAAGCTAGTGGTGAAGACATGATACTGCCCACTATTCAACTGCTTCGGGTTGGTCTGGTAGCCCGATTGCTGCTGCTGCTGGTTGCCCTGATGATTGTATCCACCTTGGTTGCCCTGATTACCTTGATTGTTTATGTCCGCCCTGATTACCATGGAAGCCTGAACCGGAATTTCCTCCACCATAACCCGGCCCATGAGATCCAGGGCCTGAACTGCCACCTGATCCGTGATCATACCGGAAAGCATTAGAATTTTTAAACTCTTGCATGATGTAGCAGTCCTTCCAGAGGTGTGTGGCCGGCATCTCCTCCGTCCCATGTTTCTAGCAGGGCTGGTTCCATAGGTAAGATAGGCGGTCCGGGTTAGGACTAGGTGCTCCACCGCGCTGGGGCGGTTTACCCTTGCGCCGTTGGCCCTTGTCCTGTGTGCTGGTATTAGCCACAAAGTCCAAGCTGTGGTCCGCTTTACGTTTCCCACCGTTTCCATGACCCGCCGAGTTGTGGTGCTGCCCCTTGGTGTTGCCGCTCTTTTTTCCCTTCCCTGCTTTATCATCATCAGACTCGGGATCCTTGGTACTATCAGAGTCGACATACTTCACTAAAGCAGCCATGAGGGTTCCCATATCATTGCAATGGCGTTTGAGCCATCCCAACTTCAACTTCAGAGGTTCAAACCGGCAGTTGCCTTCCAAGGTCAGAACTGCGGTATCCGCATTGATGCGGTCTGATGAATGCAAAATTTCCGAAACCCGGCGCACCCACTGGGTTGTTGACTCTCCTTCCTCCTGGACACAGGCAGCTAAGTCCACAATTGACATGGGCTGCTTGCAGGTATCTTTCAAATTATGGATAAACCGAGTTCTCAACTCGGCCCACGACCTGATAGAATTCGCCGGTAAACTCTTTAGCCAAGTGCGTGCCGTCCCTTCCAACATCATGGTGAAATACTTTGCACATGCCGTATCATCCACATCCAGCATCTCCATGGCCATCTCGTAACTTTCAACCCATGTCTCAGGGGATAGATCGGCCGTGTAATTCAGCACCTTACGCGGGCCCTTGAAATCCTTGGGCAAGCGCACGTTGCGCAAGGCTGGGACGAGACACGGCACCCCCAAAGAACCAGAGGTAACTCCTGGCTCTACCGATGTGGTTGGACGAACCGGGGTAAGCTGACGTGCCTCATGCTGCACCGCTAACTCGGTCTCCCTGCGTGCTCGAGCCCGGTCCACTACCTCCTGAGCATCACCAGCACCACCTGCCAGATTGTTGCCACGGGGCGGTTCACGGTTCCGCGCATTGCTTGACACGGCCGGTTCATCCATACGCCTGTTGTAACTGCGGCTTGGACGGGGGGTGGAATGAATTCGATCACGACTGTATGAGTAAGCCTCCTGTTGAACCAAGGCTGTCCGAAGAAGCTCCTTAACCCGACGTGCCTCGACTGCCGCGGGAGAATCGCCTTCAATCGGGATAGCCTCCAGTCGTGAAGCGGCAGCAACAAGATTGTCCATCGGAGTAGAATAATGACCCAGTGGTGTTGGGACGGGTTGTGTCACAATGTTGTTCTGTCGAGGCAGATCCATCAATCGTGGCTGAACCGGCGCCCCTGCCCCAGGTGCCTCCGTCCGGTTCACCACCGGCGGATTACTAGTCCCTGCTCCCGGGGTGTTAAAGAGGTTCCTAGCATCATAAACCGGAGGTAGGCGAGAACGGTGTCTCCTTTTCAGGACCTCGTGTGACGCATTCTGATCCAGCATATGCCGGTAAGCCTGTGCATCCAAAGCGGCCCGCTCTACGGCCATCCTGGTATCTTCAGCGGCCAAATCGGCCTTGGCGTGAGTAATCTTGTCCTTTACCTTCGTAATCTCCGCATTGTGCGCATCCTGATCCGCCGGGTTAGCCTCCGCCATCAGTGTTGCCAACGCATCAAATAAATCAGATAAAACCTGAGCCGATGGTCGCACAGGGCCTCCTTCCCCGGCTGCCGTCGCCGCTGCTGAACCGGAAATCATTGCTGCTGCGGTCGAAGAGTGAAGCGTCTGCTGTGTACCGGCCATGAAGATTCCAACCCGGTCCGGCAGATTAGAGGTGTCCGGAATACTGTCGCCATCGGAACAGCCCCCAAGCCGGCCATCTTGTAGATGATATAACGACTCGGTCTCTCCGGTCGATGACTCGTCGCCGGAATAAACGGCGGTCTCACCACCAGATTCCGATCTGTCCTCGTATTCCCCTCCATGGATGACTCCCACGAAGTCACGCTTCATGACAGGCTTGACCCGGGCAGATCTCGCACGCTGAGCCGTCTCGACGAGGTCGGTGTAGATGTCCGGCTCAGGGCCCGGTTCTCCAATCTTGCCAATGAAAACGTGTACGCCACCAAAGGGGACCCGGTACCCGTACTCGATTGAGCCGGCCTCGGGGCCCCAGCCTGCATCGTCGATATAGAGCTTGCCGCGACGACTCTTGGTCATCCGGCCCACAGTGTAACCTTGAGTCCTTCGAAGCTGCCCTCTAAGAACTTGAAACCATCGTGCGATAGCCCCACGGTGGGCGCCAACTGTCGTGGGATTGTCATGGCAGATGTCCTTGTGAAAGGACTTAGTCGTGGAGCCATCACTTCGGGTTAGCTTAAAGGGGTTAAAGAGGACAAGGGACGCAAGAGAGTTTTATACTAGTTCGGCCCCTTACGATGAAGGTAAAAGCCTACATCTAGTTGTGATGGAATTGATGGAGTTTCGATGACCAGGGAGTGAATACGCTTAGCCTGAGTCTCGAGTTGTTGTCTGTTGTCCTGAACTGCCGCCGGGTCGTCCCCTTATATACATGGATTAACGCCCGTCGGTTTACAGAGTCCTGAGGCCGGCTCATAAACGTGTCCGGCTCGGTCTCCGCTCTTTCTACCTTACAATGCAAGTTACATATCAATGCCGGTTTATGGATACGGGCCTTAAACCGGTTCTGGGCCCTGGGCCTTTACACAGCGTTACCGTCTATCTTCATGGGCTTCAAGTATAATAAACTACTGATGAAGTTAACCTAGCCTCTCCTGGCCGGTTTACGCCTAGTAGTAATATCCCCAATAGTTACACAATGAAAAAGTACAAGATGTTTGTGGCAATTTCATGGAACATCGCAAAAAAAGGAGAGGCAGCGGTGAGCCTATATAGTGTGCTATGGTACGACACTCCTCCATTGCAATCATCGTGACATGTTATTTGTATGCCTGTTCTATTAGCCAAGTTTCTTAGGGACAATTATTATGAGTTATCCTAAGAAAATAAGCACATGTGAATATAAGCTCCATGTAATAAGCCAACCAGTTCTTTTCATTGCGTTTTCAGCTTATCTTTGGTATGATCAGTGGAAAGTCTAGATTGCATTATACTTTTTTCATTTTGATGCCCATATGGAAATTAATTTGACTTGCAAACATCACAAATTGAACCCAGTGCCGTAATTAATATGATAGGAAAACAGACCATCACTATTTGCTCAAAATGCAAATACAAAGATACCATCTACTTCGCATAATCTACTTTGGTCAATGTTTTCCATAGAGATCCCATTGCCTAATTTAAACGAAGAACGCATGACCCACATTTAAATGAAGAACAATTATTTATTCAAATTCGATGGTCCAAGTGGCTGGTTATTATCGTATAGCAGTACCACCTGAAAGCATCATATAGCAGCAGCAGCAGCTCATAGCAACTCATCATACAGCAGCAGCAGTCTGCAATTCATCATATACCAGCAGCAGCTCATAGCAATTCATCATATAGCAGCAGCAGGAGCAACTCATAACAATTCATCATATAGCAGCAGCAGGAGCAACTCATAGCAATTCATCATATAGCAGCAGTAGGAGCAGCTTGTAGCAACTCATCATATAGCAGCAGCAACTCATAGCAATTCATCATATAGCAGCAGCAGCTCATAGCAACTCATCATACAACAGCAGCAGCTCATAGCAATTCATCATATAGCAGCAGCAGGAGCAGCTCATAGCAATGCATCATATAGCAGCAGCAGAAGCAGCTCATAGCAATTCATCATATAGTGGATCAGAATCAAAATTTGGCAAAAAATCAGAGGACATCCTCACCTTGTTGGATTAGCTCATCCTTCAACAGCACCTCAAGGCCATGGCCTGGGAGGAGGGGAGGGAGAATAAGGTGCCTTCTGCCGCAGTGTGGCATCAGCCGTAGTTGTGCAGCGCCCGCCGAAGTAGTGCGTTGGACGAATCACGGTGGAGCAGCTGCTGGAGACCATGAGAATGAGGGGCGGCGCCAGAGGGAGGAGCAGCCGGGGAGATTTGCCCCTACCCATCGGCCATGTAGCCTAGCTGGACTTATCATCGTCGAGGACCAGGCCAGATGGGACCAGCGGCGATGGCTCGTTGGAGGAACCCTAGTGCTGCATGCAGGGGATCGAGGTAGAGGGAAAGGGGAGAGGAGATGCAAGCGGGCAGGGCAATGAATGCTTGCGTGTTTGTTTTTACTTGAGGGTCAGGTGTGACACGGGCGCCAGCAGTTGCATTTTGAGTGTAATATAGGTAGACAACAGAGTCATTTCACTATTCCCCTTCCCTTCAATTTTTAGTGAGGTTCTACCCGAAACACCCCCCCTCCAAAGCGAAATTAGTTAAGCCCAAGCCCATAACTCAAAAATGACTTCTTTACATCTTTTATGGCTTATTTTGATAATATGCCCTGAAAAGGCGGAATCGAACTGGCCCTTAACCTGCAACTCAATTGTGCGTGCAATGATGAATCACTCCTGCCTGCTATCTGTACATTTAGGCATCATCATACATGGCATAACCTATTACATGTGCATTCCATTGTAGAATCTGGAATATGCAATGTTTATGTTAGTTCATACGTTGCACATGATGTTTAAATGCCCCTTAAATCTGGTCAGTCAAGTGATGGTCTTTAAGCCTCCTTCTTTGCTTCTTTTCTTGATATGTAAGATTTGCTCACACATCTGTTCAATTGCTTGTTTGCATCAGCAAGCCATACTAGGACTATTTGCTTTGATTACTCGCTGTTCTTGACCTAACACTCTAACAGAGCTTGTCAACAATTTAAACACTGACGACTGTTGCAGTGGGGCCTTGTCTAACTCATAGGTGACATAAAGGTTTGGCTGTACACTACAGTAGGCTCTCCAAGAGTACCTGGAGATCCAGTTCGTAGGTATGCCTAGTTTTTACATAGTGCAGACATAGTAAATGCTCATTTCATTGTGTGCAAGTGCAAGAGATGCGTCATGTTTCATTATGTGGTGTTGTTTTGTTATAATCTCATCCTTTTGTGTTCACAGACTAGAAAGTATGCATATTTATCTTCCAAGGAGACGAGTAACTAGTTTGTGTCACCTTGCAGAGAGGGTGCAATGAAGATAAGATTGAGGATTTCCAAGTACAAGATGTTAGGAAGGAGCCTTGCAAGAGAAGTAGGAGCTGCGCTGAGCCTCTTCAGCCTGCTAAGGTAAGTCACTGTATGCAACTCAACGGTTCAATTCCTTGTTTGTTTCAGGCATAGTTAATTTTCTCTTTTAAATTGCTTTATTTTTCCCCAGTTAATGAGATGCCCAAATAATCATGCCTGATGTTCGGTACTTGTATCACTATTAGTTGACATAATTAAAGGCCTTACCATTTAATTACTCTGCCGAAGTGTGCCTGAAGCTTTGAAGTCTATTAACCAACTATTATTGCATGAGGCTCACAATCTAGTTTGTACTACGCTAATGATTGCATAGTTTTGCCTGCTGTAGTATGTTTGTATGAAACCCTCTGCTGTTCATTATGCTCCCTAAGACTTTAATTGAGGCACATAATGGCCAACTGCTTGCTTACTTATACGCAATGTGCTGTCTAAATTTGTAACTTGTTTGTGTTTTCGATTGGGCCCCAACATCATGCTCCTCTGGTGAGCTAAGAGGGATTTCTGTATGCAGGCTGCATAGACTATCTTTTTTATAATTTTTAAAATATCACCTACTTATGCTTCATGACGTGTAACATTTGTGTTGAAAGTGACGTGTAACATTATTGTTAGTCCTGTTTTTCCATGTAGTACAAAATAGTGTCTTGTTCGCTTCACTGTTGTAACTATATTTTTGCCCTAGTCATGTGTACTTACAGAAACATTTCAGGATGAAGTGACATCAACACAAAGATCTGCGAGCAGTGCGGCATGGCCGTTACCGAATGATTATGGATTGGAATTGGAATGTGCTGATGTTCTCCAGCATCAACTAGAGGTGGCAAGACAACGTGTACATGATTGTCAATGTATAATCAACAAGTTGAGACTGGACATGCAGGTATTAGATGCAGGAGTCAAAAAATGAAACAAGACACTGAGGTAACCATGAAGGAATTGGAGATTTTGCAGACTGAAATTTGTGCTATCTGAATCTGGCCAATCCTATTTTCTGAAGAGATTATAGTTCAAATGGAGTTAAGTTGATGCGCGTCCATGATGTATGAGCTGTATTTGCCCAGTGTATGTAATTTGTTGTTTCTGTATGCTTTATTATCACCTGTGCCGAACCATAATGCCCAGTGGGTATAATCAGCTGTAATTTCTTTATTGTATAGTGTAGGATTATTCTACCTTTCTATGCCTTGATGTCTTTGTTGTATAGTGTATGCTTTTTAGAGGTGATAGTATTGAGTAGGATAATTCTTTGAATATGCTATATCGTTCAAACGGGAACCAACTTGCCCGACCATGGCATTTAAGCAAATTAAAGCAAACAACAAGTTAAACATTTTTAACATGGATGAAAGTGGCATATTATGAAACTAGACAGAATTCTAAACATTTTACATAATAAATTTTTAACATATGATGCACGGTTGTGGAGAATTTATATGCATGAACAGCAAGGGTTTTTCTACAAAACTGTAAATCACTAGATAATGCTAAATTCGCAGAACTGAAAAAAAACACACTGGGCCGAAACTGAGATCTGGCCCAGGCGCGGGGTAGCTACTCACATAGCTGGGCTCGCCCAAATCGGTGGAGGTGGGAGCTGGGCCGAGTCAACGGCGAAGGGGAGGTGACCCAGGTGCGTGCGGTCGATCTGGAGGCAACGACGCGGTCAGCGGGCGCCGCTGGTGCGCTCGTTCAGTTGCTCGAAGCAGAGGATGGAGCGGTGGTTGACGACGCCGGTGACGTCGGCAGGGACAGGAACGGACGAACAGGGCAAGGAGGAGGGCCGGCGGAGCAGAGGAGATCCGGGCCAGATCGGGGCCGGGGCGCGACCCTGACGGGCGGCTTGACGAACTGATGGAGGCGGCGACCCTGGCTCCTGCAGATGAAAGACGCGGCGGGCGCGAGTGACGAGGTTCGCAGCGATGCGGAGAAGAAGTGGTGCGTGCGTGCAGGGTCAACGCTCGATGCAGAGCACCGGCGCATTACCAGCGAGCGGGACGGGTCGAGATGGAGGGCGCTGGCATGCTCGTAAGACGGCGACGGAGCGAGGCTTCAAGAGCTCCTGGTGGTGCCCGTTTTGAACGACGGGGCTGACGAGGCAGCCGGGAACGGCGGCGACTTGCGGGCACGGAGGCAGTGGAGCTCAACGGGAGGCTCGGGCGCAGGTGGCGGCGACGGGGACGATCATGGATGCTCCTGCGGGCTTCCTGGAGAAGACAGGGAGTAGGTGAGAGAGGGAGCAGAGGGAACGGGGGAAGAAGGGAAGGGCATGGCGCTCATCTGCTGGTTCGGTCGGCCGACGACGGGGGCTGTCGGGGTGGCCGTCAGGGTCCTTGGCCCAAGCGCAAGCGGGCGCTGTGCTCGCACGGGAAGAGTCGAGGAGGAGGCCTGGGGCATGAGCAGAGGAGGCTAGGGTTGTGGATGGATCTGAAATCGAGGGATGAAGGAGGTTGGCTTGGTGGGGGAAAACGAGGAGGAGACCAGGTGGGTGGCGGTGGCGGCTGGACAGGGGAGGATGGAAAAAGGCTCCTAATTTTTAGGGTAGGGGTTGGTCTATATATAGGAACAATAGGATTAGGTTTGGACCCTCCGATTAAAATCGGACGGTCTCGGATAAATAGGTTAGGGGGCATAATTAAGAAAATGGAGATGTTATATAGATGTTTGGGGATAATCCGGACCCAACGATAATGATAGTCCAGTTCGGGTTCGGGGAAATCTAGGACACGGGCGAGGGGGCGATGCACTGTGCAAAGAGACTCCGGTTTAGGCAAGAGGGAAAACGAAGAACAAGGTTGGTCTCGGAACAGTCAACGAAAGCAAGGGGGGACGCCGCAACTACGAGGGGATGCAAGTTTGAAAACAAAGACGGCAACAGAGTGCCGATACAATGCGAATGATGCGATGATGAAAGCAAGAAGCAAATAAAACACACAGCAACAACGAAATAACTGGAAGGCTTCTGAAGCGTCGGTCTCGGGGTGTCACAACACTCCTCCACTTACAAGAGATCTCGTCCCGAGATCTAAGGATGGCGCCGGAGAGAAACGGAAGAGGAAGAGGTAAAACGAAGTTGCTTCTTTGACAAACGAGTGAAACCCAGAAACCTTGAGAGGTTGAACAAATCGAAAGAAAGAATACAATGGAGGTGAACGAGATTGCAAACACTGCGTTAGCAGACAAGAACAAAGAACATGATGAGAACCAAGAGCTTAGGGGACAAGATAGATTTTGATGCCACTCCGTTTAAAACAAGATAGAGTTGGATTAATAATGATCCGGCAGACCCTTAAGGTTCGAACTCTAGGGTGCGCGCGGATATTGTGCCCTCTACCTCTCCGTCTCGCAAAGATCTAGCTACTGAAAGAACAACACAAAAGACACAGGGTTTGTACTGGTTCGGGCCACCGATGTGGTGTAATACCCTACTCCAGTGTGGTGGGTGGATTGCCTCTTGGGTTGATGATGATGAACAGTACAAGGGAGAATAGCCTCGCGAGGGCCTGTTCTAGTTGGGACGATGAACTACTAAGGGAGTTCAGCCGCCCTTCTCTCTCTCTCTCTTTCTCTGATCGTCTCCTCTTACTCAGACTCTTGATACCTCGTGCCGGATTCTGGGTACCAGATACCCGATGCCTCTACCCTGGGGGTGGCTAGTCCTATTTATAGGCAAAGGCCCTGGGCCTCTTCCCAAATATTGAGCGAGAAGGGCGCCAACAATTGGCCAATTTGAAGGGGAACATCCAGTACACTTATCCTGACTAAAGTTGGTCCTCGCCTGCCAAAGGCCCTGTGGTGACGCCGTCCTGGGCTCCACGATGACCTCCTTCCCACCGTTGGACTAGTCTTGGCCTTGTTGCACCGAAATGGATACCTTTGCTTGATCCTCTCGCCTGCGCTTGCCCCCTTTGCACCAAAGAGGAAAGGGAGGACACTGCGTGGGCTGGCGCCCGCCTGGCGCCCTTGGTCGTCATGGCTTGCATCATGGGCACCTCGTGAGGTATCCTGCCTTGATCTCTCCGCCTCCTCATGAGCCAGCCTGATGAGGCCGCGCTTGAGGAAGCACCGTGTCGTCCGCCCCGCGAGGCTTGGCCCCTCGCGAGGGTCTTTGGTCTTGTGTTGATGAAGATGGGCCGTGCTGGGCCCCCCTTTGAGCCACGCCGCAGGCCGTAGGCAGGCAAGTCTGGGGACCCCCGTTCCCAGAACACCGACAAAGGAAATGCCAACTTCTGCCACAAATGAACTAGGAAAGCCTCCTTGCAAGAAGGTTAGAACGGAGTTGTTGGAAAACTAGCAATGAAAAGAATAAGCTTGAAATGGGCTTATGGAAGACAACTCAAAATTATGAGGTGATAAGCGGCCACTAACGAAAAACAATTGATTGCTTGAGAGCAAAGAAGAGATGAAAACTTCTTTCATCGAGAGGATAGGAGGAAACTTGGATCATAGATAATCACCACAAAGAGCAACATTCCTTAGGGAAGGCTTTAGGTGAAATATAACCCAATATAACTCCAACAAAAAGATTGATTGGTTGAAAAGATCTCTTGAATGGAGAGAAAATGATGGATTTAAATATGTCACTCTTGAAAACTTGTGAATCATGAAACACGAAGGAAAATTATTAAGAATGACACAACACCGCCTCAAATGATAAGGTAGAAAAAATTGCACTTAGGGATGCAAGATGAAGAATGCTTGAACTCCTCAGAACAAAACATGTGTTGAGCACCATGTTTATCTTTGACTATAGCTTGGCGGATCATAACTCCGAGAGGAATCTTGAAGAACAATTGAAGAATGAAAGGAATCCTTGACGAACCACCATAAGAATTGAAAATGAGAGTAGCAAAGGCACAATTAACCGGGAAGAGTTGGAAAACGAATGAAGATACTTGAGGGAATTTAGATAGAAGTGAACGAAGAGATCGCGAGCTGATTAGAAAATACTTGAATGATGCACCGGTAAGATTTGGAGAACAAGAGCTGAAGCTGGAATGAATAATTCTGAGATGATGGGCTCCGGAGAATCAAACCGAAAAGACTCCTGAATTGCTCCGGATGGGTGAAAAGAATTCTCACAATCGGAAATAATTATGAGAGGATGGCCTCAATCTTGAACTTCGCATCTTTGGAAGAACGGGTAAGATGAAGAGAAACTCTTCTTCGGTCTTCAAATGCTGAGAATGACGACGAGAAACACCACCATGAATTGTTGAGATACTCCGGAATGAAAAAACAAAAGGTTGAGCCAACAATGAAAAATAATTTGAAATCGATCTTGGAGAAAGACATTTGACTGATGATAATTCATTCTTACGTCAAACTTTGAAATAAATTTGAGAATAACTCCAGAAAATTAGAAGAGTCAGATAAGATCCTGGGAAAGACCTGTGGGTTATGGGCCCACTAAAAGAACATCGTTGAACGATTTAAAAGAGAGATTGCACTGGTTGAATTAAATGGCTTGAATGAGATAACAACCTCGGAATAGCTTGAACGGATTAGGAATGAAAACACGAATCTCCTGAGGCATCTTCAACACTCCGGAACAATTGAATAGCACGCGAAGAATGATTAAGAGTTGCACCAGCATGAGAAAGCATTTGAAATGACAAAAGGAATATGATCAACACCGAAAGCTTGAATTGAATCCACCGGAGAAGAAGAGAGAATGATGAACTTGAAGCTTCATTAGTATCTTCCTGAGAATCACCGGATAATAACAATGAAAGAAAATAATGGAGAAACTTCACATCCGTAAGATGGATACTGATTAAGAAATCTGAGTCCTTGAAGAAAAAGGGCGGGAGGGCGGGAAAACAAAGGCAACTTGGGACGGATGAAACAAACAACGTTGGGAAAACTGAGAGGTGATCTTGCGAATGTTGAAATGATCGGATCCACTTGAAGAGAAGCACGCCGGTTGGGAAAAGAGTTGACATGACAACCTCAGTGATCAAGAAGGATTAGCACTCCCATAGAAATATGAGAACACCGTTGAGAAAAGGTATGGAATCCACATTTGTGTTCGAAGCAACTCGAATACCACAACTTAAAACAAAACAAAGGATTGGCTTGCAAAATAAGTCGGAAACAAACATATTATAGATCCCATATCGTATCATGTGTCTGTGGGAAAGATATTCTAGGAGCTACTTGAATTCCCACTTATAAACTCCCGGAACTTTTTGGTTATGCAATCTGGTGTTGGGGATACAGGGGACGCAATATATCTCACCCAAACTAACAATCCCTAGATCCTGTTGTATCCATCCGTCAACACATAACCAAGAAAACTCCAGAAATCGTGTACCTCAACCTTCGAAAAGCATCCGTTATACGAGTTATGGCAATACTCCCAAACTCCCGCCCCAGTACTGAGTGGCATCGAGGTGATCTCACCAACAACTGCATAAAAGAGATTTTCGATATCGGCGAAACTTAGGTATTCCAGAACTGCAACGATAAAATTGTGACGACAACACCTCGGAGCTCAACTCCCCGGGACACTGCCACAACCCCTAAATGTCAGGAGGCACCAAGAACAATGTTCTCGTCACAAAATCATCGAAACGATTCCAAGATACCCGCATGATCCTAAATTTTTTAGTGAAATTTGAGGAGAGGAAAGTCAAACCATCTACGTCAGGAGACCTCACCAGAGCGACGAGGGGACTGAGGAGTAAAAAGAATCCTACTCTCTGATATATATAATCCTAAGACTCAAAACATTTTGTTCTAGACTCAACAATGTCAGCGATTCGATCAAGCAGGGGCTCCTAAGTCGGGGATGGCTCTGATTACCAACTTGTAACGCCCACGATGCGGCTATATCTCCCACGTGTCGAGGCACGACTTGGAGGCATAACCGCATGGTGGTTTAGTCGCAAGAAGGGTCATCTTCACACAATCCCATGTAATGAACAAGAATGGGATAAAGAGTTGGCTTACAATCGCCACTTCACAAAATACATTAATTAAACATACATCATTCAGAGTACACACATAGTCCGACTACAGACAAATACAAATGAAAAGAAGATAACCCCAAATGCTAGATCCCCTATCGTCCCAACTGGGCTCCACTACTGATCAACAGGAAACGAAACATAGTAACGACCAAGTTCCTCGTCGAACTCCCACTTGAGCTCGGTTGCGTCACCTGCACTGGTATCATCGGCACCTGCAACTGTTTTGGTAGAATCTGTGAGTCATGAGGACTCAGCACTCTCACACCCGCGAGATTAAGACTATTTAAGCTTATGGGCAGGAAAGGGGTAATGAGGTGGAGCTGCAGCAAGCACTAAGCACATGTGGTGGCTAAACATACGCAAATAAGAGTGAGAAGAGAAGCAACGCAACAGTCGAGAAGCTAGAAGTGATCAAGAAGTGATCCTGAAGCTACTTACGTTCATACATAACCCAAACCGTGTTCACTTCCCGGACTCCGCCGAAAAGAGACCATCACGGCTACACACACGGTTGATGCATTTTAATTAAGTCAAGTGTCAAATTCTCTAAAACCGGATATTAACAAATTCCCATCTGCCACGTAACCGCGGGCACGACTCTCGAAAGTTTATACCCTGCAGGGGTGTCCCAACTTAGCCCATCACAAGCTCTCACAGTCAACGAAGGATATTCCTTCTCCCGGGAAGACCCAATCAGGCTCGGAATCCCGGTTACAAGACGTTTCGACAATGGTAAAACAAGTCCAGCAAGACCACCCGAATGTGCCGACAAATCCCGATAGGAGCTGCACATATCTCGTTCTCAGGGCACACCGGATGAGCAATCCGTACAACTAAAACCAGGCCTCAAGTTTCCCCGAGGTAGCGCTGCAAAGGGCTCTAGTTTGGACCAACACTCAGAGGAGCACTGGCATTGGGGGGGGGGTTAAAATAAAGATAGACCCTTGGGAGCATGACTCCCAAGGGAAAAAGGCTTAGGTGGCAAATGTTAAAACCAAGGTTGGGCCTTGCTGGAGGAGTTATATTCAAAGCAAACTGTGAAGGGGTTCCCATAACACCCAACCGCATAAGGAACACAAAATCAAGGAACATAACACCAGTATGACGGAAACTAGGGCGACAAGAGTGGAACAAAACACCAGGCATAAGGCCAAGCCTTCCACCCTTTACCAAGTATATAGATGCATTAATTGAGATAAGAGATATTGTGATATCCCAACATAATCATGTTCCAACATGGAGCAATCTTCAACTTCACCTGCAACTAGCAACGCTATAAGAGGGGCTGAGCAATAGCGGTAACATAGCCAAACAACGATTTGCTAGGAAGGATGGTTAGAGGCTTGACATGGAAATATGGGAGGCATGATAAACAAGTGGTAGGTAGCATGACATAGTGATAGAGAGGACAACTAGCAAGCAAAGATAGAAGTGATATCGAGGGTAATGGTCATCTTGCCTAAGATCCCACAAGGAAGAAGAACGAATCCATGAAGAAGACAAACAGACGTAGTCGAACGAATCCTTACAATCGCAACGTAACCAGAACTATCAAGGATAAGCGCAACCGGAAAGAAGCAAGCAACATAGTAAACAATCATCACGTAAACATGGCATGATACACAATCAAGTATGATGCATGTCCGATTTAATGAGCATGGCATGGCAAAGTGCATAAACAATACTACAAATTAAGTGGAGCTCAATATGCAACGGGTTTCATATTGACGAAACACCACATGCAAGTATTTAGTTCGCTCTCGTGTATGTACCCAACAATATTAAATGTTGTTAACCATGGCAAGAGGTGAAGCATAATAAAACTACCTATCTAGGCAAGTTTAAATGAGGCCAGAACAACAAACAACAATTCCGGAAAACCCCCATGTCAATTTTTGGACTTAGCAACTGTTCTTCCCTAAACACAATTGTAGAGTTGTTAAATAGCAAAATAAAGTGCACGATGTTATACTATGCATTTTTCTACCCCATTTACATATAAAGTTTATTCAATTCGGAGCTACGGTTATTTAGTTATGAAATAAATCATTTTAACATGGCATTTGAGCAAATTAAAGCACACAACAAGTTAAACATTTTTAACATGGATGAAAGTGCCATATTATGAAACTGGACAGAATTCTAAACATCTTACATATTTAAAGTTTTAACATATGATGCACGGTTGTGGAGAATTTATATGCATGAACAACAAGGGTTTTTCTGCAAAACTGTAGATCACTAGATAATGCTAAATTCGCAGAACTGGAAAAACACACTGGGCCGAAACTAAGATCTAGCCCAGGCGCGGGGGAGCTACTCACATAGCTGGGCTCGGCCCAGATCGGTGGAGGTGGGAGCTGGGCTGCAGTCAACGACGAAGGGGAGGTGGCCCAGGTGCGTGCGATCGATCTGGAGGCAACGACGCGGTCAGCGGGCGCCGCTAGTGCGCTTGTTCAGTTGCTCGAAGCAGAGGATGGAGCGATGGTTGACGACGCCGGGGACATCGGCAGTGACAACAATGGACGAACAGGGCAAGGAGGAGGGCCGGCGGAGCAGAGGAGATCCGGTCCAGATCGGGGCCGGGGGGCGACCCTGACGGGCGGCTTGACGAACTGATGGAGGCGGCAACCCTGGCTCCTGCAGATGATAGACGCGGCGGGCGCGAGGGATGCGGAGAACAAGTGGTGTGTGCGTGCAGGGTCAACGCTCGATGCAGAGCGCCGACGCATTACCAGTGAGCGGGACGGGTGGAGATGGAGGGCGCTGGCATGCTCGTAAGACGGTGACGGAGCAATGCTTCAAGAGATCCTAGTGGTGCCCATTTTGAACGATGGGGCTAATGAGGCAGCCGGGAACGGCGACGACTTGCGGGCACGGAGGCAGTGGAGCTCGACGGGAGGCTCGGGCGCAGGTGGCGGCGACGGGGACGACCATGGATGCTCCTGCGGGCTTCCTGGGGAAGACAGGGAGCATGTGAGAGAGGGAACCAGAGGGAATGGGGGAAGAAGGGAAGGGCTTTGCGCTCATCTGCTCGTTCGGTCGGCCGGCGGCGGGGGCTGTCGAGGTGGCCGTCGGGGTCCTTGGTCCAAGTGCAAGCGGGCGATGTGCTCGCATGGTGAGAGTCGAGGAGGAGGCTTGGGGCTTGAGCAGAGGAGGCTGGGGTTGTGGATGGATCTGTAATCGAGGGATGAAGGTGTTGGCTCGGTGGGGAAAAACGAGGAGGAGACCAGGTGGGCGGCGGCGGCGGCTGGATAGGGGAGGATGGAACAAGGCTACTAATTTTTAGGGTAGGGGTTGGTCTATATATAGGAACAATAGGATTAGGTTTGGACCCTCCGATTAAAATCGGACGATCTCGGATAAATAGGTTAGGGGGCCTAATTAAGAAAACGAAGATGTTATATAGATGTTTGGGGATAATCCGGACCCAACGATAATGATAGTCCAGTTCAGGTTCGGGGAAATTTCGGACACGGGCGAGGGGGCGATGCACTGTGCAAAGATACTCCGGTTTAGGCAAGAGGGAAAACGAAGAACAAGGTTCGTCTCGGAACGGTCAACAAAAGCAAGGGGGACGCCGCAACTACGAGGGGATGCAAGTTTGAAAACAAAGACGTCAACAGAGTGCCGATGCAATGCGAATGATGCGATGATGAATGCAACAAGCAAATAAAACACACAGCAACAACGAAATAACTGGAAGGCTTCTAAAGCATCAATCTCGGGGCGTCACACTTCCCGTGTAATAGTTTTTCTTGTTTTTGCTTTTCCCTTTTATTTGCTTGTTCAAGAAAACCAAAAACTCCAAATATATTTCAGTGTGTTTCTCTGAATTTCTTTTCTTTTTATTCGAGTCTTTCCCAGGAGAAGACCACGATGAAAATGTTGACTGGCACTCATATGAATAACTGTTGATCTAATAAAGAGCCCATTTTACCTTGTCTTCTCCTGTTGAATAAAATGTTTGCAGATTCCAGTTTAGTCCACGACACTCTTGCACTATTATTATTTTCATATCATTCGGTCGTGCAAGTGAAAGGCAATAATGACGATATTCGATGAACTGGCCATGGCAGAGAGAAACGGGTATGAACTCGACTTGTTCTATTTGTGTAAATATGTTTAACCTAGTACCCATGATTCAACCCATTATGATTAAACATGTTTGCAATGACAATTAGAGATTATAGTTTCTCATGCCATGCATAAGTAGCTAGGTGTGGATAATGATTTATCTTGGATATCAACATTGCGTTAAAATGATTGTGATGTAGTATGATGATATGGTATCCTCCTCTGAATGTTCGAGTGGATTGACTTGGCACATGTTCATGCATGTAGTTGTATCAAAACCACCATAGCCTTTATGATACATATCCTACTCATGCTAGTGTCCAATGTTACTTATGCATAATGCATGTTTATGACCGTTGTTGCTCTCTAGCTGGCCGCTTCTCAATCTAATTGCTAGCCTTCGCCTGTACTAAGTGGGAATTCTGCTTGTGCATCAAAAACCTTGAACCCAAAGTTATTCCAGATGAGTCCAGCATACCTACCTATATGCGGTATTACCCTGCCGTCCTAAGTAAATTTGCATGTGCCACCCCTAAAAACTTCTAATAAATATCCTTATTGTGTGCCTGGATCGTTCATGGAACGACAGGAGGTGGTCGGTATCTTCCATGCTAAGCGGGTTATTCTTAGGTCGAGTGTTTATTCACTCACCATCGCACGAGAAAAGGGCGGTAATAGGGATTCCCAGTCCCGAACTAAAAAATGCAAATAATTGAACAAAACTCCCCCGGGACTGTTGTTGGTATGGACGACACGCGTTGTTTCGGACAAGCCGTGGAGTGTGATTGTTGGTGGAGGGGGAGCAAACCTTTACTTTTATCGCTTGGGAACCACCACTGGCGTGTTTAGCATGGAAGATATTGATAACTGATGGTCGTGAAGTAAATGAGAAGGGTGCATGTCTCAAAATATCATTTACCTCTGTTTAAAAACTTGAGCTCTGGCACCTCTGCAAATCACTGCTTCCCTCTACGAAGGGACTATCTATTTACTTTTATGTTGTGTCATCACCTTCTAAAACAAGCACAAGAATCTGAGAGCACAACTGTCATTACTTATGCATTGTGTGTAGCTAATGTTGGGTGCATCATGACTGGATCTTTTCTACCATGAATTACAATGTTTAGTCGTTGCTTGAACTTTGGAGGTGCTCTGCATTTATGTTTTGCGGTCTTAGAAAGGGCTAGCGAGATACCACTATTGTCATATTATATCATGGTTGTTTTGACAACGTGTTGCCGTTTGAGATATTTTATTATTGCTCACTAGCTGATTATGTCATTGATATGAGTCATTATAATCTTTAAGAGTTATTGTCGGCATGGTTAGTTATAATGTTGGCTGAAAACCTGGGTGTTGTTTAAGCTTATTTATGCAAACAAGAGCAAAAGAGTTCGTAAAAGTTTTTCTTTTTCACTTTCAGTTTATCAACTGAATTGCTTGAGGACAAGCAAAGGTTTAAGCTTGGGGACTTGATACGTCTCCAACACATCTACTTTTCCTAATGCTTTTCCTCTTGCTTTGGACTCTAATTTGCATGATTTGAATGAAACTAACCCCAGACTGACGCTGTTTTTAGCAGAACTACCATGGTGTTGTTTTTGTGCAGAAATAAAAGTTCTCGGAATGGAACAAAACTTTGCAAGGAATTTTTATATAGTAAATAAGAATTTCTGGAGCCAAGACCTACCGAAGAGGGGCACCTGGGTGGGCACAACCCACCAGGGTGTGCCCCCCTCTCCTGGCGCGCCCAGGTGGGTTGTCCCCACCTGATTGCCCCGCTCACCCTGAAACCGACGCTAAAATCACACTATTCAAGAAAAAATCCGGGAGAAAGAATTATCACGATCCACGAGACGGAGCTGCCGTCACCTCCTGTTCTTCATCGGGAGGCCAAATCTGGAGTCTGTTTGGGGCTCCGGAGTGGGGGATCTTCGTTCTTCATCATCACCAACCCTTCTCCATCGCCAATTCCATGATGCTCCCCACCGGGAGTGAGTAATTCCTTCGTAGGCTCGCTGGTCGGTGAGGAGTTGGATGAGATTCATCATGTAATTGAGTTAGTTTTGTTAGGGCTTGATCCCTAGTATCCACTATGTTCTAAGATTGATGTTGCTATGACTTTGCCATGCTTAATGCTTGTCACTTTGGGCCCGGGTGCCATGAACTCAGATCTGAACTATTTATGTTATCATAATTATATCCATGTTTTAGATCCGATCTTGCAAGTTATAGTCACCTACTACGTGTTATGATCCGGCAACTTCGGAGTGACAATAGTCGGGACCACTTCCAGTGATGACCGTAGTTTGAGGAGTTCATGTATTCACTATTTGTTAATGCTTTGTTCCGTTTCTCTATTAAAAGGAGGCCTTAATATCCCTTAGTTTCCAATATGGACCCCGCTGCCACGGGAGGGTAGGATAAAAGATGTCATGCAAGTTCTTTCCCTAAGCATGTATGACTATTTACGGAATACATGCCTACATTATATTGACGAACTGGAGCTAGTGTCGTATCGCCCTAGGTTATAACTGTCTCATGATGAATATCATCCAACAAGTGACCGATCCAATGCCTATGAATTTATCTCATATTGTTCTTGCTAAGTTACTACCGTTATCATCACTGTTACACTTGCCACAAAATTACTGCTATCACTGTTACCATAACCGTTGCTACTGTTACTATTATCAAAACTATCATATTACTTTGCTACTGATACTTGCTGCAGATAATTAATCTCCAGGTGTGGTTGAATTGACAACTGAGCTACTAATACCTTCAAATATTCTTTGGCTCCCCTTGTGTCGAATATATTAATTTGGGTCGGATACGCTACCCTCGAAAACTGTTGCGGTCCCCTATACTTGTGGGTTATCATCGGTGCATACCCAAACGGACAAAATCTGGACAAAACAGACATCTGCTTGGGGTCGTGCATTGGAGTTGGCCTTAGATATTCTGGTTGAGTAGTTCTTTTTTGGAGAGAGAATACCCATACTTTCTTTCGCCTTGCACTCAAAAGACTATAAGACCAGAAAATTCTCCATCCACTTTTTTTGTTTCAACCACTTTGTGAATTATCAACTTGAATTATGAAGTTTGTATAACCAGATGTTGGGCTAAGAAAGTTCTTCTATGAGAGCATATGCCTCACCCATCATGACATTTGCAATAAATGATGTTTTTTTCCTAGACAATCTCTAATGGTAACCAGAGTGCTTCCCGTCCGTAAGTGTCAAATACTGTGTTAGCCTTCATTTTCATGGCTCCTTTAGGCGGGTAGGGCCAACCCTCTTTTTTTCTTTTATCCGTGACCCTTTTCCCAACTCCACAAATTTGTGGCTAGAGCCTATCTGCCGGCAACTGCACTTGTTTGCCATAAACGCTTCACAAATCACCGGTTACGGTAACTTCAGGCGGACCAGTTCCTCCTACCGAATTCCATGATCCCTTCAAGATTATGAATCAGAATTACCACATCCATGATAGTTTGTTGTGCAATAGGTTGATCCTATAATCTAATATTTGTACACCACTTACTGATACGTCCATTTTGTGTCATGCTTTTATGTTAATATTTATTGCATTATGGGTTGTTATTTCACATTATGGTACAATACTTATGCTTTTTCTCTCTTATTGTACAAGATTTACATGAAGAGGGAGAATGCCGGCAGCTGGAATTCTGGACAAAAAGGAGCAAATCTGAAAGACCTATTCTGCACAACTTGGAATATATAAAAAATATTGGGCGAAGAAGTTGACCCACCAGGTGGCCACAAGCCTGGGGGCGCGCCCTACCCCCAGGGCGCGCCCCAGGGCTTGTGGGCCCCCTGGCCATGGTTTGGTGCCCATCTTCTGCTATATGAAGCATTTTGACCTAGAAAAAATCAAGAGGAAGCTTTCGGGACGAAGCGCTGCCGTCTCGAGGCGGAACCTGGGCATAAGCAATCTAGGGCTCCAGCGGAGCTATTCTGCTGGGGAAACTTCCATCTGGGAGGGGGAAATCGAAGCCATCATCATCACCAATGATCCTCTCATCGAGGGAGGGTCAATCTTCATCAACATCTTCACCAGCACCATCTCCTCTCAAACCCTAGTTTATCTTTTGTATTCAATCTTTGTCCCAAAACCTCAGATTGGTGCGTGTGTGTCACGCCCAATATGCGATCCTATCCGAGAGGAACTCGAAGGTCCCACCAAGGATAGAGCCGCATATTGAAGATGCTTTGCAAGGTGGATATCATTACATTGAACCATGTACATAATAGTTGGGGATACATACAAAGGCATACAACTGCCACATGAATGCATCAAGCATCATACAGAAGAGCAACATACGACTATGGATGAAATCAAATGAAAACATGAACAACATCCACCATGCTAGCCCAGGCTTCCGACCAGGAACCTATCCCTCGATCGAAGAAGAAGAAGAAGAAGAAGCGGAAAAAGAACTCCAAAACAAGAAAGCATCCCTCTCACGTCATGATCATCACATTACCTATACCTGCAACTGTTGTTGTAGTAATCTGTGAGCCACGAGGACTTAGCTGATGGAAATATGCCCTAGAGGCAATAATAACGTTGTTATTATTATATTTCCTTATTCATGATAAAGGTTTATTATTCATGCTAGAATTGTATTGACCAGAAATTTAAATACATGTGTGAATACATAAACAAATACCGTGTCCCTAGTGAGCCTCTACTAGACTAGCTCATTGATCAAAGATGGTTAAGGTTTCCTAACCATAGACATGAGTTGTCATTTGATAATGGGATCACATCATTAGGAGAACGATGTGATGGGCAAGACCCAACCGTTAGCATATCATATATCGTTCAGTTTACTGCTACTGCTTTCTTAATGTCAAATACATGTTTCTTCGACCATGAGATCATGCAACTCCCGGATACCGAAGGAATACCTTGTGTCCTATCAAACATCAAAACGTAACTGGGTGATCATAAAGATGCTCTACAGGTATCTCCGAAGGTGTCTGTTGAGTTGGCGTGAATCAAGATTGGGATTTGTCACTCCGTATATCAAAGAGGTATCTCTAGGCCCTCTCGGTAATACACATCACAAGAAGCTTGGAAGCAAAGTGACTAAGGAGTTAGTTACAAGATGATGTATTACGAAACAAGTAAAGAGACTTCCCAGTAATGAGATTGAACTAGGTATATGATGCGGAGCATCCTATGGTCATCCCCATGTACACTACGACTACTCCCCAAGCCCGAAAGGGCATACGACGAGACCTTGAGCATACGCCATTGGACACAAGGTTAACTCGCTCCTCTCCGAACCGTCACTTTCCACATGCGAGACATGGCTACTACCTCAAACATATGTGCTATGCATGACCAGGAACCAAGAGGAAGACCATGGAGTAGATGAGGAGCAAGTACGGTTGAAGGAGAGAAGCATACGCGAAGACGGAGAAGAATCGGAGCAAGACTGGAATTGCCTGGATCTTCGGATCCCCAGCCGGACGATCTGGACCAAACCCGGATGATCTAGACCCTCACCCGGGAGATCGGGGTAATGTGCCCGAAGACACCCGAAGCTTGCTCGACGAAGCCAGATCATCCGGACGGTCGCCCGGATGATCCGGACCCCCAACGCCCGGATCATTAGGGCCACCATCCGGATCATCCGGACCATGCCTTCGTGTGTGACTTAGGCTGAGGCCCGTGTATCTGTTCGCCGCTCACTTACCACTTCATGGCTTAGACTATATATACACCCCCTCCTTCATTTTAGGGTTAGCAAAGGATTAGCTCATTTGAGAGATAGAGCTTTGCTCATCTACTTGATACCTTCTCCATAGGAGATCACGACCTCTACGGAGAAGACCCCCAAGTGGATTCAAGACCCCTCACGGGAAGACCCCCTCAAGGCCTCCTCACGGAGATGAACTAGTTACCTCTTGTATCGTCCTTTGTTGCATTTGTATCATGTATCACTCGTATTGTTCATGGATCTAGCACATGTGTGACCATTTCTTGTTGATTTGAGTGATTCCTCTTGTCCCCCTCGTGTTTTACCTTCGTGTTCTTCGCAGGATCCCCTCCATTTCGTGAAAGATTGGGCATCTAGGGTTCTACCCTACATCATCTTGGTATCATGAGCCACGTTGATCAAGAATTTGGAGTCTCTCCCACCATTTTCTAGCCTTGTTTTGCTAGATTTCATCCTAAATTCAAAAATCCCCACCAAAAATAGCCCCAATTTTTTTTGTGATTTGTTGGTTTGATGATATTTTATTGATTTTGATCCGTGGATTTGCTTGGTTTCAAGTGGATCTAGCTTTCCCCATCTTTTCCCCACCTTCCATCCACAAAATCTCGGCAATTTTTGCCCTAAAATCATCCAATTTCCGCCCAAAAATTCATCCATGAGAGGAAATCCCGAGCAGTTTGACCTGCGCGGATCATCCGAAAGTGCTCCCGGATCAGCTAGACCCTCTCCCGAACATCCAGATAAAACACACGCTCGAAAAAAGAACTGGAGTTGCAGAACACAGATCATCCGGATCAGCCGGACCTCCTCCCGGATGTCCGGGTAACCCTGAAATTCACAGGGCCGAATTCTTGTTTTGACCATAACTAATTCATCCAGAGTCCGCTTTTGACGTTCTTTAGCTCGTTTTGAAGATATTGACATCCCCATCACATAAAAATACTACAACCTTCATTTGACTCCATCGAATGTTTGGAACTTTGGCATGTTTGCCTAGGCTTTCCACCATATCATCCACATTACCACCACCGACTTCCGCAACCTAACCCATTTTATTCCCCATTGCATTAGTGGTTGCTTGAGTAGTGATTCGAGTCTCCTAAGGTGTTTCGGCTACTTAGGTATAGTTGCTTCTCCATCAATGGTAGAGGCAAAGGTGTCCCGTCTTTTGATGAGAAGGGGATTATCGTTTCGATGGAGTAGACTTTGATGATCCGACTACGAACATGCGAGGACGTCGCGCCTTAGCAATCACTAAACCAACTCCGAGTGCTTATTAACCATGTTGGAGTACGGTCAACCTGACCTCGAGGATCTATTTCCTGCAAGCAAACAAAGAACAAGCAAGAAACTGAGACTGCAATCTGGATATTGCGAATATAAGATGAAAGCTTTATTGATCAAGGTGGGGTTCTGTGACGTCTTGGGCTGGTCATTGAACACAAACGAAGTACGTGAAGTTGCAGCTATGGCGAACTTTTAATCTAAAAAAAACCCGAAGTCTAAACGATGCCCTAAGGGCTGTATATATGGAGGAAGAGGAGGGAATTTCGTGGCCCTTGGGGGAGGGGTCCGAAACCAACCCTATCTCTTGTTTCCCCACACATACATATTCTAAAAATAGCCTATATTCTAGTATTCGAAATTACATGGGCCTGGCCCAACAATAAGGCGACGCAACACCTATAATAGCCCCTAGACGAAATTTAGGAAGTGACATCTTGTATATTTCGTCCAAGCCTTCGTACACTCATTATGGTGGCTTCAAAGTCCCGAAATCATCACTTGAAACTCCAGTCTTGTTTCCCTTGAGCATGCCATCATCTCCATGCTTGATCTTGCTCAAGTGATCATCTCTCTTGTCCATGCTAGGCCCTTCATGAACATTAGAATCATTACCAAGAAACCAAAGTACGTGATAATTTAATTGGCGTGCGCGAGCTCTAGTAATTGGTCTAGTATATGTAGAAGTAGGGGTTGTGGGTGGAACGATGGTATTGATGTCCTCATCATCCTCCACTTCTTGAAATGAAGTCATCCTCGACAGAAGCTCATCATCGTCACCCAAATAAGGCTTCAAATCTGCAATGTTAAAAGTGGGACTAACCCAAAAATCCGCAGGCAACTCAAGTTTATATGCATTATCATTTATTTTCTCTAACACCTTAAAAGGACCATCAGCACGTGGCATTAGCTTTGATTTGCGCAAATCAGGAAGTCTATCCTTACGGAAATTTAACCAAACAAGATCTCCAGGTGCAAACACAACATGTTTTCTACCCTTATCTCCAGCAAGTTTATATTTAGCATTCATACGCTCAATGTTTTCCTTAGCTAACTCATGCATTTTTAAGATCAATTCAACATGTTGTTTAGCATCAAAATTAACCTTCTCTGAAGATGGAAGAGGCAACAAATGAATAGGTGCACGAGGTAGGAAATCGTACACAATTTCAAAAGGGCACATCTTAGTAGTAGAATGCAACAAACGATTATAAGCAAATTCAACATGAGGCAAGCATTCTTCCCACATTTTGTTATTATTCTTCAAAACAGCCCTAAGCATAGTAGACAATGTTCTATTGACTACTTTAGTTTGTCCATCGGTTTGGGGGTGACAAGTAGTACTAAAAAGCAGTTTAGTTCCCAACTTAGCCCATAAACATCTCCAAAAGTGGCTAAGAAATTTAGTATCATGATCTGAAACAATAGTATTTGGCACACCATGCAAGCGAATAATTTCCCGAAAGAACAAATCCGCAACATTAACAACATCATCGCTTTTAAGACATGGTATAAAGTGTGCCATTTTCGAGAATCTATCCATGACAACAAATATGCTATCCCTCCCCTTCTTTGTTCGAGGTAAACCTAAAACAAAGTCCATAGGTATATCCTCCCAAGGAACACTAGGTACATGCAAAGGCATATATAAACCATGAGGATTGAGTCGTGACTTACCTTTTTGACATGTAGTCAGCGAGTAACAAAACGCTCAACATCCCGTCTCATCTTTGGCCAAAAGAAATGTGTAGCAAGTACGTCCTCCGTCTTCTTCACGCCAAAGTGTCCCATTAATCCTCCTCCATGCACCTCCTGCAACAACAAAAGACGAACGGAGCAAGCTGGAATGCATAGCTTGTTAGCACGGAACACAAATCCATCATTAACGATGAACTTGTTCCATGTTCATCCTTCTTTACAATTCTGCATTACATCTTTAAAATCAGCATCATGCACATATTGATCTTTGATGGTCTCCAAACCAAATATTTTGAAGTCAAGTTGTGAAAGCATAGTATAGCAACGAGACAATGCATCAGCAATAACATTTTCTTTACCCTTTTTGTGTTTAATGACATAAGGGAAAGTCTGAATGAATTCAACCCATTTAGCATGTCTACAATTCAGTTTAGCTTGACTTTTAATATGTTTCAAAGATTCATGGTCAGAATGTATCAGAAATTCTTTGGGCCATAAATAATGTTGCCATGTCTCTAAAGTACGAACAAGACCATATAATTCTTTATCATAAGTAGAATAATTCAGACTAGGTCCACTCAACTTTCAGAAAAGTATGCAACAGGTTTGCCATCTTGTAATAATACACCTCCTAATCCAATTCCACTAGCATCACATTCAAGCTCAAATGTCTTACTAAAATCAGGAAGTTGGGGTAAAGGAGCATGTGTCAACTTATCTTTCAACATCGTGAGGACTTCTTCCTGTGCAGTACCCCAAACAAAAGGCACATCCTTCTTTGTAAGCTCGTTGAGAGGTGCAGCAATGGTGCAGAAATCTCTCACAAAACGCCTATAGAAACCAGCGAGGCAAAGGAAACTCCTCACTTGTGTGACCGTTTTGGCCTGCGGCCAACTCTCAATAGCTTCAGTCTTGGCTTTATCAACTTCAATTCCCTCTGGAGTAACAACATAGCCAAGAAGAAATACTCCGTCGGTGCAAAAGGTGCACTTTTCAAGGTTATCAAACAAACGTGCATCACGCAAAGCAATAAAAACAACACGTAAATGTTCCAAATGTTCTTCCAAAGATTTGTTATAAATCAGTATATCATGAAAATAGACTACCACAAATCGTTCAATGAAAGCACGTAAAACTTCGTTCATTAATCTCATGAAAGTACTAGGTGCATTAGTCAACCCAAAAGGCATGACTAACCACTCGTATAAACCAAACTTAGTTTTAAATAATGTTTTCCATTCATCTCCCAATTACATACGAATTTGATGGTATCCACTACACAAATCAACTTTGGAGAATATTGTAGAGCCACTCAATTCATCAAGCATATCATCTAGCCTAGGAATAGGATGACCATAACAAATAGTAATATTATTAATGCCTCTACAATCAACATACATACGCGATGTACCATCCTTTTTCGGCACTAGAATAGTAGGAACAACACAAGGACTAAGGGATTCGCGTATATAACCTTTGTCGAGCAGCTCTTGGACTAGACACAAAATCTCCTTCGTCTCCTTTGGATTGGTATGGTATGGTGCATGGTTGGGTAGCGATGCACCAGGAATTAAGTCAATCTGATGCTCAATCCCTCGAATAGGTGGTAATCCTGGTGGCACGTCTTGTGGAAAGATGTCAGTAAACTCCTACAAAATGTTAGTGACCGCAGGAGTCAAAGTAGAAGGCACATCCTCGAATGGAAATAATACCTCTTTGCACACAAAAGCATAGCAAACAGATTTGCTGAAATCTAGCTCATCAATATCATATTTGGTGGTAAGTAAACATGCAATTTTCAATTTAATTTCAGAAGCAATACTAGATGGTTTATTATTAGGCTTCATTTGTTTCTCAAATTGTTTTGCCACAAGCTGATTTTCACTCTTATTTTTCTCCTAGTTTGCTTTATTAGCTCTATTAATATCATCTTTCAAAATGGAATCAGGAGACATTGGAAGCAAAGTAATATGTTTATCCTTATGAACAAGAGTATACTGATTGTTTCTACCATGGTGTACAGATTTTTTATCAAATTGCCATGGTCTACCAAGTAATAAGGAACATGCTTGCATGGGAAACACATCATAATCAACATAATCAGCATATGTACAGATACTAAAATGCACACAAACAGTACGTGTTACCTTAACCTAGCCGCTGTTGTTGAACCATTGGATGTAGTAAGGATGTGGATGTGGTCTTGTGGTGAGAGATAGCTTCTCCACCATCTCCATGCTAGCCAAGTTGTTGCAACTCCCTCCACCAATGATGACGCAGACATAACGTTCCTTCACAACTCCCTTTGTATGGAACAAATTATGCCTCTGATTTTTCTCAGCTTGTGTTACCTGCACACTCAAAACACGTTGAGAAACTAAACTTTCATACTTGTCAGCGTCTTCAACAGCCATGTATTGTTTTTCATGTTCAGAATCATCTCCACCATGTTCTTCACTTGTAATAAGAAGCGAAAGTCTCCTCATCATAGTCACTAGCGGACTCATACCCACCATCCTCAGTAGGAATCATCACACATTGAGATTTGCATTCTCTCACATAATGACCTCTTCCCTTACAACATGACAAATAATATCACTTGTGTGCCATGTTGATGCCATGGAAGAAGAAGAACTCTATGCATGTCCGATAGGTGTGCTCTTGGCAGAAAGTGGTGGTTGTGCCTGCTTCCTTGTATCATTGATGGAGGTGGCAGCTGATGGAGGTGTCGGTGTAGTAGAATGTGTGGAAGTAGAGGATGCACGCTGTGTCCATGATGAGGGTCGACCTGCAGAAAAGTTAGTCCACGCCAATGCCTGTCGATCCTGCACTTCACGTTCAGCTTTACAAGTAAGATGGAATAAACGAGTGATATTATTATACTCCTTATACTCTATAATGGTCTGAATCTCTCTATTTAATCCACCCATAAAACATGCAAGCATAGCTTCATTCTCCTCAACAATACCACATCTAATCATGCCAGTTTGTAATTCCTTATAATATTCTTCTATAGAATTTTTTCCTTGTCTTAAGCGTTGCAATTTTTGAAGTAATTCACGTTGATAATATGGTGGAACCCAACGAGTATGCACAGCAGTTTTCAAAGCAGCCCAAGTAGCTGGAATAGGATATAATCTACAATGTTCAGACCACCATACACATGCAAAACTAGTGAAAGCACAAATAGCGGCACAACACGTCTCTCCTCGGGATATTGTAAGCATGTAAAACGTTGTTCATTTTCTAACTCCCAAGTAAGATATATATCAGGAACATATCTACCCTCAAATGGTGGAATGCTCAATTTCAGTTTAGGAAGATGGTCATGATCCCGTACCCGAGCTAGTAGTGCAACCCTACCATTGGGATTATTTGCATGGGGACGACCTGGTGCTGGTGGTTGCACATAGTTCTGATTTTGATCAACCTCATCCTCGTAATCGCCCGCATAATCGTCATCCTCCTCGGCACTAGCAACAACAGTAACATGAGTCAAACAAGCATCGACAGTATGTACAGCAGCACCAGAAGTTTGGCCATCCTCAAGAGGAACACGCTTCGCTCATCCGAACTGATTGGGAAGGGGGCGTTGTTGTTGTCGTTGCAGAGGCATGACAGGTGCAACCTGTGGTGGTTGGGGGAAACGGGTGAGAAATTCATTAAACTTGTTATCCATCTTTGTCTCAAATGCTTCTCCATGCCATCTATCTTCTCCATGGCCTCTTCAAATCTGTTTAGCACATCTCCCACCTGGCCACTCATCATTAGCTGAAATTTATCATGCAACTCCTTGTTCGTCATGTTCTCCCAGTCAACCAAATCGGCTTGTGGTCCTGCCATGGTTATCAGCAATAGAAACACACAAGAATACGATCCTACAGACTATTAGAAAGTGGCATGGTGTCACAAATCCGCCAAGAAAACCTCAAATTCTTACCAGTTCTTACCCAGCAGCAGGTGGTGATCGGCAACCGTTGTAGTCAAAACTCTCAAAGCTTGGATAGAGGAATTACTAGGGAGAGTCAAATGCACGACGTAGATGTATGTGGAGCTGGCAAGGCTTATTATATGGTAGCAACAATGTCAGCAATAATCAATTCAGACATGCAAAGTTGAATAAATGCTCAATGACGATACTTGTGACGCCCGGATAGTTACGCTACAGTAATCCTCCGCTAATGATGCCACGTCACCTCGATTGCGGTGGCTAATCTCGCACTAGTTCGAAACCGATTTGAATTCGATTTAAAAATCAGGCAAACAACAAAAGTTTTCAAAAATTAAAACTATAATGTTCAGAGTGAGCCAAATAATGCATAAGTAATCATGACAGAGGAACTACACTTTTATATAATGTTCAAGTACTCTAAAACGATTTAAACAGTAGCAATAACAATTATTTAAATGCTTTTAAAATGGTAAACAATTACAAACTAATATATTTAGGTGCCAAGTTAATTGTGGTAGTGATATTATTCCTATTACCAATTTAGGGATCACTTTTGTATTTTACTAAAACTAAAATAAATAGAAACTAAGATAAAACATAAAAGAAATAAGATAAATAAAAGGTTAAAACAGAACAAAAGAAAATAAAGCCCGCCCTCGCTGGGCCCTGGCCCAGCTGGCCACCAGGCCGACTAGGCCGGCCCACCCCACTCCCTATACACCCCTGCCCAAACCCTAACCGACACCCAGTAACCCCACTCCCCCCCACTCGCTCGCCTTTCCCCCCTCCTCTCCTTCCCGTTCTGGATCGGGACTGGGAGAGATTCCGGCCCCCTTCGCCGTCACCATTGCCACCTCCCATCGTCGAGCACCGCCGCCGCACTAGGACAAATAGCCGTCGTTGTTGTGTCCCCGTCTTCCTCCACACCGGACTGCGCCGCCTCCTCGACGCCGCCCCATCGCCCTCATCTTCGTCGCCGGTCCGACCGCGACCCCGTCGCCTCGTCCCCACCGTCGTCGTTCGCCGGAGCCGCCTTCCTCGTCCTCCTCCCCACGGGTCGCCCCCGGGCCCGCTGCCATGCCTCTCCCGCTCCTCTGTGAGCCACCACCTCTCCCATATCCCTTTTCCCCTCTGTCCCTGCGCGGGCACCACCGCGTCGCCTCGCCGGGGCCGCGACCGGCGTCCCCCCCCCGCGCTCACACCGCACGTGCGCGTCCCGCGCCTCGCTCGCCCCTGTCGCGCGCTCCGCTTGCCCCCCCTGCGCAGGCGCGTGCCTCTGTCCCTGCGCCGCTCCCCAAGCCAGCCCGCGCCTTCTGGTCCGGCGCCGTGGCCGCTGCCGCGCCCGCCGGCCACGCCCTGCCGTGGCCCGCCTCCCGTCTCGCCTGCAGCCGGCGCCCAGCCTCCCTCGCCGGCGCTGATTGCGCGCTTGCGACGGCTGCCCGGGTTCGCCCGTTAACGGGCGCCCGCCCGTCGCCCAACACCTGCGTGCCAGCCCGACCCGCTAAGGCCCCCCCTTAGCCGATGACAGTGGGGCCCCACGCCCAGAACGTTTTCTTTAAAAAAATGAAAATATAATTAATAAAATTATTAATTAGTTAATCAATTAATTAGTAAATTAATTAAGTTAATTAATCCTGTTTAAATTAATCTAATTAATTAGTTAACTTAATTAAACAAATTAATTAGCTAAAACCAAATTTAAGCTAAGCAGTGTATGACATGCGGGACCCACACCTAGTTGACCCAGTCAACTGCTCAGTTGACTGCTGACGTCAGCATGATGTCATGCTGACGTCATCTTTTACTATTCTGGATAATGTTGAATTAAATAATTAATTCCAAAAATTAATAAAACTTTAGAAAATCATTTTAAAACAAACCGTAGCTCGGATCGAAAAACTTTGTACATGAAAGTTGCTCAGAACGAAGAGACGAACCCGGATACGCAGCCCGTTCGCCCCCCCACACATTTATAACATATCAAACTCGCAAACTTTCCCCTCCGGCTCCTCAGCCCGAAAACGCAAAACACCGGGAATACTTTCCCGCATGTTTCCCCCCTTCACCGGTATCACCTCATACCGCGTTAGGGCACCCCTAGCACCGTTACTTGTCATGTCATGCATCGCTATGCATCTGTTTGCTTAAATATATATATTGTTTCTCCCCCCTCTTCTCTCGCTAGACACCGAGACCGACGCTGCTGCTACCCAGTACGACTACGGAGTTGACGACCCCTCTCTCTTGCCAGAGCAACCAGGCAAGCCCCCCCTTGATCACCAGATATCGCCTACTCTCCTCTATACTACTTGCATTAGAGTAGTGTAGCATGTTACTACTTTCGTTATTCCTATCCTGATGCATAGCCTGTCTTTGATACTACTGTTGATACCTTTACCTGCAATCCGACTGCTTAGTATAGGATGCTAGTGTTCCATCAGTGGCCCTACACTCTTGTCTGTCTGCCATGCTATATTACTGGGCCGTGATCACTTCAGGAAGTGATCGCGGGCATATACTATATACTTTACACTGTTACCTGTGATACTGTTCGGAGATGGGGGCTGAAGGGGCAGGTGGCTCCATCCCGGTAGAGGTGGGCCTGGGTTCCCGATGGCCCCCGACTGTTACTTTGTGGCGGAGCGGCAGGGCAGTTCGAGGCTACCTGGGTGAGAGGTGAGCCTGGCCCTGTTGGCGTTCGCGGATACTTAACACGCTTAACGAGATCTGGGTATTTGATCTGAGTCTAACCAACTACGCGGGAAAGATATGGGCACTCGGCGTCGTGGTATCAGCCGAAGCACTTCTTGACGTCAGCGACTGAGCGGCGCGCGCCGGGTTGGACCGCGTAACGTGACTTCCGTTGTACTGGAGGTTGCTAGGTCTGCTCACCGGCCGCGTTCGCAACGTGCAGGTGTGCTCAGGGCGATGGGCCCAGACCCCTGCGCACTTAGGTTTAGACCGGCGTGCTGACCGCTCTGTTGTGCCTAGGTGGGGCTGCGACGTGTTGATCTTCCGAGGCCGGGCATGACCCAGGAAAGTGTGTCCGGCCAAATGGGATCAAGCGTGTTGGGTTATGTGGTGCACCCCTACAGGGAAGTTTATCTATTCGAATAGTCGTGTCCCTCGGTAAAAGGACGACCCGGAGTTGTACATTGACCTTATGACAACTAGAACCGGATACTTAATAAAACACACCCTTCCAAGTGCCAGATACAACCCGGGGGTCGCTCTCTAATAGGGCATCGAGGAGGGGATCGCCGGGTAGGATTATGCTATGCGTTGCTACTTGGAGGACTTCAGTCTACTCTCTTCTATATGCTGCAAGACGGAGGCTGCCAGAAGCGTAGTCTTCGACAGGATTAGCTATCCCCCTCTTATTCTGGCATTCTGCAGTTCAGTCCACTGATATGGCCCTTTACACATATATCCATGCATATGTAGTGTAGCTCCTTGCTTGCGAGTACTTTGGATGAGTACTCACGGTTGCTTTTCTCCCACTTTTCCCCCTTTCCCTTCTACCCGGTTGCCGCAACCAGATGCTGGAGCCCAGGATCCAGACGCCACCGTCGACGATGACTCCTACTACTCTGGAGGTGCCTACTACTACGTGCAGCCCGCTGACGATGACCAGGAGTAGTTAGGAGGATCCCAGGCAGGAGGCCTGCGCCTCTTTCGATTGTATCCCCGTTTGTGCTAGCCTTCTTAAGGCAAACTTGTTTAACTTATGTCTCTACTCAGATATTGTTGCTTCCGCTGACTCGTCTATGATCGAGCACTTGTATTCGAGCCCTCGAGGCCCCTGGCTTGTATTATGATGCTTGTATGACTTATTTTATTTGTAGAGTTGTGTTGTGATATCTTCCCGTGAGTCCCTGATCTTGATCGTACACATTTGCGTGCATGATTAGTGTACGATTGAATCGGGGGCGTCACAAGTTGGTATCAGAGCCGACTGCCTGTAGGAATCCCCTTTCCAACTCCTTGGCCGAAGTCAAGTCTAGACTTTACAAAACTTTTACTAACATGGCTGTGCGGCCCATGGGCCCACGTCGCCATCGGGTGGTATTAGGATCTTTTACTTCTCGTCTATACTCTGGGACTTTGATCTCTCTTCTATTCGGGTTAAATAATTTTGCTAAAAATCTAACTTTAGGTTCTCGAAAATACTTTCTCCCAGAGAGCCCCTTTAGTCCAAATGATCGCTTGCTGCACCAGAAGATTCCGAAGATACTCTATGATGTTCTCTTGAGACTTTGTGCCTACCGCTTTTGGAATTCCCTACCACCGATATATCCTTATGGATAACTACATACACTTGTCATTCATACAATCATTGCTTGTTGCTCTTGTTGTTTCAAGATGCCCTAAAGCACTCTCCGTTGTTCTGATAATCCTTGTGCCATCTGCTTTGCGGCTTCTTTTTGCACTAAGGATAATTCACTTAACCGTGGTCCGCTTATCCCCAGTTGTTCATATGCTTTTCAAAATACTTGGGAATACTACCCAATCTTCCGAGTATCCTCTTCAAACTATTGCTCGGCAAATACTTGTCTGCTTGCAATATGGATGCTTTCCATTTCATTAGTATCCCTTGACACCATCATTTTGATCCTATCGATTCAACCTGTGTGTGAAAGCATGCAATCATTAGTTGATCCTTCTAAATTATCTTTTCGGCTCAGACGTCATTTTGAACATGAGCTGGTTCTCGACTAATCTATTTATCATCGATTGTGCCCCTAGGTCTATTCTACTTATCCATCCTTGATCAGAGCATCTGCTTCTGATCCTTCGATTTGTAAATCATAAATCCTTTGATATCTAAGCATCGAATCATTCAGATGTTCTATAATACGATGCTGTTGCATTCTTTCTTCAACTGGTTGTGTGCCGGTGCTCACATCAGCTCCACTATGGATCGTCGGATCATTTGTTGAAATATCATCCGACAACGTCCTTCGTATACAAAAACCTCGAGAAGTTCTTTCCCTGATACATAATACCTTAGGTAAATTGTATCCTCTATTTTTGTCAACCATGCTCTACTATCGAGCTTGTGTTATTTACTATTGAAGCTTGTGGTATATGTTTCCATGATAGCCTGACAGGTTGAACCTATGCCTTCCTTAATATGTGTGAACTTGGAAATTTTCACGAGTCATACTCCTCTGGTATTTCACCAGGTAAAACTTTCAACACTGTTGCTTTTCTCCCCCTTTTCCCCCTTTCCCTTCTACCCGGTTGCCGCAACCAGATGCTGGAGCCCAGGATCCAGACGCCACCGTCGATGATGACTCCTACTACTCTGGAGGTGCCTACTACTACGTGCAGCCCGCTGACGATGACCAGGAGTAGTTAGGAGGATCCCAGGCAGGAGGCCTGCGCCTCTTTCGATTGTATCCCCGTTTGTGCTAGCCTTCTTAAGGCAAACTTGTTTAACTTATGTCTCTACTCAGATATTGTTGCTTCCGCTGACTCGTCTATGATCGAGCACTTGTATTCGAGCCCTCGAGGCCCCTGGCTTGTATTATGATGCTTGTATGACTTATTTTATTTGTAGAGTTGTGTTGTGATATCTTCCCGTGAGTCCCTGATCTTGATCGTACACATTTGCGTGCATGATTAGTGTACGATTGAATCGGGGGCGTCACAATACTGTGCTGGTCCTAGGCTAGACCGTACTAGAGACGCGAGCCTAGAACAACAACAAAATCACGACGCAACACTTAAACAAAAGAAAAGCACACTCTGGAAACTTTTGTTTTCGCTCTTTTTTTGCGCTCCTTTTTTTTTGTAAAAAATCACTGTAATGGCGAGTGTCTCAAAACTCTTCCCAACTCAAAATAACAGGATAGGCACGGAATTTTTTTGACTATTTTTCCGGAAATCAGAGCAGCGGTGACTAAAAAGTGCGATAAAAGTCAGTATGATGGCACGTGTCTCAAAAGGCTCAGAAAAAGCCTAAAAACAGGATAGGGAAAAAATATATTTGCCTGCCAAAATTTTGGCCTAAAAACTGCCCGGGGGTCTCCAGACTTTTTTTTCCGAAACCAACTCATGCAAGGAAACATGAATTGGAAAATAGATGGATCTCGAAAATAAACCTAATATAAACAGAAATCAGATTGGTGTTGGATAGGCGGATGTATATGTGGACTCGGATTGGTGGTGGATAGGCGGATGTATATGTGGACTAGGATTGGTGGTGGACAGGCGTATGTATACTACAGCGGTAAGGAATATGTTGTTGTTGGTGGTATATGGCAGGAACGATGACGATGGTGCGGCGCCGGCGGGACAACTTGTGAACAGAACTCAAAACTCCAAGGGAAACTAGACGCTAAGACCAGCAACTTGACACGACGATGCAACCAAAAATTCAACAAAGTGAATACATAAAAGGTTATGCAATGGCTCAAATTGGTTTGGATATGATGAACTAACCCTAATTTTTTATGGCTTTTTCGTGGACTGTAGGTATGAAGAACAAACTCGATCTAAACTACGAAAAACTATAAAATCTCACCGAGTAACCTGGAAATCTGATAGGACTTGATAGACGCAAAGGTGTCCCGTCTTTCGATGAGAAGGTGATTATCGTTTCAGTGGAGTAGACTTTGACGATCCGACTACGAATGTGCGAGGACGTCACATCTTAGCAATTGCTAAACCAACTTCGAGAGGTTATTGACCACGCCGGAGCACGATCAACCTGACCACGAGGGTCTATTTCCTGCAAGCAAACACAGAACAAGCAAGAAACTGAGATTGCAATCTGGATATTGCGAATATAAGATGAAAGCTTTATTGATTAAGGTGGGGTTCTATGACGTCTTGGTCTGGTGGTTGAACACAAATGAAGTACGTGAAGTTGCAGCTATGGCGAACTTTTAGTCTAACAAAACCCAAAGTCTAAACGATGCCCTAAGGGCTATATATATGGAGGAAGAGGAGGGAATTTCGTGGCCCTTGGGGGAGGGGTCTGAAACCAACCCTATCTCTTGTTTCCCCACACATACGGACTCTAAAAACAGCCTATACTCACGTGTCGAGGCTGGTGATCGTGCGAACTGCAAGTCAACTATAACGCCCACGATGCGGCTATATTTCTCACGTGTCGAGGCACGACTTAGAGGCATAACCGCATTGTAGGTTTTGTCGCAAGAAGGGTCATCTTCACACAATCTCATGTAATGAACAAGAATGGGATAAAGAGAGTTGGCTTACAATCGCCACATCACACAATACATTAATAAATTCATACATCATCCAACATACACACATAGACCGACTACGGTCAAACCCAAATGAAAATAAGATAACCCCAAATGCTAGATCCCCGATTGTCCCAACTGGGCATCACTACTGTTCAACAGGAAAAGAAACAACACAACGAACACGATCTTCATCGAGCTCTCACTTGAGCTCGGTTGTGTCATCTGCACTCGGATCATCGGCACCTGCAACTGTTTGGAAGTATCTGTGAGTCACGAGGACTCAGCAATCTCACACCCGCGAGATCAAGACTATTTAAGATTATGGGTAGGGGAAGGTAGTGAGGTGGAGCTGCAGCAAGCACTAGCATGTATGGTGGCTAACATACGCAAATAAGAGCGAGAAGAGAAGCAATGCAACGGTCGAGAAGCTAGAAGTGATCAAGAAGTGATCCTGAAGCTACTTACGTTCAAGCGTAACACAAGGCCGTGTTCACTTCCCGGACTCCGCGAAAAGAGACCATCACGGCTACACACGCGGTTGATGTATTTTAATTAAGTCAAGTGACAAGTTCTCTACAACCGGACATTAACAAATTCTCATCTGCCACATAACCGCGGACACAACTTTCGAAAGTTTATACCTTGTAGGGGTGTCCCGATTTAGCCCACCACAAGCTCTCACGATCAACGAAGGATATTACTTCTCCTGGGAAGACCCGACCAGTCTCGGAATCCCTGTTACAAGACATTTCAACAACGGTAAAACAAGACCAGCAAGACCGCCCATATGTGCCGGCAAATCCCGATAGGAGCTGCACATATCTCGTTCTCAGGGCACACTGGATGAGTCAAGCTACGAGTAAAATCAGGCCTCGAGTTTCCCCGAGGTGGCCCCGCAGGCTGCTCGGTTCGGACCAACACTCAGAGGAGCACTGACCTGGGGGGTTAAAATAAAGATGACCCTCGGGAGCGCAACTCCCAAGGGTAAAAGGCTTAGGTGGCAAATGTTAAAACCAAGGTTGGGCCTTGCTGAAGGAGTTTTATTTAAAGCAAACTGTCAAGGGGTTCCCATAACACCCAACCGTGTAAGGAACGCAAAATCAAGGAACATAACACCGGTATGACAGAAACTAGGGCGGCAAGAGTGGAACAAAACACCAGGCATAAGGCCGAGTCTTCCACCCTTTACCAAGTATATAGATGCATTAATTAAATAAGAGATATTGTGATATCCCAACATATCCATGTTCCAACATGGAACAAACTTCAGCTTCACCTGCAACTAGCAACCCTATAAGAGGGGCTGAGCAAAAGCGGTAACATAGCCAAACAACGGTTTGCTAGGAAAGGTGAGTTTGAGGCTTGAGATGGCAATATGGGAGGCATGATATAGCAAGTGTTAGGTAGCGCGACATAGCAATAGAGCGAACAACTAGCAATCAAAGATAGAAGTGATTTTGAGGGTATGGTCATCTTGCCTGAAATCCCGCAAGGAAGAAGAACGAGTCCATGAAGTAGACGAACAAACGTAGTCGAACGGGTCCTCACAATCTCAGCGTAACTGGAACTATCGAGAAGGAGTACACCCGGAAAAGAAGCAAACGACATAGTAAACACACAATCATAAACATGGCATGATGTACAATCAAGTATGATGCATGTCCGGTTTAAAAGCATGGCAAAGCATGACAAAGTGCACAAGCAATACTACAAATTAAGTGGAGCTCAATATGCAACGAGTTGCATATTGACAAAACACCACATCAATTATTTAGTTCTCTCCCGTTTATGTATCCAACAAAATTAACTGTGGTTAAGCATGGCAAGAGGTGAAGCATATTAAAAACTATCTATTTAGGCAAGTTTAAATGAGGCCGGAAATAACAAATAATAATTCCGGAAAATCCCCATATGTCATTTAGCAATTTAAGGCAAACAACAATTTTAAACATTTTAAATGTTATTATCATGATGCGGATGACATATGCAAGTTTTAAGCAATTTTATGGAAAAGTTGACATGAGCATGATACGAGGCATTTGTCGCCATGGTGGAAGGAAAAGGGTGCCACGGCGGTGAAACGGAAATGGTGCCACGGCAACATCCCGGTTCCGGCAACTCAATTGAGATGCCGGTGCAAAGGAACAAGTGTGGATGCGCGAAACGTGCAAGAGTGACGGGGAGTGATCCCGGATACCGGGTGTCCCACATGTCGGTGGCATGGCTTACAGCGAACGTGCAAGGAACAATTCAGACACGGTCCAAACATAGGGTGCATCTCATACAACACATGCATTCAGTCCACGGACGTCGTCTCAGGGTTATACCTTCGAAGGGTGCCTTTTCAGAGCGGATTGGGTTCGACGGTAGTGGAAGTAGTCATTCTCGCGACGGTCATAGTGGAAGTAGTTGTACACGGATCTTGTCGGATCCACGGCGAGGGTAGACGTACATGGTTCGTAGATGTTCGGGTCGACGGTAGAGGAACTTGGCGGTCCATGTAGTCGAACTAGGCGCATCCGAAGGGTACTTGGTGAATCCGAAGTAGAGGTACACTTGTTGAAGTGGGACTTGGCGTTTCGGCCTGTAACCGTTCGGGCGTCGTGGAAGAACTTGACGTTCACGGGGTCTCGGTCTTGGCCAATGTACAGTGGCTCCATGAACACAACAGGGCCAGATGGATGCAAGGCCATGGCAGCAACGGGTCAGAGCGCTTGACAGCAACCGAAGTCAACAGGTGCTCGAGGGCAGGGGCGCTCGGGGCAGCGGTGTGCAGGACGCGAAAGAAGTCCAGATACCCCCCTCAGGTTTCAGGAACCGGCTACTTAACCCCCTCAACGGGCGAAGAAGTCGGCTGCTTGCTAGTGGTGGGGAGCTCCGGCAACGTCGTACTGCGGGAGGCCGACCTTGGAGCGTCGGTGCTCAAGGCGAGGAGCAGGAGACGACGCGGACGAAGTCGTGGGGCGCGGGGACCTGCTCCGTTGAGGCAGGAGGAGGCCGGGGCAGGAGCGGCGCGGGTCATGGTCGCCGGCGGCGACCAGACGCGGCGGCGGGATGGCGAGGTGGTAGCGGGGGCTCCGGACGGCGCGGAGGCGGAGAGGCGCGACGACGGCGATTTCGGGCCGGATCGAGGAGGAGGGAGGCGAGCAAGGTGACGAGGAGGAGGCAGAGGGGATCGGACGTGAGGTGGCATCGCTGCGGGATCAAGAGGGAGAGCTCAAGAGGAGGGAGGTCGGGGCTAGGGTTAATAGGGCACCTGATGGGCTACGGATGGGCCTTAGAGGCCGGCCCAGTGGAGAGGGAAAAAGGCCTGGCTGCTGGGCTCTCTCTTCTCTCTCCAACTTTAACCGAGAAACAAATATAGAGAAGAAAAAGAAAGAGGGGGGGGGGTAGGGAAAGAAGTTGAACACGCGGATAATTTTCCCGGACTCACCAAAAATATGCTTGTTCCAAGAAAATTGAAAAGGCCATGATTGAAAGATTTAAATTCAAACTCATTTGATTTAAATTCAAATTATTTGAATAGGAAGTGAGGGTTGGGAAGGTCCAAAAATGTTCGGATTTTTGGTGGAGCTCCGAAATATGATGAAAGAATATATGGCAAGGTTGGATACCAAGAATTAAGATAACAAAGGCATTGGGATAATTTGCAAGTGTGTTTTGGTGATTTACAAATTAAAGAAATATTTAATATAGCTCCCTAATATTGGGAGGATATGTTATAAAGAGAAGTCACCCTTCCCCCGATTTAAATAGATCAACCATCTATGCAATTTATTAGTTGAGTTGAGATGGAAAGATTAATGACATGATGCAATGAAAAAATAAAAGAGCAAGCACAAAAGAAACACATGGTGATCACGAAAATATGGAAGTCTTCTGAAGCGTCGGTCTCGGGGCGTCACATCAACATCAGGCACATGCCATTTCCTCGGACGATCCTTGGTATGTTGGTCCTCAAAGAAACAAAACTGCGTATCACTCTCTACTGCTGAAGCTGAGTACATTGCTGCTGGTGCGTGCTGTGCTCAATTGCTATTGATGAAGCAAACCCTCAGGACTATGGCATCAATGTGAAGAATGTGCCTCTCTACTGTGACAATGAGAGTGCCAACAAGATTGCTCACAACCCAGTTCAGCACTCGAAGACAAAGAACATCCAGATTCGTCATCACTTTCTTCGTGATCATGTGTTGAAGGGTGACATCTCTATCGAGCACGTGAAGACTGAAGAACAGCTAGCCGATATCTTCACTAAGCCCTAGGATGAGAAGAGATTTAGCAAGTTGCGGTGTGAGCTAAATAGCATAGAATCTTCGAATGTCCATTGAAAAGGACACACATCCTAACACTTATGCAAAATTGATGACTTAGATGTGCAACACATGAAGTAACATTTTTCTTCAATCAATGAAGACTAATCCTCTAAGTGTGAAGAAATTAATGAAGAAATTGATTCTCAGAGCCCTATGAGAATTGTACGCGGCGTCTGAAATCATCATTCTTATACGATGGGTCGCGCCACCAACAAAAGTTGAAAATCTTCAATTTGAGTTTTCTTCAATTTTTGAAATTCCTCAGTTGTTCAAATTCTTCAACTTTGCTTTGTCTTCACTCTTTCCATTGTTGTTCATCATTGACTATATATATGAGTTTTCAGTCCTCTACAACATTCACTTATTGCTATTTCTTCAAGTTGACCTTTCCGCTAAGTGTATGTGATTAGACCCTTCCCCCTCTATGCTAAACTCAACCTACTCCGTTCACAAATTCTTCATGTGCGTTCTAATTTCAAACCCGTTCAAAATCATCACTGTGTCCTTGTTTGCTGAAGAATTTGTGAACGAAACTTTAAAATATTCTTATCTCAAATTTTTGGTTTTTGCCGCTCAAATCATTCCGCATCCCATGATAAGACTTATCTATTGACCCACGATCTCACACGATCTCCACCTCACTATACGTGGGTGACAAATGTCGGTAGGATGAGAAGTGGCAGGGGCACGTTTGTCCATTTTCCTCGGACAAACGGTTTTTCACCTCGGCTATATATACCCCTCACCCTCCTTAGACTTCATTTACCCTGCTCGACCTCACTCCCCTCGCTTGAGCTCTCTGACCTAGCGCTGCCGCTACTTCCATCATTGCCGGTGAGGAAGAGCTTCACTGCCTCGACCTCTTCTCCGTCGTACTCGCGTCGGCCGCGGAAATCTTCACTCCGCCGCCGCTATAGCTGTCTTCCTCTGCCAAGTTAGGGCGTGGAAGATCTTAACGGACGAACTTCCAATCTACAACTCCCAGTTCGTCGTGTTCTTCGTCAAGGGTAAATAAAATTTATTTTTACTGCCCTTGTTGATTCTGATGATTTCTACAAAATCTTCAAAAGGTGTTTATTCTTCAACTTCCGCGCACATAAACACCTCACATGCATATATTCTTGATCTGTTTCTCTAAGCAACGTTTTTCTTCAAGATTCCTCAATTGTGTGGATTTTTCAATCTATACAACTCTGGAACCTAAGGTAAAGAACGCTTAGTGAAATTCGTCAAGACACCTCTGGTCAATTTCCTCAAACTTGTTCAATTTTGAAAAACTTCTGAGAACGCATATGACCTCTCCAAATTCTTCGCACCTATACTCTGTTCACAGGTACTCATGTCCGCTGTTGAATCACAAGGTTCTCATCAACAAAACTCATTTGCAGCGTTCCTCGAAGACAAGTTACATACCTCCTCAGAGAATTCTATTGTTCAAATTCCTCAGCTGAAGACAATGGCTGATGGCAAGAGACTTCAGAAGGGAGGGAAGAAATTGGAAGTAAACACTGCTTTTGAAATCCATGAAGATATCTATGCAGGGTATTGCACACCTAATGAAGCAATTCATGGCAAGGAGACGAAGAATGAGCGCAAAGTGCGCAATTCAGAAAATTGAGAGGAGATGGGCCAGAGAATGGAGGGAATATCACTATGTTACTCCCAAGTACATGAAGAAATTCGCCGTACACCCTCCATGCCAAAGACCTCCATTGGCACCAGGCCGAGTTGCTGATCCCTCTAGCATCAAGAGAGGTGAGGACTTTCCCGTTGAATGGGCCAAGTGACAAGCTAAGTTGGCCAAAGTGGCAAAAGAAGCAGTGAAGAAATTCAATGAAGACTCTGCTGCTGCTGCTGTGGCCTCTGCTAGCAAGCCCAAGAAGGCTATGCCCAAGAAGCCAGCTCGCAAGCCCAGTTCCTCATATATGCCCTCAGGGCCAAGCTTGTCAAAGCCCTCATGGCAGATCCCTCAAGAAGCTCTAGTTCCCATTGTTACAAAATCTTCAGCCACCACTACAAAGTCCTCGGCACCTGCGCATCTCGCCTCTTGCCAAAGGACCACAGGCATCTCAATTGCTTCAGGAACATTTGCAAGTTCTTCAATTCCTATGCAGTCCTCAGCAGGCCCAACTCTACTGAAGACAAAGGCCACTGCTGGACGAGGAACTAAACCAAGTCCTCACAAGAAGCAGGCTGCTTTTCATGTTCCGTCAAGTGAAGACGAAGATGGTGATGAAGAACTAGCTGAAATCATCAGAGACAGACAACAACGGGCCGCTAGAGCCAAAGGCACCAATGTGCCTCGTCTGCTGGATCCTAAGTTGATCCTAGACTTCATTGATCTCTGGCACAAGGGCCCCAACACTCCTATGCCTGATTTCAATCTCACACCTGGCCAAAGTCACATGCTGACCGCCTTCATAGACGAGGAAAAATGGAGGTTTGAAAAGGCCATGCAACTGAAGAAAGCTCAATACAAGAAGGAGCATTATCCGAAGAAGCATGTTGTCATAATGACAACTGATGAACTTGTGGCCATGCAAGATGAGATCCAAACCCTCAGTGATGAATTTGACGCTTATCGTGCAGATTGGCTGGGAGCCAAGGTCAGATTCGTCAAGATGGCAGAAAGATTCACCTCAAATGTTGCAACCTCAATGCAACGTGAATCTCCTCAGGCTGAAGCATCTGCTCAGCCTACTAAAGAACATGCCAACGCCATTGATGAAAATCAGGCTGCTAAAGAAAATGAAAGCACCAGGGCTGATGAAGACATTCTAGCCGCTGAAGAAACTACAAGGGAAACCTCTAGTGTTGCACCTGAAGAACAAGCCAGTCCTGTTGAAGCATCTGCTATAGCGCCTGAAGAGGTTGACCAAGCCCGGACAATTGCATCAGTTGTTCCTGACAAAACTGAACCAATTTCCTCTGCTCCTCCTGCACCAACAACAAGCATCAACCTTCCTTCTGCATCAGAAGTGAAGAAAACCAAGGCTGCAGAGCGAGCAGCTGTGAAGAAAAGGAAATCATCTACTTCCTCAGAGTCTTCCGCACCAAAGAAGGCGAAGACTTTGATAAGCTCCTATGAAAATCCCATAGATGTTGTTCCTGTTTCAAGCATGCCATCAAAGGAGATTATTCCCTTTGGTGAGGAATATGTGATTCCTAATGAATTAGATGAAGAAGATCCTTCTGCTGCTTCGACAGAGCAGTTGGATGAAGAAATTAAAGTGGATAACATCCCTTCAACCCACTGATATCCTTGCACATGCCTCAGTTCACTGCTGAAGAGGTCGGCGTTGAAGAATTAGATGAGGAAGATGAAGACGTGGACATTGGGTGCACCACTCCAATTCTGAATGATGACTACTGGGAAAGTCATCACCCCAATTCACCTCTGTTCACACCTATGCAACTGATTCCTCAGTCCCCTGTTCAGACCAAAGAAATTCACACGGGATCTGAAGAACACCATGCATCTCTCCTCACTATTCCTAAAGAAGTTCTAGCCACTAGCACTGATGTAAATGTTGCTGAAGAAATTGATACCCAGGCTCTTGCTAATGACATTGTACCTGAAATTCCTCAGCCTGCGGCTCCTGGGACTATGATTCAAGAGGTTGCGCAGACTATTACTGACACTCCTCAGCCCAAGCCAACGAATCCCTTCTCCAAGAAACAAAAGTTCAAAGATGAAGATTTCTTCAATTAGCACATTTTCTCACTGACTTCAATCCCTATGACTCTGCTCGTCTTCGACGGAAGCGCTTCTAGACAGCAAGTCAGATGAACTTCTATTCTTCACTACTATTCGACAAGGACAAGATCTTTGACCATGAGCACATTCCTCATGTGGATATGGAGTCACTACCATGCTTCTACCCAGTCCTCAGTGTTCTTCATGGCGCTGGGCTGCTCAACTTCTGCACCGACATCTCCGACTAGAATGAAGAATTCATTCTTTAGTTCTACGCCACGCTGCACATCACTGGCAACGTCAAATATGTGAATTCATGGGTGTTGGACTGCATGACTGAAAACACTCACTACAAAGCACCGGCCTCTGAATTACTTCATGCCATCCCAGTCACTCCTCCTCCTGAAGGTGCAAGGCATCTCTATAATGATCCTGAACTTTCAGATCATCTAATGCAAGTGCTGATGAAGCCTTTGAAGCCAGGCCAAGCTCCTAGGACCAAATTCCTCATCAAGGAATTGCTCTGTGTGCCAAGAACTGTGTACATGATATTGACCAAGACCCTCAGTCCAATCAAGGGCCACGACTCTAATGAAGAAGAGGTTGTTGGCATCATGAAGAATCTGCTTTTCAACATCATAGTGTGCCGATCAACTACCATGATTTCTTCATGAGGACTTTGGCCAATGTCGCTCTTTCAGCATTTGAATTGAAGCCTTATGCTCCCTGGATCATGAGATTCATCAGATCAAGGTCTTGAATCAACTACAAGGCTGACACTCTCAATCATGGCAACTACTTGCCCCCAATTGAAGTCCTCAAACAGACTATTTCCTCAGCTGAGGAGAAGGGCAAGGCCGCTGTTATTGATGAAAGCACTCGTCCATTGGATGGCCAGTTTCGCAAAGCTGCATCCTATTCCACCAATGATCACTCTTCCACTCATGACTCTACCGCTAATGCTTCAAAGCGAAATCCTCAAGCCACTGCTCCAAGGGTGATGACTGATCGTGAGCTTCTCCTCAGTCTTCATTAGAAGGTCGATCGCAACCACAAATGGGTCAAACGATAGTTTGGTTCAATTCTTCATAACATGACCATCACGCAGAACACTATGAAGAAGAACCATTACTACCTCCATGAAGTTTTTGATCGCACCTGGGCTGTTCTATCTCATCTCTATGGTGAAGAAGATCTCAAGCAGATGGGCTTCAAGTAGGACTTTGACTGGTCTCAGCCACCTTTGAAGAAATTCAAGAAGATCAAGGTTCCTCACTTGGTGGCCAGTTCATATTCTTCATCGCGCGAGACTGATGAACATGAAGACTTGGAGGACATTGCGGCAGGCCCTACATCAACGAACGACCACAACAACGCTGGCGCTCCTCCATCGACTTTGTGATGATATTATTCAGGGGCGTTAGTCCTCATTTTTGTCCCTTTTGGTCATTCGATGACAAAGGGGGAGAAATTTGAGTTAGTCTTCAAGCGGGTCTATATATATGTGCGTTTTTTGCTAAGTTGCAACTCTCGTTCTTCTAAAGTATTTGTTGGATCGAGTTGTAAACTTAAGTCCAATGGTGATCTGATAATTTTGCTTTGTTTTATGCATGCTATTTCCGCATATATGTTAATGCACGCATGCTGAATTACATCAATCACCATATTTCATCATGCATTTCAAATTCTTCATATCGTATGTTAAATGCGTGTATGAATTACAAGATATAGGGGGAGATCTCCATGATTCTACTCTACAATGTGGATTTGCTATTCAAAGCAAATTCCTCAAATATGCACGTCTTCAGGGGGAGTTCTTCTATATCTTGCAATCAAATTCCTCAATACCAGTATTTACACTTCATATGTTTATCCCCGTTGAAAACTTAACCTATATTGTCATCAATCACCAAAAAGGGGGAGATTGTAAGTGCATCTAGTGCCCCTTAGTGATTTTGGTGTATTGAAGACTTATAGGTTAAGGGACTAATGTGTTAGTGAGTGTACACAGGTCTATAAGTCTATGAGGAGTTTGATATTTACAGAAAAAGTCCACCCCTAAAAATGAATGTCTTCAACTGAAGACTTTGAAAGTGAAGAAATTGGTGTGACGATGACGACTTGATATTCATGCGAGGAATATGAAGCATGAAGACTTTTGTTTTCGTAGTTTAATTTCTCTCTTTCTTGAGTCATAGGAATCACTGTACTATTAAAGGGGGTCGAGGTAAAACTATGGAAAAGTTTCCAAGTGATGCTCATCTCAAAATCCTACACCTTCCAATCCTTTCGAGTGAAGCCAATGGAAATCTCATACAGTTCAGTCAATTTCTTCAGTGACAGAGATGAAGATCTTCTGGTCTCTGAGGAATTTGTTCTGACTGAGGAGTTAGGAATTCGCCAGTGCGGATTGCCTACAAGTGAGGAACATGATAGCCCTGAGGAATTTGATAGCCAAATTTCCGACCATTGCTGTGCAATGCGCCAGCTGTCCCAAAATATCTGCCGACCAAACGGTCATATCATTGAAGGGCATTTATGTCTTATCATGTCGGGATGCTCCCTAGGCTATAAATAGCCTCCCTCTACAACCACTAGCTGGTTGGCTCATGCGAGAGAAACTGACACTTGTCATTGAGAGCATCCCATCCTCTAAGGACTTTGAGCGAAAATCATCAAGTGAGGACAACCCAAACCCAAACACCTACAAACCCAAAGTGTTTGAGCATCACTAAAGAGATTGTTCCTATGTGGAACCGACGCTTGCTACCTTTGAGGACTGTGCATCCTCCAGAAAGTTAGGCGTCATGGTCTAGAGCATCCAAGAGGAAATTGTGGATCGCCGAGTGACCGTGTCTGTGAAGGTTTGGAAGTCACCTGAAGACTTGCCATTAGTGATTGGGCGAGGTTTGTGTGACGTTAGCTCAAGGAGAATACGGTGAGGACTGTGTGTCCTCAGGTTTAAATACCTAGCCGCTCCAACCAGACGTACGACTGTCACAACAGTTGGAATTGGTCAACCAAATCACTGTCTTCGTCGAGCTACTGGTTCTATTTCCTCATTCAGAAACTGTTGTACTTGATCGTTACTGTTCGAAGACTTTGACTGAAGACTTTCTTCATTTCCTCAGTTCAATTTCTTCAGTCAGTTTGTCTTCAGCCTGCATATCCTGATTATACGCTACCTATACTCTGTGCTTGCTTTCATTTCATGATGACGACTGTGCTTTTGTTCTGTTATGCATGCATGTGAGTACTTATTCCGCTGCTAGTTGTTCCTGACTTAGGAATTTCCTCACCCTGAAATTCCTCAGGGACGAATTTGTAAAAATCACCTATTCACCCCCTCTAGTCGATATAATGCACTTTCAACTAGGTTTTTTTTACCTAGTTTCAGGCTGCCGTGAGGCGTAAAAGCCTACTCCTACTTTCGGTGGATTGCATGATGGGATCACAACAATACGCAACGCTCAAGCCCAACAAGGTTGCCTCGGGGGAGTAGTTACACGCGTACAAGTGTGAGGGGGTTTGAATTCCTTTCTAGGCTGCCTTGGACCTCTTTTTATAGCTGAAGGGGTAACCATAGTGGCAAAATGGTCTTTATCTAATGATTAGATAGCTAACAATGCTATCATACCTAACTCTGGCAGTTAGGACAAAGTGCATTAAATGCACTGCTATGTGTCATGCTGAGGGTGAAGCCCGACAAGCTTGTCGTGCCGCTTAATCCTCTTCTACTTATCTGTTCGACACGCCTCTGGACAGGTGTCATGCGATTGTAACCTGTCTTCCAACGGCCCGCCACGTGCTTAGTGGAGGCCACTTAATCATCTGGGGGCTCAACACCGCATTGACAAGCGATTTGCATTGCTGTGCAGTGGAGCGGTGGAGCGATGGTGCCTTGGCGGGATTTCCTGCTCTTGGCAGCCCCGGCAAGCCTGTCGGGGCAATCTTGGACTTGTCCTTGGGGTGGTCTCGACTTGGCCGGGTTCTCTTGCCCAGCAAGGGAGGCCTTCATGAGGTGATGCTTCCGCTTTCTTGTATGTTGACTCGGTCTTCTTGATCCGCTCCTTGATCTCACAAAGAGCGGTTTCTCTGGCTTGGTCTTGCTTTGTATGCTTGTGATCGGACATGCGATGCCAATACGCCTGTGTATCGGTCTGGTCAACAAGTGCACATGTTTGTTGCACCGACACGAGCCCCCGGGCCTGGCCCATACGTGTCGTCGGGCATCGTTGGGGTAGGCCCCAATAAATACACAGGCGAACACTTCGGCCAAACTGCAATGGGATCCATGTATTTCTTGATATCTTCTTTGCTTCTTCGTTAACCTGTGATTGAATTAGCTTCCAGTTTTTCCATGCGTCGTGTAGAACGACGTGGGGTAATTTACGATGGCCCGCGGGCCGCCCACGCCCCACATTCATGGGGAGGTAACTGCCATTTTACTCATCCCACTAACCCTGCCATTTCTGCCACGTGTGCTGCATGCATTGCGCAAGGTTGGTGGCGGGCGCGTATGGCGTGGGAATGAGTGCCATGGCAGATAGCCCAGCACCATGGATAGGGGAAGGAGGGCGGTCGTTGAACTTGGATGCTATCAGCAACGTAGAGGGACTGGATTGGTTGAGTGGGGTGATTGCTTCCTGCGTGGTGAGGAGCCAGCCCCCGGCCATGCTCCCCTATAAAAGGAGGCGTGGGCGGGGGGCTCACCCACACACATTTCTCCTCCTTCTTCTTGCATCTTGCTTTCGTTATGGTGAGGGGAAGAGGATGTGGTCAAGCTCCTGTGGTGGCGACAAGGGTCTCTTCTCTGCAGCGCCTTATTCCCCAAATTGGGGATGCGGGTGCAGAGTCCAGCGCACATGGCAGTGCCGCAGGACGTGGGCGCGATTGTGGTGGCGCTCGGGGCTGATGAGGGCATGGTGGCACTCTGGTCGCTCCTCCCCCGGTTTCCCTGGCTTTGATGGAGAGCCATGTTATGGACCAGCCATTGGAGTTCATCGTCAAGCTACGTGGGCCTCCGCACAGTCTCCTTTGGCTTCCTACTCCTTTTGCAAGGATGATGGAGGCAGAACAACCGCCAGGATTGAAACTTCACACGAGGGGTTGCTATAATGGTAGCATGCAGGCGGACGTGGAGTTCCCCGTGAGGGATTCCTGGACTAAGGGGTCCTCGGGCGTCCGGCCTGTTAGCCATGGGCCGGACTGATGGGCTGTGAAGATACAAAGACCAAAGACTCTACCCGTGTCCGGATGGGACTCTGCTTGGCGTGGAAAGCAAGCTTGGCGACCAAATATGAAGACTCCTTTCTCTGTAACCGACTTTGTGTAACCCTAGTCCCCTCTGGTGTCTATATAAACTGGAGGGCTAGGTCCGAAGAGGCGAACAATCATAATCATAGTCATACAGGCTAGACTTTTAGGGTTTTAGCCATTACGATCTCGTGGTAGATCAACTCTTGTAATACTCATATTCATCAAGATCAATCAAGCAGGAAGTAAGGTATTACCTCCATAGAGAGGGCCCGAACCTGGGTAAACATTGTGTCTCCTGTCTCCTGTTTCCATCGACCTTAGACGCACAGTTCGGGACCCCCTACCCGAGATCCGCCGGTTTTGACACCGACATTGGTGCTTTCGTTGAGAGTTCCGCTGTGACGTCGAAAGATAGGATCAATGGCTCGTCTTGTTCTCAAGGACAATGTCACCTCCGGAGGAGCACTGGCCCCAGGCCAAACCCTTCGCCTGGGCGGCTTTACCATGACCACACGTTCGCCCGTTAAGCCGACGATGACTTCTCAAGTCATCGAAAATCCCCTCCATGTTGACTCCAAATACTCCAAGCAGATGGATCCGGCAGAGTTGTCGTCTTTAAACGAGCTCCTAGATCGCATCACCGCCCTGGGGGTCGCCACAGACTATGATCGGATTGGGCTTAAACCCGACCAGAGAGAAATTAAAACTCCACCGATCACCCATCAGGAAGCGGTAGTAGAGGAGCAAGACGACAACTCCTCTATACTGAGGACGAACTATGTTCGGATCTCCGAGCTTGAAGAGCCGGACACCTGCCTACAGAAAGACACGCCTTGTCCATCAAACATAGAATCGGACGACAAGCCTAAAAAATCAGTTGATATCCCGGAGCCTGAACTATTAAGTTCAGAAGTTCTTCAGACTCTGGATCCCAAATTGGGTCAGGATTTGTATTTAAATCCACCCACCCACCCAGATATTAGCACTCTCATGGGCATACAACAGTAGTGTCAGGAAACGATCCATCAGTTCTGGGCCAGATTTCTCCTTGTCAAAGATAAGATTAAAGATTGCCGCGACGGAGACGCGATCTCAGCATTCCGCAACAATTGCACGGATGAAGGAATCCTCAACGCCATCAACCGCCATCGCGTATCACACTTTGCAGACTTGGCAACCATAGTACACAAGTACTACGCAATGGAAAGCGCCTGGAAAACTCAGGCAGCCCGCTGGGAACCGCCGGTTTCCACCCAACCCCTCGTTTAGGCGAAAAGGACGCACCCTCGTGGCACACCCGACCCAATAGTAAAAAAATATAGGCCCATTACGAGGCACATAACCGTTCTGGAGGGATGGCTCGATGGGCCATGCAAAATACACACAACACCGGATACCATATCAACCCACAGCCTTAGAGCATGTTGGAAACTCCGGCAGGTGGCCAGGAGCGGCAAGGATATCCTCACCAAAAACACCCCAGAGCAACATCCCCCAGAAGACGACGACCTCAGAGTATTGACGGTCTTCGAGACCTTCGCTTCAAACAATAAGCGCAAAAGGGCACTCCGCGACCTCGCCGAAGTCTACCAAATTGCAGCAATAAACCCTTGGAATGACACGCCATAACTTTTAATGCCGGTGATGAACCAAAATTCAGGACAGTCCGGGCACCAGCCGCCTTAGTCCTCAGTCCGATCGTGGACGGCTTTTGGCTCACCAAGGTTCTCATGGACGGCGGCAGCGGACTAAACCTCATTTACGAGGATACACTCAGCAAAATGGAAATAGACAGGAGCCGCATCGAGCAAAGTAGCACGACCTTCCGAGGAATTATTCCCAATCGAGAGGCGCGATGCACGGGAAAAATCACGCTCGACGTAGTATTCGGCACACCGGAGAACTATCGGTCCGAAGAAATAACCTTCCAAGTGGCCCCTTTCAACACTGGATATCACGCCCTATTGGGGCGAGATGCATTTACAAGCTTCCAAGCTATACCTAACTACGGGTATATGAAGCTCAAGATGCCCGGGCCCAATGGCCTAATCACTCTCGCCAGTGATCCGGACATAGCACTCCACGCCAAAAATAAAACCGCATCCCTGGCCCTTGAGGCATTATCTGAAACCCTCGTGGCCGAAGAATTAACCGCATTGCGCTCCACGGTGGATAGGGACGATGTAATCCTGGACAAACGACCCAAATCCACCTCCTTCAAACCACCAGAAGAAATAGTCAAATTCCAAGTCCATCCAACAAACCCCAAGAAGACAACATCTATCGGGGCACAACTAGACCCAACGGTCGACGCCGCGCTACGAGAGTTCCTGCGCGAGAACTGGGATATATTCGCCTGGCACCCTTCTGATATGCCAGGAATCCCACGCAGGTTGGCCGAACACAACCTCAATATATTGAAGGGATATAAACCGGTCAAGCAAACACTGCGGCGCTTTTTCGAACTCAAACGTCAAGCTAAAGGGGAGGAGCTAGCCAAGCTAATCGAAGCTGGATTCATTAGAGAAATAAAACACCCGGACTGGCTAGCAAACTTGGTGATGGTGCCAAAGCAGGATAAATCCTAGCGCATGTGCGTCGATTTCAAAGGCCTCAATAAGGCCTGCCCTAAGTATCCCTTTCCTCTCCCCCGCATCAACCAGATTATTGATGCTACCGCAGGACACGACTCACTGTGCTTCCTCGACGCATATTCCGGATACTATCAAATCAAAATGAAGGAGTCCGATCAAGCCGCAACGACATTCATTACCCCATATGGCCCATTCTGCTTCAACACCATGCCCTTCGGGCTTAAAAACGCCGGGGCCACCTACCAACGCATGATTCAAACATGCCTGGAGAAATAGATTGGCAAGACAGTTGAAGCATACGTGGACAACGTCGTCATCAAAACTAGGCACGTCGAGTCACTAATAGACGACTTACGTCTCACATTGACAACCTCCGTGCATATGACATCAAGCTCAATCCGGAAAAGTGTGTTTTCAGCGTTCCCGCTAGAAAATTGCTGGTCTTCATCATTTCCAATACAGGAATTGAAGCAAATCCAGCCAAAATCCGAGCTTTGTCACAATTGGCTATGCCAATGGACCTTAAACAAGTCCAAAAACTCGCCGGATGCGTGGCAGCTTTAAGCCGCTTTATCTCCAGATTGGGAGAAAAAGCATTGCCACTCTATCGCCTTCTCCGGCGCACCGATCACTAAGAGTGGACGGATGTGGTAACGGCTGGACTGGAAGAAATAAAAGCCCTTCTAGAGAGCAACCCAATCCTGGTCGTGCCGAACGTCGGTGAACCCATGTTATTATGCATATCGGCAACACACCAGGTGGTGAGCGCCATGCTCGTTGTTGAGCGAGAGCAGGACGAACACAAACTCCCGCTTCAGAAGCCGGTATACTACATATCCACTGTCCTCACACCATGCAAATCCCGGTACCCTGATTATCAAAAGATAGCATACACAGTCTTCATGGCATCCCGGAAGCTACGACACTACTTCCAGGAGTGTTCGATCAGGGTGGCTTCCAAAGTACCACTCAATGACATAATAAACAACCGCGATGCTACGGGCCGGATTGCCAAATGGGCCATTGAGCTCCTTCCATTCGACATAACATACAAACCGTGTCGAGCCATTAAATCCCAAGTACTGGAGGACTTCGTCGCCGAATGGACAGATGCCGAACTCCCTAAAGAGTACGACACATATTCCAACTGGGTTATGTATTTCGATGGTTCCAAAATGTTGGCAGGGTTAGGAGCGGGCATCATTTTAACATCCCCCACTAGAGACGTAGTCTAGTACGTACTCCAAATATTGTACACAGGCTCCAATAACACAGCCGAATACGGGGCCTTATTGCATGGTCTTCGGGCGGCTGTCTCCATGGGCATACAACGCCTGGAAGAGCGCGGGGACTCAAACCTCGCAATATCTCAAATAAATGGAGATTTTGACACCAAAGATCCAAAGATAGCAGCTTACCGTAACGACATTCTCAAAATGTCAGCTCGATTCGAGGGGCTCGAGTTCCATCCTGTGGCTCGAGAAAGCAATCAAGCGGCGGATATCCTTGCTTGCATCGGTGCCAAGTGCAACCCCATACCACCTAATAACTTTCTGGAAAGGCTTTTTAAGCCTTCTGTGGTGTGGCAAGGGGAGAGCGACAACACCAGCCCGGATCCGATCACATCCCCAGATTCCGAACACACTGACACCATCAGGGCCTCAGCCGCCGAAATAACACCGTCGGCCCATCTCATCATGACAGTCATTTCCCCATGGACCGAACCCTTCTTGGCCTGCCTTAATAGGCAAGAAATCCCTAAGGATCAGAACGAGGCTCGCCGCATTGTTCGGTGTTCGAAAGCCTACAAGGTTCACGACAGAGAACTCTACAAGAAAAGCTCTACCGGAGTACTTCAAAGATGTATCTCTATGGAGGAGGGGCGACAGCTGTTGGCTGAAATTCATGTCGGTCTCGGTGGTCACCACGCCGCCGCTCAGGCCCTCATAAGCAAGGCCTTCCATACAGGTTTCTATTGGCCAACAGCCCGAGCAGATGCACATGACCTTTTCCAACGTTGCGTCGGATGTCAGCTTTTCGCCAACCAAAGCCATATGCCACCCACTGCCCTACAAACGATCCCCATCACTTGGCCTTTCGCGGTCTAGGGGCTCTATATGGTCGGACCCCTTAAAGGAGGAAGCCATAAGAAAAAGTATCTGCTGGTCATGGTGGATAAATTCACTAAGTGGATAGAGGCCAAACCAGTTAAAACGACCGAGGCCTGGCCAGTGATATAATTCATATCCGGTGTTGTGCACCGTTATGGTGTTCCACACAGCATCATCACCGATAACGGCTCCAATTTCACAGCCGATGAGGTGAAAACCTGGTGTGATAATCTGGGCATTAAGCTTGATTACGCCTCTATCTATCACCCGCAAACAAACGGTCAAGTCGAACGGGCCAATGTTCTTACTATGAGCGGCATTAAACCTGGACTAGTGCAATCTTTGAGAGAATCAGACAAGCACTGGGTTGAGGAGCTCGACTCCTTACTCTCAGGACTGCGGACCACGCCCAACCGCACTACTGGATATACGTCTTTCTTCATGGTGTATGGCGCGGAGGTTGTGTTGCCCTGTGATATTATTCATGACCCACCTCGAGTGCGCATGTACGAAGAGAGAGAGAGGCCGAGCTTGATCGGCAGGACAGCCTAGATGCCCTGTGTCAGTGGGAACGACACCTATGGGATCACAAGAATCCCTACTACGGTTGCGGGGCGCGGGGTCGTGAGAAGAGCGGATCAAACAGATAGCACACGGTTCGTTTATCCAGGTTCGGTCCGCGAGGATGCGTAAAACCCTACTCCTGCTTTGGTGGATTGTATAACTGTGTTCTTGAGCTAGCTGTGGGGCGTGAGGAGCTCCAAAAAGCCGAATCCCCTTCCTGGTCGCCTTGGGCCTCCTTTTATAGGGAAAGGGGTTGCCGCAGTGTCACACGGGAGGTGGAAAGGGTACTGTGATGCGAGGTTATCCCTCGCATTACATGACAAGGCGCATTTAATGCGCCTTGCTTAGGTGTCCTTGCTTTATCGGGGACGGGGGAGAGCCCTGTCTCGTCCGTCTCCGCTCCCTCTTGTGTCGACACGCGCCCTGGCCAGCGGTGCCTGCGATGCCATGTAGGCAGGCAGGCAGCTGAGGTGGCGCAGTGGTGGGTCTCCACGAAGATCTGCATGCCGCCACGCAGGTGCCCGCCCAGCTGGTTGGGTCGGCAGCTGCATGCGAACGGCGGTGGAGGTGTTACTGGCGTGGGCCTGATGGTGGCCCCACGGGTGTTCTTGGCAAGGGCCTTGCCAGGGCCCCGGCAAGGGTCTTGCCGGGGCACCAACTATCATCCCCGGCAAGGTTCTTGCCGGGGGCCTTGTGGTCCTCCTTGGCTGGGATCCCGCCAAGGGTCATCATCTTCTGATCTTGAATGTCTTCACAAAGATCTGCATGCCACCACGGAGATGTCTCCCGAATCCTTGCCCCCATGGGGGTGGTGGACTCAAAGGTGACTTTCTTCGTAGGTGTGGGGCAAGCTGCCACGGCAAGGGTCTTGCCGGGTTTGCTAAAACCGCCTCCCGGCAAGGATCTTACCGGGGGAGTCCGCTTTGTCCCCTTTGCTCTTTGTGGTCTTGGTCTTGGCGTCGTCCTGCTTCTCTCGAGCTTCGGTCTTACCTTGGCTCACCTCCCTTGCCTTGCTCAGTGTGGTGGTGCCCGTGGCTCAGACTGCCCGTGCACAGTTATAGGGGTACAAAAAGTGTACCCCTCTTTTTGTACATCGACAGGAGCCCGTGGGCCTGGGCCACACGTAAGCGCAATCGTGTCGTTGGGCTAGGCCCAAAAACGGTGCGCGGGCAAGCGGGGCGGTTTTTACCGCGGTAAGTTCCTTCGCGCGCTGCGTCTCCCATGACTCCCGCGCGTGGCGCGGTGTGGGGAGGCGCGTGTGACGTGGGTGGCACACGTGGGGCTGAGCTCTGCACGCGCGTCACATCGTAGTAAAGGGGGCGGGTCGCGCCTTCCCCATAAATGGAGGGAGGCGTGGAGGCGCGGCCCATTCACTGAACGGGGCCGAGGCGTAGTCTTCAAGGCGTCCACTCCCCACGACCCACGATCACGGGGCGGGGAGAGGTCGCCTCACCCGTCCCTCAGTCGTGCATGCCTGCCACGTGCCTCCCATGCGCTCGGGGTGGCAAACGGCGGAGGCGGGAAACCGGGCCGCCGCGGGCTGGGGCAGCGGGTCGGCCCTGGTTCCGTGCGCCTTCCGCGTCTTGATTGGCCGAGCGGGGCGGCCGAGCCCCCACTCCGTTCCTTTATAAAGAGCGGGGGGGCGGGGGGAGGATGCCGTCCCGCATTCTTTCATCTTCTCCTTCCTTCATCTTCTGCCCCCCTTCCATTCGCCATGGAGAGAGGGAATCCTGGTCCTTCAACGGTGGCGGCGAGGGTCGCTGCTCGACAACGCGTCCCTCCTTCTCCTGCACCTGCGGTGGCAGATCCAGCCGCGAGGAGAAGGGGGAGGGGGCGAGGTCGTGGGCGAGGCCGGGGCGCTCGGGGAAGAGGAGGACGGGGCGGCGCGCCGGCCTCGCCCCCGCCAGCAGTCCCTCCCCCCATGGAGGGCCACGTTGGGGATGACCCTTGCGAGTTCTTCGTCAGGCTGCGCCAGCCGCCTCGCCGTCGCCTTCGTCTCCCGACTCCATTCGCGCGGGAGATGGAGCTGGATCCGCCGGAGTCATTGTGGCAGCACATGAGGGGCTGTGAGATCAGCGACACGCGGGTTCGCGTCGACTTCCCAGCCCCTCACGTGATGTATCTTCGTCGGGGATGGAAGACGTTCGCTCATATCCACCGCTTGACGGAGGGGCTCACTCTCCATTTCAAGCTGATGGAGGGCGGCCTCCTCTCCGTCAAGGTCTTCGGGCTCTTCGGGACCCGTGCAAGGTGCTGCGTGGAGAGCTCTTCTGATAGCGAAGACTCCTCCTCGGGCGGGAGTGACGAGGAGGACAGCGGCAGCGACGACGAGGGTAGTAGGCGGCAGGATGACGGGTCCGACTAGGTGTCGGGCGCCGCTTCATGTGGCACCGGCGACCCCATCATCCGTGTCGCCGGCTCCCTGAACTTCTCGGGGTCGTCTCCTTGGGCGGCTGGCGTTGGGAGGCCGCGGAAGAGGAAGAGGGCGGGTGGCAAGGACGTCAAATCGGAGTATGCAGGCACCGACGCCTTCGACGCGTGCTGACGTCCTGCCGCCTCGTCTTCGAGCTCTGCTTCCGGCGCCGCCATCACTATCCAGCCTTCGGACGGCCACCGAGATGTTCTCTTGGTGTCTTCTGCCACTCGTAGCTCGCCTAGGCGCCCCTTTTGCCCTTTTCGCCTCCTTGACCTGTCTCCTGAGGGGAGGGACAAGAAAGGGGTTACGGGCACCTTATCTCTTTTTAGTTTGTAAGCCTTCGGGCCTTAGCTGAATTTAAAACTTGTAATCCCATCATTCATGTTTTTCATTCCCTATGGGTTGTACCTGAGTGGAATGTATTTAATGAAAAAGGGATGCTTGCCGGGTCATTTTTTTGTGGGTAGAACCCACGTCAAGGAGTAAATCCTTGATATCTTTAAGATAAACATTTCCTTGCCTGGCAACAGGCCTTGCCGTCTCCCCACTTCGCTCGACCTTTCTCACGCCTTTGGCGGAGGCAGGGATGAGGCGGGTTCAGGCTCCTTGTTTCATCCTTTCGCTGCCGCGACTACGACCAAACCTGGCCCCAGGAACGAGCCCTAGGGCCTAGAGTTAGGGGAGCACGGTAGCTTTAGGGAGAAATGAGGTTTCACATACCTTAGTCCATAAGGGAAATGCATGATAAGGGATGAAGAACTTATCTGAAGCTGTAGCCCCCGGCAACTCTGGTTTGCCGTGGGTGAATCTTTGCTCTTGCAGCCCCCGGCAATACTGGTTTGCCGGGGTCTAGATGCTGGTCTGTCCCTCTTCTCTTTTTCATCCTCAAGTGATCCGGCAAGGATATCTGTGAGTCCTGCAAACCAAAGAAGACAAAAGAACGGCAAAGAGACGCACACTCGACCTCTAAGCTAGGGGTTAGTCGCCGCTAAGTACTATCAACCCTAACCAAGGACGAGACTCGACCTAGCATGCATGCTATAACTTAGGGCGCCAGCGCTTCATTTATTTATGCTCAGGGTCTGCGCCTGGCTTTGTACAAAGGGTTACATGCATCATCGGCAATGCTTGTACAAAAGGTGGCTTACCGGGGGGCCCGGCAACCCGTGCCTCATGTGTAAAACTTGCGAAGATGCTCAATGTTCCAGGAGTTACTCACCGGAACGGCATCTTCGGTCTCCAGGTGGACCGCGCCGGGCCTGGTGACTCGTATTACCTGATAAGGGCCTTCCCACTTTGGCGTCAACTTGTTGGAATTCTTGGCCGATTGAACGTGCCGAAGGACAAGGTCGCCTTCCTCAAGGCTTCGGGCATGAACCTTGCGGCTATGGTAGCGGCGCAAGGCTTGCTGGTAGCATGCTGCTCTCACAGCCGCTCGAAGACGATCTTCCTCAAGGAGCATTGCGTCATCTTGCCGTAGTTGCTCTTGCTCAAGCTCATCATAAGCGAGCACTCGAGGTGACCCGTATATGAGTTCAGTGGGGAGAACTGCTTCTGCCCCGTATACTAGGGCAAAGGGTGTCTGGCCGGTGGCTCGATTTGGCATCATCCTGATCGACCAAAGAACCGTCGACAACTCATCAATTCAGCGCCTTCCACTCTTGTGCAGCCTGTCAAAGGTCTTGGTCCTTAAGCCTCGCAGTACTTCAACATTTGCCCTCTCAGCTTGACCATTGCTTCGTGGGTGAGCAACGGAAGCAAAACAGACTTTGCTGCCGAGGACTTGGATATATTGCATGAAGGTGCGGCTTGTGAACTGTGTGCCGTTGTCGGTGATGACCCTGTTGGGTACACCAAAACGGCACACTAGTCCCTTGAAGAACTTGACGGCTGACTGAGCTGTGACCTTCCTCACTGCCTCCACCTCCAGCCACTTTGTGAACTTGTCGATTGCAACGTACAAGTACTCAAAGCCCCCGACAGCGCGGGGGAAAGGGCCCAGTATGTCGAGCCCCCAGACCGAGAAGGGCCAGGAGAGAGGAATGGTTTGAAGGGCTTGAGCTGGCTGATGAAGCTTCTTTGAATGGAACTGACACGCTTCACACCTGGTGACTAGTGTCGTCGCATCCTGGAGGGCGGTGGGCTAGAAGAAGCCTTGCCGAAATGCCTTGCCGGCAAGGGCCCTTGACCCGATGTGGGATCCACATATGCCTCCGTGTATCTCCGCCAACAGCTCCAGTCCTTCCTCTCAAGGGATACACTTCAATTTCGCACCGTTCGGCCTCTTTTTGTACAGGACGTCATCGATGAACTGGTACATGGTAGAGCGACGGGCTACTTTTTCCGCTTCTTCCTGCTCCTCCGGAAGTTCCCCTGTTTGGAGGAATCGGACGGTATGCTGTGCCCACGCTGGAGCCTGGGGCTCGACGGCGAGGACTAAAGGCATTTCCTCCGCTATAGGAGTGGTTGTCTTGAAGGCAAGAGCTTGACGCTCCGCCGGAGCTAGCCGTCCCGTGGCGGGCTCAGTGTCCCCGGCAACATCCTTGCCGACGGCTCCGGGGTGCTCGGCGGGAAAGTACTTGCCGGGCCCTGATTTCCTCCTCTTGTTCTGCTCTGTTGATGGATCAACGGATGGCTGAGTTAGCTGAAGCACAAAGGTACCTGGTTCCACAGGTAGCTTGAGGGTAGCATGTTTTGACAGGTAATCGGCGATATCGTTCTCCGCTCGGGGAACGTATTCAGCCTGTATACCGTCGAAACGCTCTTCCAGCTTTCTCACTTCATTGACGTAGGCCTTCATCAACGGGCTCTGGTAATCCTTGTTGACTTGCTTGACGACAAGCTGCGAATCACCCCTGACGATGAGTTTCTTGATTCCGAGGTCCGGCGCAATCCTAACACCGGCAAGCAGCCCTTCGTACTCTGCCATATTGTTTGTTGACACCTCCCTGGGGAAATGCATCTGGATCACGTACTTGAGGTGCTCTCCGGTGGGCGCAACAAGCAGTACGCCAGCCCCGGCGCCTTGTAAGGAGAAAGCTCCATCAAAGTACATGATCCAATTGAAACTTGCCTCCTTGCTGGGGAGAGCAGTCTCTTGGGCTTCTTTGTCAGGCGTTGCGGTCCATTCTGCAATGAACTCCGCCAGGACTCGGCTCTGAATCGTCGAAGTACTTTCAAACTTGAGGCCAAAGCTGGACAACTCCAGTGCCCATTCCACAATTCTTCCCATTGCATCTGGATTGTGCAATATCCATTGTAGAGGGAGGCGAGTGACGACAGTGATCTCGTGTGCCTCGAAGTAGTGATGCAGCTTCCTCGAGGCCATAAGAAGGCCGAAGAGCAGCTTTTGCACGCCGGAGTACCTTGATCTAGCTCCCTGTAGGAGGGAACTAACAAAGTAGACCGGGTGCTGCATCATTTTATTCTTCGGCGACACTTCAACTGGCTGTGTCGTCTCTGCATTGGTGGTGTCGGGCTCTGTCACTGCCATTACCTCGTCGTCAACCTCTCTCTACGCCACTAGTGCGGCGCTAACCACCTGGTTCGTTGCCGCCAGGTATAGCAGCAACGACTCCCGTGGCCTAGGCGCAACTAGTATTGGCGCGGAGGAGAGGTACTTCTTCAAATCTTGCAACGCTGCTTCAGCTTCTGGCATCCACTCCATCGGGCCCGCCTTTTTCAGGATCTTGAAAAAGGGAAGGGTGCGCTCGGCAGACTTGGAAATGAACCTGCCCATGGCAGCGATGCAACCAGCAAGCTGACGCACATCCTTGATTCGCTTGGGTGCTTCAATCTGCTCTATAGCTTTGATCTTGTCCGGATTGGCCTCTATCCCTCGCTGTGACACAAGGAACCCGAGAAGCTTGCCGGACGGGACGCCAAAGACGCACTTCTCATGGTTCAGCTTGAGATTGATCTTGCGCAGGTTTGCAAATGTTTCTTGCAAATCTGGTATGAGGGTTGCCCTGTCCTTGGTTTTGACCACTATGTCATCCATATAAGCTTCCATATTTCTATGGAGCTGGGGTTCAAAACCAATCTAGACCGCCCTTGCAAATGTCGAACCAGCACTCTTCAACCCGAAAGGCATCCGCATGAAATAATACGTACCACATGGGGTGATGAATGCTGTTTTCTCTTCGTCTTCTCTTGCCATGAAGATCTGGTGGTAGCCGGAGTAGGCATCGAGGAATGACAACAGATCACACCCAGTTGTGGAGCCAACAATGTGGTCGATGCGTGGCAACGGGAAGGGGTCTTTAGGACAAGCCTTATTGATATCTGTGTAATCAATACACAGCCTCCACTTCCCATTTGCCTTGCGCACTACGACCGGATTGGCCAACCACGTTGGATGGAGCACTCCTCTTACCAAACCCACTGCTTCCAGTGTCTGGATCTCTTCTGTGATGAACTCTTGTCGTTCCAAAGCTTGCTTTCTGACCTTCTGCTTGACGGGCCACGCATGAGGACAGACAGCAAGGTGGTGCTCAATCACCTCCCTGGGAACACCGGGGATGTCGGAAGCTTGCCATGCAAACACATCGACATTCGCCCGCATGAAGGTGATGAGCGCATCTTCCTATTTGTCGTCAAGGGTGGAGCTTATGGTGAAAGCCCCTCCCGTGCCATCCTCATTGACAGAAACCTTCTTGGTTCCCGATGGTATGGCCCTGGGCTTCTTGTTTCCGCCGATGGAGCTCTTCGGCACGTCCTCGACGGGAGCGCTACACTCCGAAGAGGTGCGCTTGCCGGAGTGGGTGTCCGGGGTCTCACCGGTCTTCTTCTTCTTCTTCCCTCCCGGGGTCCCAGCGGCTGGAGCAAGTGCCCTAGTGCCGGCAGCTGCTGCAACTGCTTGCTGGTATAGTTGGTCAGCGCAAATCAGCGCATCTTTCTTATCGGAGGGGATGGTGATGATCGTCACAGGTCCTGGCATCTTCAGGGTGTTGTAGGCGTAGTGTGACGCCGCCATGAACTTGGCCAGCGCTGGGCGGCCAAGGATCCCTTTGTAGGGCAAGGGGATCTTGGCAACATCAAACACGATCCTCTCCGTCCTGTAGTTCAGATCGCTTCCAAAAGTCACGGGCAGCGTGACCTTTCCCTTGGGTTTGCTTCTTCCCGGATTGACCCCCTGAAACGTGCCCGTCTCTTCGAGGTCTCCATCAGGAATCTACAGTTTCTCGATCACGACATGCGAGATCAAGTTCATACTGGCCCCGCCATCGACTTGCATCTTTGTCACCTTGAGGTTGCGTATTGTTGGTGAAACCAACAATGGCAAGCACCCGACCGCAGTAGTGCGATCAGGGTGATCCTCAGTGTCAAAAATGATAGGTGTGCTAGACCACTTCAGCGGCCTTTGGGCATCAAACGACGGCTCTCCCGCTGTAATCTCTCGCGCCCACTGTTTAAGCTGGCGGTGAGAAGTATGCAGCAAGGCGCCGCCGTCGACGCAGATGGCCTCTGTATCTTTCTGAAACTCTTGGTCGCCGGATTCGTCGTCCTCTTCATGATCGTCATCTTCTGGCTTTCTGTCACGGCCCCGGGCGGGCATCTCCTGTTGTTTATCCTTGCCACGACGGCCTGCCTGGCCGTCACGCTTCTTGCCGGACCCCTCAGCACCGTCTTGGCCCTTCTCCTTGTCCCGCCTCTCATATTCAACCCTCTGCTTCTCAGCGAGGAGCTCAACTTGTCGGCAGTCTTGGAGAGCATGGCCTTTGGTGCGATGGATCTTGCAGTATCGCTTGTCGGAGTTTCCTGGCTTCTCGGCAGCCGCCAAGGCCCGGCAGGCGACACATCCGGCAATTTCCTTACCGGGGTCATCTGCCTTGGTTTTCTTGGTGGAGACGGTGTCATCAGATCCCTCGACTGCAAGCACAGCTTTACCCTTGCGCTTCCTATTGCGGCGCCGGCCCTTCTTCGTCAGGGAGGCAGTATCCTCATCTGAGGAGTCGGTTTCCACGCCGGCATCTTTGCTGGGGTACTTCCTTCCCTCTTCATCTCGGGCACATCTGTCAACAAGAACATAGAGTTCTGCTACATCTTTCACCTTGTTCATTGCCAGCTCTTCGCGCATCTTGCGGTTACGCACGTTCTGATGGAATGAGCTGATGATGGCGGCAGGGTGAACATCAGGGATATTGTACTGTATCCGGCTGAACCTCGGTATATACTTGCGGAGACTCTTGCCTCCCTTCTGGGGAATGACGTGCAGGTCGCTCGCTTGGCCATGGGCTTGGTTATCATGCCCCGAGACGACCGCCGTGCCAAGTTCCCGCCGCTACCGCTGCAAGTCCCGCTCGGAGCCAGCCTCCTGCTTCGCGCGAAGTCCCGTGGCCGTCTTTCCTGCATCACGCCCCTGCTTGCTGCTTCGACTCCCTGCCCGAGCTCCGTTTTTCGTCATGGACGTGGGGTAGCTGCTGAACCTCGCCATGGTTCCGTCCAACGCCGCAAGTCTGACGCCAAGAGCACCTCAAGTTCGACTACTCGTAACAGCAAGTACCACTACGGCCGGAGACATCGGACCCGCCAAGTACCCTTTGGATTCGCCAAGTACCACGACATCCGGAGCCCCGGATACGCCAAGTTCCTCTACGACCGGGTACCACTACCATCGCCGAAGACCCGTGTACCACTACCATCACCGAAGACCCGTGTACAACTACCGTCGCCGTGTGCCACTACTTCCACTACCGCCGCTAGAACGTCTACTTCCACTATGAACTTGATCCGCTCCGAAATACACGCTTCAAAGGTATAACCGCTGAGAACGATGACCCGTGGACGTATGCTTGTTGTCTGAGATGAGCCGTATGTTGGCACTGTGCCCGTTTGCTTCATGCACGTTCCTCCTCGTTTGCCATGCCGTTGACCCGTGGGAACCCGGTAGCCGGGATCACCCCACCATCTTTTGCATGCTCCACACATCCGCACACTTGCTCTTTTGCACCGGTATCTCAATGAGTTGTCGGATCATCGGAATGTTGCCGTGGCACCATTTTCATTATCGTTGCCGTGGCACCCCTTTTGTTCCGCCATGGTGACCAAATGCTCCCTATCATATTAGATGTCAACTTTTGCATAAAAATTGCATAAACCTTGATTATGTCATCCGCATCATGTTAACAACATTTAAATGGTTAAAACTGTGTTTGCATTAAATTGCTAAATGACATATGGGGATTTCCTGGAATTGGTTTGTTGTTTCCGGCCTCATTTAAACTTGCCTAAATAGTTAGTTTACTTATGCTTCACCTCTTGCCATGTTAATCAACATTTAACTTTGTTGGGTACATAAACGAGAGCGAACTAAATAACTGGAATGTTGTGTTTCGTCAATATGCAACTCGATGCATATTGAGCTCCACTTAATTTGTAGTATTGTTTGTGCACTTTGCCATGCCATGCTTCATTAAACCGGACATGCATCATACTTGGTTGTGCATCATGCCATGTTTATGTGATGGTTGTTTTACTATGTTGTTTGTTTGTTTCCGGGTTGCTTCTCTCGTTAGCTTCGGTTTCGTTCCGGAGTTGTGAGGATTCATTCGACTGCGTCCGTTTGTCTTCTTCATGGACTCGTTCTTCTTCCTTGCGGGATCTCAGGCAAGATGACTATACCCTCGAAATCACTTCTATCTTTGCTTGCTAGTTGCTCGCTCTTTTGCTATGCCTATGCTGCGATACCTACCACTTGCTTATCATGCCTCCCATATTGTTAAACCAAGCCTCTAACCCACCTTGTCCTAGCAAACCGTTGTTTGGCTATGTTACCGCTTTGCTCAGCCCCTCTTATAGCGTTGTTAGTTGCAGGTGAAGATGAAGTTTGTTCCTTGTTGGAACATGGAGATGTTGTTCCTTGTTGGAACATGTTTACTTGTTGGGATATCACAATATATCTTATTTAATTAATGCATCTATATACTTGGTAAAGGGTGGAAGGATCTGCCTTATGCCTGGTGTTTTGTTCCACTCTTGCCGCCCTAGTTTCCATCATATCGGTATTATGTTCCCGGATTTTGCGTTCCTTACACGGTTGGGTGATTTATGGGACCCCCTTGACAGTTCGCTTTGAATAAGACTCCTCCAGCAAGGACCAACATTGCTTTTACCATTTGCCACCTAAGCCTTTTTTCCCTTGGGTTCTGCAGACTCAAGGGTAATCTTTATTTTAACCCCCCCGGGCCAATGCTCCTCTGAGTGTTGGTCCAAACTAGAGCCCTTTGCAGCGCCACCTCGGGGAAACTTGAGGCCTGGTTTTAGTTGTACGGACTGCTCATCCGGTGTTCCCTGAGAACGAGATATGTGCAGCTCCTATCGGGATTTGTCGGCACATTCGGGCGGCTTTGCTGGTCTTGTTTTACCATTGTCAAAATGTCTTGTAACCGGGATTCCGAGACTGATCGGGTCTTCCCGGTAGAAGGAATATCCTTCGTTGACCGTGAGAGCTTATAATGGGCTAAGTTGGGACACCCCTGCAGGGTATTATCTTTCGAAAGCCGTGCCCGCGGTTATGAGGCAGATGGGAATTTGTTGATGTCCGGTTGTAGAAAACCCGAAGTTGACCTTAATTAAAACAGATCAACCGCGTGTGTTACCGTGATGGTCTCTTCTCGGCGGAGTCCGGGAAGTGAACACAGTGTTGGAGTTATGATTGACGTAGGTTGTTCTAGGATCACTTCTTGATCATAGTTTTTCGACCGTGCTTTTGCCTTCTCTTCTCGCTCTCTTTTGCGTATGGTAGCCACCAGATAAGCTAGTCGCTTGCTGCAGCTCCACCTCACTACCTTCTCCTACCCATAAGCTTAAATAGTCTTGATCTCGCGGGTGTGAGATTGCTGAGTCCCCGTGACTCACAGATACTTCCAAAACCAGTTTGCAGGTGCCGACGAAACCGTGCAGGTGACGCACCCGAGCTCAAGGAGGAGCTCGAAGAAGATCGTGTTCGTTGTGTTGTTTCTTTCAGTTGATCAGTAGTGGAGCCCAGTCGGGACGATCGGGGATCTGTGTAGCATTTGGGGTAGTCTTCTTTTATTTTGGTTCCGTAGTCGGACCTTGATTGTATCTGTTTGATGTAATGCTTTACTCATGTATTGCGTGAAGTGGCGATTGTAAGCCAACTATGTATCTCTTTCCCTTATGCGCCAAGTGTCCGCCAGTTATTCGCTGTCAATGCCATGTCATTTGCTTGCGTGTCTCTCCTTGCCATGTCATAATCTGCATTTCACATCATGTCATCATGGTGCATCTTAACTTGCTGTTTAACAACTTGAACATAAGGTTTATTCAGATCAGGACCAATTTCGAAATTTGCATATGAGGACTTACCGGAATTGTTATATGTTGTTTCCGGCCTCATTTAAACTTGCTTTGATGTGTTGTTCTTGTATGCATCATCTCTTGCCATGAGTAGCTTCATGTAGTCTTGTCATGCATATTCCTTGGTTGAGCATCATGCCTTGTTCATGTGTGGTGTGTTTACCTTGTTGTGTGCTTCTTCTTGTTAGTTCCCGTTTCGTTGCGTTCATGAGGATTCGTTCGTCTACGCTTGGTTCATCTTCGTGGCTTCATCTTCTTCATGGACTCGTTCTTCTTCCTAGCGGGATTTCAGGCAAGATGACCGTCACCTTGGATCTCATTACTATCATTGCTATGCTAGTTGCTTCGTTCTATCGCTATGCTGCGTTACCTACCACTTGCTGCTCAAGCCTCCCAAATTGCCATGAACCTCTGACCTTTGTTACCCTTCCTAGCAAACCGTTGTTTGGCTATGTTACCGCTTTTGCGCAGCCCGTCTTATAGCGTTGCTAGTTGCAAGTGAAGATGAAGATTGCTCCATGTTGGATTATGTTTATTGTTGGGATATCACAATATCTCTTATATTATTAATGTATCTATATACTTGGTAAAGGGTGGAAGGCTCGGCCTTATGCCTGGTGTTTTGTTCCACTCTTGCCGCCCTTTTCCGTCATATCGGTATTATGTTCCCGGATTTTGCGTCCCTAACGCGGTTGGGTGATTTATGGGACCCCCTTGATAGTCGCTTTGAATAAGACTCCTCCAGCAAGGCCCAACCTTGGTTTTACCATTTGCCTCACCACCACCCATTTTCCCTTGGGAGTAATTAACCCAAGGGTCATCTTTATTAGCCCCCTGGGCCAATGCTTGTCTAAGTGTTGGTCCAAACTAGAGCCACTTGCGGTGCCGCCCCTGGGCAACTTGGGGTATCGTCGGTTGCCGTACGTAGTGTTCATCCAGTGTTGCCCTGAGAACGAGATATGTGCAGCTCCTATCGAGATGTCGGCGCATCGGGCGGCTTTGCTGGTCTTGTTTTATTACTGTCGAAATGTCTTGTAGCCGGGATTCCGAGACTGATCGGGTCTTCCCGGGGAGAAGGAATATCCTTCGTTGATCGCGAGAGCTTATCATGGGCTAAGTTGGGACACCCCTGCAGGGTTTGAACTTTCGAAAGCCGTGCCCGCGGTTATGGGCAGATGGGAATTTGTTAATGTCCGGTTGTAGTAAACTTGAAGTAAACTCTTCTAAAATACACCAACTGTGTGCGTAACCGTGAGTGTCTCTTTTCGGGGTTGATTGAGAGGAGAACACGGTTTCTGGGTTATGTCTGATGTAAGTAGGTGTTCAGGATCACTTCTTGATCATTACTAGTTGACGACCGCTTGCTTTGCTTCTCTTCTCGCTCTTATTTGCGTAAGTTAGCCACCATACATGCCTAGTCGCTGCTGCAACCTCACCACTTTACCCCTTCCTTACCCTTTAAGCTTTGCTAGTCTTGATACCCATGGTAATGGGATTGCTGAGTCCTCGTGGCTCACAGATTACTACACCACCAGTTGCAGGTACAGGTTATGCGATGTTCATGACACGAGAGCGATGTTTATTTGTGTTGGAGTTCTTCTTCCGCTTCTTCTTCGATTGAGGGATAGGTTCCTGGTCGGCAGCCTAGGCTAGCAGGGTGGATATTGTTTGAGTTTCTGTTTATGTTTCATCCGTAGTCGGATGTTGATCTTGTATATGTTGTATCGTTGTATTCATGTGACATTGTATGTATTGGATGTATCCCCTCTATTATGTAATGTTGATGTAATGATATCCACCTTGCAAAAGCGTCTTCAAGATGCGCTTCTATCCTTGGTGGGACCTTCGAGTTCCTTTAGGATAGGGTCGCATCTTGGGCGTGACAAGTTGGTATCAGAGCCTCGACCGACCCTAGGAGCCCCCTTGATTGATCGTGTAGTTTTGGCCGTTGTTGAGTCTAGAACATTTTTTTTCAGAGTCTAGTTATATCGGAGAGTAGGAATTCTTTTTACTCCTCAGCCCCTTCGTCGCTCTGGTGAGAAATCTTGACGTAGGTGTTTTGACTTACTTCTCTTCCCCTTCAATTTTTCTTTAGGATCACGCGGTTAGTTTTTTGTTCGTTGCCCATCCTCTTTTCAATCCGGCGCTTTTCTCGTCAAGTCGACTCAAACCTCTTTGTCTTTTGGAGATCAATCCTCATTTCTTTTCAATCGACGTTGTTTCCCCGTCCGAAGTTGTCCTTGTTTTTCCCACCCGCCCACCCCTTCTTCTTCTCGGAACCGGAGTCCGTAATCGAGTATACATTCTACTCGTGTGAAGCCTTTGCATTCTCTCCTCAATTATTTCAACCGGTGTTTTCTCTTCAAGTTATTCGTCGGCTCCCCGTTCCAAGTTGCCTTTGTTTTTCCCGCCCCCCCACCCTTTTTATTCCCGGAGTCTGAGTCTTTATCCGAGCAATCTATTTCATTCGTGCGGAGTATCATCAGTTTTTTTCCTCAATTGTTTCAACCGGTGAATTCGCGTCTGGTTCATCAAATGTTCGTCTTGCTTTCTTTCCGGTGGATTCCAACTCAATTTTCTCGGTTCGATCGTATTCTTTCCCTCAGCTCAAATATTTCCCTCTGATCATTCGCCTCTCGCCAGTTTATCCTTCCGGAGTGATGAAGACATCTCAGAAGATTCATGTTTGCATTCTATTATTTCGAGGTTGTCACCTCATTCAAATCTTTCAATCGTTCCGGTGCATCATTCCTCATTCAAACAATCCTTTCCAACGGTGTTTCTTTTTCAGTGGGCCCTAACCCACAGGTCTTTTCCCAGGATCTTACCTGACTCTTCTGAATTTCTCGGAGGTATTCTCTAGTTCTTTTGAAGTTTGACGTAAGCATGAATGTCATCAGTCAGATGCTATCTCCAAGATCGATTTCAAATCATTTTCATTGTTGGCTCAACCTCTTTGTTTTTCATTCTCCCGGAGTATTTCAACAATTTTGATGTTGTTTCTCGTCGTCATTTGAAGATCGAAGAAGAATTTGTCTTAAATCTTATCCGTTCTCCCGGAGATTCATAGTGCTAGTTCCAGTCGTGCAAATTCTTTTCATCCACCCGGAGCATTTCAGGAGTTGCTAACTCTCTCGATCATCTGGAGGTCATCTTTTCGTAATATCTCTTCGTTCGAAGTTTTCAGCTTCGTTCTCTCAATTATTCTATATCCGTGCCCTTCGGTCGCCTCAATATTCTTCCGGTGCTTCGTTCAAGTATTATTCAATCAGTTCGCGATTTCTTCGTTCTCTTGTCTCTTAATTCCCTCAAGTATCTTCGTGAATTTTAATTCTTTCCGGCGATCATTCTCTTTTCTTCGTTCATTTTCATTTCTAACGGTGGTTCGTTCAACATTTCTATTCCTTGTCGGCATATCAATTAATTCGTCCTTTCAAATCCTACCAGTGGTTCAGGAAGACCTTCCCAAACTTCGTGCTATATTCCCCCTTAATCTTTTCCAACGCAAATAAGTAGTATGCAATCCATTGCTAATCATCAATTTAATTGGTGGAGGATAAGCATAACGTAATTCTTATTCTTCTTTCATCAAGTTGATTAATTCTTTTCTTTGGAGATTGTTCATGTTGAATAATTTCTCGGTTATGTGTTGTTCTTCCTTATTTTCCGGAGTTCCAAGTCTTCTCGCTTGTCTCGTCTCGAAGCTCCATCCGAATCATCGCAAGGCTTAACCTTATTCCTTTCATCCTTCGATTTTATCTAGTCATCCTTTTGTTACCGGAGTTCTTCACGGTGGTTCGCAATGATTTGATTCATTCTTCAAGTGTTCTTCAAGACTCTTGTTGAAGGAGCTCAAGTATCTTTTTTCTTCTTGCAACTCGAAGTGCAATTAATTCTCCGTATTCTTTTGAAGTGGAGCTTTGCATTTCTTCCTTCCTCTCAGCTATTCAATCTTTTCTGATTGTGGTCGGTTATCACCTCATAATTTTGAGATGTTTTCCATAAGTCCACAACAAGCAATTCTTGGTTGTTGATTTTCTCAACAACTTCGTTCAATCTTTTCTTCGCAAGGATGCTTTCCTAATTCATTCATCGAAGAAGTTGTCATTTTTCTTCTCCGTTCTTTTCATTCCACTATTTCAATTCTTCCGGAAGCATTGTGTTGTTCCTCTCGTCAAGTGTCGTGCCAACTTGTTAAGTTCATGTTCTATTCTTTCCTTGTTCAGCTGGAGTGCCACTTAAATTCTCTCATTCTTATTCCGCTTCTATCTTGTTCTAACAGGAGTGGCTTCGAATTCATTTTGCTTCGGAGCTTTGATTCTCGTCATATTCGTCATTTCTTTTCCTACTCGAGAGTTCTCTACTTTGTTCATTCTCTCTCTTTTGTTCTTTTCACCTCATCCTCATTTCTCCCCGTCTCGGTCCTAAGATCTCGGGACGAGATCTCTTGTTAGTGGAGGAGAGTTGTAACGCCCCGGATCCGATGCGCCAGGTGTCCGCAAGTTATTCGCCGTGATTGCCATGTCATTTGCTTGCGTGTCTCTCCTTGCCATGTCATCATCTGCATTTCACATCATGTCATCATGGTGCATCTTAACTTGCTGTTTAACAACTTGAACATAAGGTTTATTCAGATCAGGACCAAATTCAAAATTTGCATATGAGGACTTACCGGAATTGTTATATGTTGTTTCCGTCCTCATTTAAACTTGCTTTGATGTGTTGTTCTTGTATGCATCATCTCTTGCCATGAGTAGCTTCATGTAGTCTTGTCATGCATCTTCCTTGGTTGAGCATCATGCCTTGTTCATGTGTGGTGTGTTTACCTTGTTGTGTGCTTCTTCTTGTTAGTTCCCGCTTCGTTGCGTTCATGAGGATTCGTTCGTCTACGCTTGGTTTGTCTTCGTGGCTTCATCTTCTTCATGGACTCGTTCTTCTTCCTAGCGGGATTTCAGGCAAGATGACCGTCACCTTGGATCTCATTACTATCATTGCTATGCTAGTTGCTTCGTTCTATCGCTATGCTGCGTTACCTACCACTTGCTGCTCAAGCCTCCCAAATTGCCATGAACCTCTGACCTTTGTTACCCTTCCTAGCAAACCGTTGTTTGGCTATGTTACCGCTTTTGCGCAGCCCCTCTTATAGCGTTGCTAGTTGCAAGTGAAGATGAAGATTGCTCCATGTTGGATTATGTTTATTGTTGGGATATCACAATATCTCTTATATTATTAATGTATCTATATACTTGGTAAAGGGTGGAAGGCTCGGCCTTATGCCTGGTGTTTTGTTCCACTCTTGCCGCCCTTTTCCGTCATATCGGTATTATGTTCCCGGATTTTGCGTCCCTAACGTGGTTGGGTGATTTATGGGACCCCCTTGATAGTCGCTTTGAATAAGACTCCTCCAGCAAGGCCCAACCTTGGTTTTACCATTTGCCTCACCACCACCCATTTTCCCTTGGGAGTAATTAACCCAAGGGTCATCTTTATTAGCCCCCTGGGCCAATGCTTGTCTAAGTGTTGGTCCAAACTAGAGCCACTTGCGGTGCCGCCCCTGGGCAACTTGGGGTATCGTCGGTTGCCGTACGTAGTGTTCATCCAGTGTTGCCCTGAGAACGAGATATGTGCAGCTCCTATCGGGATGTCGGCGCATCGGGCGGCTTTGCTGGTCTTGTTTTATTACTGTCGAAATGTCTTGTAGCCGGGATTCCGAGACTGATCGGGTCTTCCCGGGAAGAAGGAATATCCTTCGTTGATCGCGAGAGGTTATCATGGGCTAAGTTGGGACACCCCTGCAGGGTTTGAACTTTCGAAAGCAGTGCCCGCGGTTATGGGCAGATGGGAATTTGTTAATGTCCGGTTGTAGTAAACTTGAAGTAAACTCTTCTAAAATACACCAACCGTGTGCGTAACCGTGAGTGTCTCTTTTCGGGGTTGATCGAGAGGAGAACACGGTTTCTGGGTTATGTCTGACGTAAGTAGGTGTTCAGGATCACTTCTTGATCATTACTAGCTGACGACCGCTTGCTTTGCTTCTCTTCTCGCTCTTATTTGCATAAGTTAGCCAGCATACATGCTTAGTCGCTGCTGCAACCTCACCACTTTACCCCTTCCTTACCCTTTAAGCTTTGCTAGTCTTGATACCATGGTAATGAGATTGCTGAGTCCTCGTGGCTCACAGATTACTACACCCCCAGTTGCAGGTACAGGTTATGAGATGTTCATGACGCGAGAGCGATGTTTATTTGTGTTGGAGTTCTTCTTCCGCTTCTTCTTCGATTGAGGGATAGGTTCCTGGTCGGCAACCTGGGCTAGCAGGGTGGATATTGTTTGAGTTTCTGTTTATGTTTCATCTGTAGTCGGATGTTGATCTTGTATATGTTGTATTGTTGTATTCATGTGACATTGTATGTATTGGATGTATCCCCTCTATTATGTAATGTTGATGTAATGATATCCACCTTGCAAAAGCGTCTTCAAGATGCGCTTCTATCCTTGGTGGGACCTTCAAGATAGTCACGCCCAAGATGCGACCCTATCCTAAAGGAACTCGAAGGTCCCACCAAGGATAGAAGCGCATCTTGAAGACGCTTTTGCAAGGTGGATATCATTACATCAACATTACATAATAGTGGGGATACAACCAAGACATACAATGTCACATGAATACAACAATACATCATATGCAAGATCAACATCCGACTACGGATGAAACATAAACAACAAATCGAACAATATCCACCCTGCTAGCCCAGGCTGCCGACCAGGAACCTATCCCTCAATCGAAGAACAAGCAGAAGAAGGACTCCAACACAAATGAACATCGCTCTCACGTCATGATCATCGCATATCCTGTACCTGCAACTGTTGGTGTAGTAATCTGTGAGCCATGAGGACTCAGCAATCCCATTACCATTGGTATCAAGACTAGCAAAGCTTAATGGGAAAGGAAAAGATAAAGTGGTGAGGCTGCAGCAGCGACTAAGCATGTATGGTGGCTAACTTACGCAAATAAGAGCGAGAAGAGAAGCAAAGCAAGCGGTCGTCAACTAGTAATGATCAAGAAGTGATCCTGAACTCCTACTTACGTCAGACATAACCCAGAAACCGTGTTCTCCTCTCGATCAACCCCGAAAAGGGACACTCACGGTTACGCACACGGTTGGTGCATTTTAGAAGAGTTTACTTTAAGTTTACTACAACCGGGCATTAACTAATTCCCATCTGCCCATAACCGCGGGCACGACTTTCGAAAGTTCAACCCTGCAGGGGTGTCCCAACTTAGCCCATGATAAGCTCTCGCGATCAACGAAGGATATTCCTTCTCCCCGGGAAGACCCGATCAGTCTCGGAATCCCGTCTACAAGACATTTCGACAGTAATAAAACAAGACCAGCAAAGCCACCCGATGCGCCGACATCCCGATAGGAGCTGCACATATCTCGTTCTCAGGGCAACACCGGATGAGCACTACGTACGGCAACCGACGATACCCCAAGTTGCCTAGGGGCGGCACCGCAAGTGGCTCTAGTTTGGACCAACACTTAGACAAGCATTGGCCCAGGGGGGCTAATAAAGATGACCCTTGGGTTAATTACCCCCAAGGGAAAATAGGTGGTGGTGAGGCAAATGGTAAAACCAAGGTCGGGCATTGCTGGAGGAGTCTTATTCAAAGCGAACTGTCAAGGGGGTCCCATAAATCACCCAACCGCGTTAGGGACGCAAAATCCGGGAACATAATACCGATATGAAGGAAACTAGGGCGGCAAGAGTGGAACAAAACACCAGACATAAGGCCGAGCCTTCCACCCTTTACCAAGTATATAGATGCATTAATAATATAAGAGATAGTGTGATATCCCAACAATAAACATAAACATAATCCAACATGGAGAAATCTTCATCTTCACCTGCAACTAGCAACGCTATAAGAGGGGCTGAGCAAAAGCGGTAACATAGCCAAACAACGGTTTGCTAGGAAGGGTAACAAAGGTCAGAGGTTCATGCAATTTGGGAGGCTTGAGCAGCAAGTGGTAGGTAACGCAGCATAGCGATAGAACGAAGCAACTAGCATAGCAATGATAGTAATGAGATCCAAGGTGATGGTCATCTTGCCTGAAATCCCGCAAGGAAGAAGAACGAGTCCATGAAGAAGATGAAGCCACGAAGACGAACCAAGCGTAGACGAACGAATCCTCATGATCGCAACGAAACGGGAACTAGTGAGAAGAAGCACACAACAAGGTAAACACACCACACATGAACAAGGCATGATGTTCAACCAAGTATGATGCATGACAAGGCTACATGAAGCTACTCATGGCAAGAGATGATGCATACAAGAACAACACATCAAAGCAAGTTTAAATGAGGCCGGAAACAACATAGAACAATTCCGGTAAGCCCTCATATGCAAATTTCGAAATTGGTCCATATCTGAATAAACCTTATGTTCAAGTTGTTAAACAGCAAGTTAAGATGCACCAACATGATCTACATGAAATTCTAGTCAAGTTACATATAAAGTTCGTTAGATTCGGAGCTACGGCCTAGAAGATATGAGCAAAACAAGATAAGCATGACATTGATGCAAAATGCATACAAACATCAAGCAAACACCTCAAAACAAGGATGCAACATGATAATATGAAGCTACATGCAAAACTAAGCAAGTTTCATATAGAGCACACTCAAAACGGAGCAACGGTTCAACACATACACTCTATACAAGATGTGACAACAATCTGTCCAAAACAGCAAGTAGGCATCTAGCAAGCATCAAAACAACAAGCTACAGGATTATAACATGATAACAAAAGGCATGGATATGATGTACAGGTAAAGCATGACAAAACATGAACACTTAGCTATCTCCAGAAATCAATAGATCATACTCAAACAACCAAGATTGCAAATAATAACAGGTTCACAGACTTAGCCGAATTCATAGGGCATGGCAAAAATTACATCAGGTAGCCATATTTAGAGCTATCAAACGACATGTTACAGCAAGCTATCATGTCAAACTAGAGCATGGCATGAATCTACTCAAAGCATATAACAAGAGTCCCTTACTGACCATAAGCCAAAAGGGATCAGAAAATACAATTGCAAGCATGTGAACATAGCAAAAACATAAACAGATTCAGACAGTGAAAAACTGGAGCATGACATAAACAGATAACAAGTAGGCATGTTTACAAGCTCTATGCACTCACTACGAGGCATTGCATAACAAACTACGCATACACCCAGCAACTAGACATGGCATAGAAGCTATACATGGCATGAACAACAACATAGTATGCACGGATCAACTACAACAAGCTTGGCAAAATTGCATAACACGTAAACAATTTGCCAGGAACATTTTATAGCAAAAGTAGAGCTTGATTGAGTCAAGCTAAGATGCTCTGTAAATGCAAACAGAGGCATGGATGGATAGACATAACCATATCCATAAAACATCCTTACTTGACATACTCAAAAGAGGCATGGATCTCACTGTAGCAACATGAATACATGGCATAAAAAAATAACAACAGACAAGGACTTAGTGAAATTCTAAGTCTCTCAAATCAGCAACATTGAGTAAGCGACTTTACAAGCTTGAAACAAACAATACATGGCATATCATGAATAATGGATTGCACCACAACAAAGATGGCATGTTGTAGCTCATAACACATGTAGACTTCATGCTCAAAATAAAATCACACAAAAAGATGCAAAAATAACAAATGAGCATATTCTGATAACAGGCAGCAGTTAACATTATATAGCACTCATGCAACGACGATTAGGGCATCAAGATGAACTCTAATGAACATGACACAGTGGAACAAAATGAAGAGCATCTCACAATGAACATTTCTAAATATTATACATGCAAAACGGATCAGTATGCAAGAAGTTACAGCAGGCCAAGGTGGGCACCAGAATGCAAAGATAACATGGAGATAAGGCTACACAAAACTACACGATCAATCAAGGGGGGCTCCTAAAGTCGGTCGAGGCTCTGATACCAACTTGTCACGCCCAAGATGCGACCCTATCCTAAAGGAACTCGAAGGTCCCACCAAGGATAGAAGTGCATCTTGAAGACGCTTTTGCAAGGTGGATATCATTACATCAATATTACATAATAGTGGGGATAAAACCAAGACTTACAATGTCACATGAATACAACAATACATCATATGCAAGATCAACATCCGACTACGGATGAAACATAAACAACAACTCAAACAATATCCACCCTGCTAGCCCAGGCTGCCGACCAGGAACCTATCCCTCAATCGAAGAAGAAGCAGAAGGACTCCAACACAAATGAACATCGCTCTCACGTCATGATCATCGCATATCCTGTACCTGCAACTGTTGGTGTAGTAATCTATGAGCCACGAGGACTCAGCAATCCCATTACCATGGGTATCAAGACTAGCAAAGCTTAATGGGAAAGGAAAAGGTAAAGTGGTGAGGCTGCAGCAGCGACTAAGCATGTATGGTGGCTAACTTACGCAAATAAGAGCGAGAAGAGAAGCAAAGCAAGCGGTCGTCAACTAGTAATGATCAAGAAGTGGTCCTGAACTCCTACTTACGTCAGACATAACCCAGAAACCGTGTTCTCCTCTCGGATACCAACTTGTCACGCCCAAGATGCGACCCTATCCTAAAGGAACTCGAAGGTCCCACCAAGGATAGAAGCGCATCTTGAAGACACTTTTGCAAGGTGGATATCATTACATCAACATTACATAATAGTGGGGTTACAACCAATACATACAAAGTCACATGAATACAACAATACATCAAATACAAGATCAACATCCGACTACGGAAGAAACATAAACAGAAACTCAAATGATATCCACCCTGCTAGCCCAAGCTGCCGACTAGGAACCTATCCCTCAATCGAAGAAGAAGCAGAAGAAGAATTCCAACACAAATAAACATCGCTCTCACGTCATGATCATCGCATAACCTGTATCTGCAACTGTTGGTGTAGTAATCTGTGAGCCACGAGGACTCAGCAATCCTATAACCATGGGTATCAAGACTAGCAAAGCTTAATGGGTAAGGAAAAGGGTAAAGTGGTGAGGTTGCAGCAGCGGCTAAGCATGTATGGTGGCTAACTTACGCAAATGAGAGCGAGAAGAGAAGCAAAGCAAGCGATCGTCAACTAGTAATGATCAAGAAGTGATCCCGAACTCCTACTTACGTCAAACATAACCCAGAAACCGTGTTCTCCTCTCGATCAACCCCGAAAAGAGACCATCACGGTTATGCACACGGTTGGTGTATTTTAGAAGAGTTTGCTTCAAGTTTACTACAACCAGACACTAACAAATTCCCATCTGCCCATAACCGCGGGCACGGCTTTTGAAAGTTCAAACCCTGCAGGGGTGTCCCAACTTTGCCCATGATAAGCTCTCGCGATCAACGAAGGATATTCCTCCTCCTGGGAAGACCCGATCAAACTCGGAATCCCGATAACAAGACATTTCGACAGTAATAAAACAAGTCCAGCAAAGCCGCCCGATGCGCCGACATCCCGATAGGAGCCGCGCGTATCTCGTCTCAGGCCACGACCGGATAAGCTAAGCGTACAGGTACCAACATAACCAAAGTTGCCAAGGGGCGGTCCCGCACAGTGCTCTAGTTTGGACCAACACTTAGACAAGCATTGGCCCGGGGGTTTAAAATAAAGATGACCCTCGGGATGCGCGACTCTCAACGGAAAAAGGTAATAGGCTGAGGCAAATGGTAAAACCAATGTTGGGCCTTGCTGGAAGAGCTTTATTCAAAGTGAACTGGCAAGGGGGTCCCATAAATCACCCAACCGCGTTAGGGACGCAAAATCCGGGAACATAACACCGGTATGACGAAAACTAGGGCGACAAGAGTGGAACAAAACACCAGGCATAAGGCCGAGCCTTCCACCCTTTACCAAGTATATAGATGCATTGATAATATAAGAGATATTGTGATATCCCAACATAAACATAAACATAATCCAACATGGAGCAATCTTCATCTTCACCTGCAACTAGTAACGCTATAAGAGGGGCTGAGCAAAAGCGGTAACATAGCCAAACAACGGTTTGCTAGGAAGGGTGACAAAGGTTAGAGTTTCATGGCAAATTGGGAGGCTTGAGCAGCAAGTGGTAGGTAACGCAGCATAACGATAGAACGAAGCAACTAGCATAGCAATGATAGTAAAGAGATCCAAGGTGACGGTCATCTTGCCTGAAATCCCGCAAGGAAGAAGAACGAGTCCATGAAGAAGATGAAGCCACGACGACGAACCAAGCGTAGACGAACGAATCCTCACGATCGCAACGAAACGGGAACTATCGAGAATAAGCACACAACACGGTAAACTCACTACACATGAACAAGGCATGATGCTCAACCAAGTATGATGCATGACAAGGCTACATGAAGCTACTCATGGCAAGAGATGATGCATACAAGAACAACACATCAAAGCAAGTTTAAGTGAGGCCGGAAACAACATAGAACAACTCCGGTAAGTCCTCATATGCAAATTTCGAAATTGGTCCAGATCTGAATAAACCTTATGTTCAAGTTGTTAAACAGCAAGTTAAGATGCACCATGATGATCTACACGAAATTCTAGTCAAGTTACATATAAAGTTCGTTAGATTCGGAGCTACGGCCTAGAAGATATGAGCAAAACAAGTTAAGCATGGCATTGATGCAAAATGCATACAAACATCAAGCAAACACATCAAAACAAGGATGCAACATGATAATATTAAGCTACATGCAATTCTAAGCAAGTTTCATATAGAGCACACTCAAAACGGAGCAACGGTTCAACACATACACCCTATACAAGTTATAACAACAATCTGTCCAAAACAGCAAGTAGGCATATTGCAAGCATCAAAACAACAAGCTACATCATGATAACATGATAGCGAAAGGCATGGACATGAAGTACAGGTAAAGCATGACAAAACATGAAAACTGAGCTATCTCCAGAAACTACTAGATCATACTCAAACAAGCATGGCAAGATTGCAAATAATATCAGGTTCACAGACTTAGCAGAATTCACAGGGCATGGCAGAAATAACATCAGGTTGCAATGTTTAGAGCTATCAAACAACATGTTACAGCAAGGTATCATGTCAAACTAGAGCATGTGATGAATCTATTCAACGCATTTAACAAAAGTCCCTTACTGACCATGAGCCAAAAGTGATCATAAGATATAATGGCACCCATGTAAACATAGCAAGTTTCGTAAATAAATTCAGACTTGGTGAAAAACTGGAGCATGGCATAAACAGATAACAAGTAGGCATGTTTACAAGCTCTATGCACTCACTACGAGGCATTGCATAACAAACTATGCATACACCCGGAAACTAGACATGGCATAGAAGCTATACATGGCAAGAACAACAACATAGCATGCACGGATCAACTACAACAAGCTTGGCAAAATTGCATAACACGTAAACAATCCGCCAGGAACATTTTATAGCAAAAGTAGAGCTTGATTGAGTCAAGCTAAGGTGCTCCGTAAATGCAAACAGAGGCATGGATTGATAGAGCATAACCATATCCATAAAACATCCTTACTAGACATACTCAAAAGAGGCATGGATCTCACTGTAGCAACATGAATACATGGCATCAAAATAACAGCAGACAAAGACTTAGTGAAATTCTAAGTCTCTGAAATCAGCAACATTGAGTAAGCCACTTTGCAAGCTTGAAACAAACAGTACATGGCATATCATGACAAATGGGTTGCACCACAGGAAAGATGGAATTGCATATTACAAAACACATGTAGACCTCATGCTCAAAAGAAAATCACACAACAAGATACAAAAAATGACAAATGAGCATGTTCTGATAAACTACAGCGGACAACATCATGTAGCAGTCTTGCAACGATGATTTTGGCATCTAGATGAACTCAAATAAACATGGCACAATGGAACAAAATGGAGAACACAACCAGGTGAACATTTCCATATATTATATGCATGAATCCGAGCAGTATGCATGAAGTTATGGCATGACGAACAGAGCAACATATTATGGAAACTTCGGGACAGAGAAATATAGACCTCGCGGAAAACTGGACGGGGACGAGCGGGACGGAGAGATCCGGGGCGCGGGCGCCGTGTTTGGATCGCCGGACCGGTGGATCTGGTCCACTCGGACCGGATCTGGCCGGTGTTGACTCCGGCGGGGGGCGGCTCGCCGGCGTGAGGAGGCAGGGCGAAGGACGTCGACGGAGGCACGGGTCGGCGGGGATGGCGCGTGGCGCCGGCGGCGAGGAGCGCCAGGCGCCGGCGGGGAGCAGGCCGCAGCGGAGCGGCGAGCGCCGGCGGGGGCGGGCACTGACGGGAGCCGGGGTCGACGGCGACCAACGGGAGGCGGAGCCGGGCGGCGGGAGCTTGGCACGTGGGGCGGTGGAGAAGCGGCGGAGGCGCGGGAATGCACTATGGTCGTCGGCGGGATCGGCCTGTCAAGTTTCGGGTCATTCGGAGGTCGTTTGATACTCAATCGGTTAACGGATAACCGCGAAGGCCTCGTGTGTGTTGCAGCCCAACACCCCTTCAAAGTGGCCCAAAACCCACCTAAACCCCTTCCATCATCTCGGTCGTTCGATCACGATCGAGTGGCCGAAAACCGCACTCCATTTGGAGCTTCCTAGCTCCCTCTGCCTATATATTTGCACCCCCCCCGAAATTTTCGCAGTCCAAACCCCCCTAAACTAGATCCATCCCTCCTCCGCGCGCCGGACATGTCCGTCCCCGCGCCGGACGCGTCCAGCCGCCAACCCGTCCAACCGGCGCCTGCCACGTGGCCCGCCGCCGCCGCCCTCCGCGCCGGCCCGCGCAGCCCGCCGTCGGCCCCCGCGGGCCCGAGCCGCCCGCGCCCCGCCACCGTTCGCCGGCGCCTGGCGCTCCTCGCCGCCGGCGCCACGCGCCATCCCCGCCGACCCGCGCCTCCGCCGGCGTCCGTCGCCCTGCCTCCTCACGCCGGCGAGCCGCCCCTCGCCGGAGTCAACGCCGGCCAGATCCGGTCCGAGTGGACCAGATCCACCGGTTAGGCGATCCAAACACGGCGCCCGCGCCCCGGATCTCTCCGTCCCGCTCGTCCCCGTCCAGTTTTTCCGCGAGGTCTATATTTCTGTAAGTCCCGAAGTTTTCATAATATGTTGCTCTGTTCGTCATGCCATAACTTCGTGCATACTCCTCGGATTCATGCATATAATATACCGAAATGTTCACCTGGTTGTGCTCTCCATTTTGTTCCATTGTGCCATGTTCATTTGAGCTCATCTTGATGCCTGAATCATCGTTGCAAGAGTGCTATATGATGTTAATCTGCTGAAACTGTTATGACTTGATGATTTGTCATTTTTGTATCTTTATGTGTGATTTTCTTTTGAGCATGTGGTCTACATGTGTTATGTTCTACAACATGCCATATTTGCTGTGGTGCAACCCATTCGTCATGATATGCAACGTATTGTTTGTTTCAAGCTTGCAAAGTCGCTTACTCAATGTTGCTGATTTTAGAGACTTAGAATTTCACCAAGTCTTTGTCTGCTGTTATTTTGATGCCATGTATTCATGTTGCTACAGTGAGATCCATGCCTATTTTGAGGATGATCATTAAGGATGACTTGTAGATATGGTTATGCTCTATCCATTCATGCCCCTGTTTGCATTTATAGAGTGCTCAAGCATGTCTTAATCATGCTTTACTTTTGCTATAAAATGTTGCTGGCAGATTGTTTACATGTTATTCAATTTTGCCAAGGTTGTTGTTAGTGATCCATGCATGATATGTTGTTGTTCTTGCCATGTCTAGCTTCTATGCCATGTCTATTTGCTGGGGTTATGCTTAGTTTGTCATGCAATGCCTCTTAGTGAGTGCATCGAGCTCGTAAACATGCCTACTTGTTATCTGTTTTGCCATGTCTATATTTCTGTAAGTCTGAATCTGTTTATGTTTTTGCTATGTTCACATGCTTGCAATTGTATTATCTTATCCCTTTTGGCTTATGGTCAGTAAGGGACTTTTATTAAATGCTTTGAATATATTGATCCCATGCTCTAGTTTGACATGATAGCTTGCTGTAACATGTTGTTTGACAACTCTAAATATGGCAACCTGATGTTATTTCTGCCATGCCCTGTGAATTCTGCTAAGTCTGTCAACCTGATATTATTTGCAATATTGCCATGTCCTTTTGAGCATATTCTAGTAGTTTCTGGAGTTAGCTCAGTGTTCATGTTTTGTCATGCTTTACCTGTACATCATGTCCATGCCTTTTGTTATCATGTTATGGTCCTGTAGCATATTGATTTGATGCTTGCTAGATGCCTACTTGCTGTTTTGGACAGATTGTTGTTATATCTTGTATAGAGTGTATGTGTTGAACCGTTGCTCCGTTTTGAGTGTGCTCTATATGAAACTTGCTTAGTTTCGCATGTAGCTTCATATTATCTTGTTGCATCCTTGTTTTGAGGTGTTTGCTTGATGTTTGTATGCATTTTGCATCAATGCCATGCTTAACTTGTTTTGCTCATATCTTCTAGGCCGTAGCTCCGAATCTAATGAACTTTATATGTAACTTGACTAGAATTTCGTGTCGATCATCATGGTGCATCTTAACTTGCTTTTTAACAACTTGAACATAAGGTTTATTCAGATCAGGACCAATTTCGAAATTTGCATATGAGGACTTACCGGAATTGTTATATGTTGTTTCCGGCCTCATTTAAACTTGCTTTAATGTGTTGTTCTTGTATGCATCATCTCTTGCCATGAGTAGCTTCATGTATCCTTTTCATGCATCATACTTGGTTGAGCATCATGCCTTGTTCATGTGTGGTGTGTTTACTTTGTTGTGTGCATCTTCTCGATAGTTCCCGTTTCGTTGCGACCGCGAGGATTCGTTCGTCTACGCTTGGTTCGTCTTCGTGGCTTCATCTTCTTCTTAGACTCGTTCTTCTTCCTAGCGGGATTTCAGGCAAGATGACCGTCACCTTGGATCTCATTACTATCATTGCTATGCTAGTTGCTTCATTCTATCACTATGCTGCGTTACCTACCACTTGCTGCTCAAGCCTCCCAAATTGCCATGAACCTCTGACCTTTGTTACCCTCCCTAGCAAAGCGTTGTTTGGCTATGTCACCGCTTTTGCTCAACCCCTGTTATAGCGTTGCTAGTTGCAGGTGAAGATGAAGATTGCTCCATGTTGGATTATGTTTATGTTGGGATATCATAATATCTCTTATATTATTAATGCATCTATATACTTGGTAAAGGGTGGAAGGCTCGGCCTTATGCCTGGTGTTTTGTTCCACTCTTGCCGCCCTAGTTTCCGTCATACCGGTATTATGTTCCCGGATTTTGCGTCCCTAACGCGGTTGGGTGATTTATGGGACCCCCTTGACAGTTCGCTTTGAATAAGACTCCTCCAGCAAGGCCCAACCTTGGTTTTACCATTTGCCTCACCACCACTCATTTTCCCTTGGGAGTAATTAACCCAAGGGTCATCTTTATTCAGCCCCCCTGGGCCAATGCTTGTCTAAGTGTTGGTCCAAACTAGAGCCACTTGCGGTGCCGCCCCCGGGCAACTTGGGGTATCGTCGGTTGCCGAAAATAGCGTTCATCCGGTGTTGCCCTGAGAACGAGATATGTGCAGCTCCTATCGGGATGTCAGCGCATCGGGCGGCTTTGCTGGTCTTGTTTTATTACTGTTGAAATGTCTTGTAGCCGGGATTCCGAGACTGATCGGGTCTTCCCGGGGAGAAGGAATATCCTTCGTTGATCGCGTGAGCTTATCATGGGCTAAGTTGGGACACCCCTGCAGGGTTTTGAACTTTCGAAAGCCGTGCCCGCGGTTACGGGCAAATGGGAATTTGTTAATGTCCGGTTGTAGTAAGCTTAAAGTAAACTCTTCTAAAATACACCAACCGTGTGCGTAACCGTGAGTGTCTCTTTTCGGGGTTGATCGAGAGGAGAACACGGTTTCTGGGTTATGTCTGACGTAAGTAGGTGTTCAGGATCACTTCTTGATCATTACTAGTTGACGACCGCTTGCTTTGCTTCTCTTGTCGCTCTTATTTGCGTAAGTTAGCCACCATACATGCCTAGTCGCTGCTGCAACCTCACCACTTTACCCCTTCCTTACCCTTTATGCTTTGCTAGTCTTGATACCCATGGTAATGGGATTGCTGAGTCCTCGTGGCTCACAGATTACTACACCACCAGTTGTAGGTACAGGTTATGCGATGTTCATGACGCGAGAGCGATGTTTATTTGTGTTGGAGTTCTTCTTCCGCTTCTTCTTCGATTGAGGGATAGGTTCCTGGTCGGCAGCCTAGGCTAGCAGGGTGGATATTGTTTGAGTTTCTGTTTATGTTTCATCCGTAGTCGGATGTTGATCTTGTATATGTTGTATTGTTGTATTCATGTGACATTTTATGTATTGGATGTATCCCCTCTATTATGTAATGTTGATGTAATGATATCCACCTTGCAAAAGCGTCTTCAAGATGCGCTTCTATCCTTGGTGGGACGTTCGAGTTCCTTTAGGATAGGGTCGCATCTTGGGCCTGACATTGGTGGCCTCCAGTAAATGCGCCCACGAACTCATGGCACAAATCTGACCAGGAGGAAATAGAGTCTACCGGCAAGTGCATCAACCATGACATGGCGTTGGGTTTAAGAGCCAACAGAAAGTAATTTGCACGCACCTTATCGTCGCGGGCTCCGGCAGCCTGCATCGCGATGGTGTAGATGCTGAGGAACTCGGACGGGTGGGTCTTGCCGCTGTACTTTTTGCCCACGTCAGGTTTGAAGGTGCGGTGAGTGGGCCACTGGAACTTCCACAGCTCACCGGTAAAAGCCGGACAGCCTACCTCGTAAGGTAGGCCTCCAGGGCTCTCCGGTGCCGGGTGGTTCACAGCAGGCCCTGCTCGCCTGTCTGACTGGTGGCGCGCTCCGCGTCGGCGCTCGATAGTGGTTCGAGCGTCTTCATGTTCTCATTCCCGAAGGACTTGGTGCTGGTCATAGTGGGTCCGCGGGTCGGACGACGCTATGGAGATTTCGCCGCCCGTAACGTCGCGACGGGCTGGCGTCCGCGGTACCGGGCGAGGGGGAGGCGAGTGCACCATGGTCACGGCGCCGCCGGCTTTCCTGCCACTGGTGTGCGGGACTCCGTCGGAGCATCGACCCGGGGGCTCCACCGGACTCGGTTCGTCTTTGTTGGCCACCGCAACAAGGCTTCGGATAGTGGCTCTCCATTCGTCGAGTTTCCCAGTAGTGGGAGGAAAATCGAGGAGCAACTGCGCGCGCGCCAGGGATTTTGCTGGCGTTGGTGGCAGCGAAACCTGCACGGATCACGACGCGCTTCGACTTCTGACCATGTCAGAAGGAGCTCTATCACGACCCCGCGGTCGCATGCCATCTTCACCAGTGCCTAGGCGAGCGGGCAGGTCTTCCACATCTCAGGAGTGGCGCTCGGGGCTCTTCCCGCGGCGACGCCCGGGGTCTTCGGCGTGATTACGCCGTTCGTCGCGCGCCGCTTGAGAGGAGCGCGCCGTCGGTGCCGGCGTGGGAGTCTAGGAAGCCCTTGCATCACCTTCGGGCGGGGTGGCAGCGATCTTGGAAGGCCCCGCGCCACCCACGGAGGGCCTGGCTCCGTCCTTGGATTTGGCGGCGTGTGGCCCGTTACCAGGCGCACGAACATCGCCGCCTCCCAAACTCCGGCTGTTGGGACGGTGTTGGTGTTCGCGAACGGCGCCCCGGGTCCTTTCTGCGACCGGTCCGATGCTCGCCCGCGTCGGGACGGGATGTCCGGCTTATGATGGGCCAACCACCACCGTCGTCTTTTCTTGGGCGCCATGACGATGAAGAAGCGTCGAACTAACTGCTAAAGCCGATTCTCACAACCGAGCCCCCTACCTGGCGCGCCAAAGATGTCGGTGGGAATGACACCTATGGGATCGCAAGAATCCCTACTATGGTTGCGGGGCGCGGGGTCGTGAGAAGAGCGGATCAAACAGATAGCACACGGTTCGTTTATCCAGGTTCGGCCGCGAGGATGCGTAAAACCCTACTCCTGCTTTGGTGGATTGTATATCTATGTTCTTGAGCTAGCTGTGGGGCGTGAGGAGCTCCAAAAAGCCGAATCCCTTTCCTGGTCGCCTTGGGCCTCCTTTTATAGGGAAAGGGGTTGCCACGGTGGCACACAGGAGGTGGAAAGGGTACCGTGATGCAAGGTTATCCCTCGCATTACATGACAAGGCACATTTAATGCGCCTTGCTTAGGTGTCCTTGCTTTATCGGGGATGGGGGAGAGCCCTGTCTCGTCCGTCGCCGCTCCCTCTTGTGTCGACATGCGCCCTGGCCAGCGGTGCCTGTGATGCCATGTAGGCAGGCAGGCAGCTGAGGTGGCACAGTGGTGGGTCTCCACGAAGATCTGCATGCTGCCACGCAGGTGCCCGCCCAGCTGGTTGGGTCGGCAGCTGCATGCGAACGGCGGTGGAGGTGTGACTGGCGCGGGCCTGATGGTGGCCCCACAGGTGTTGTTGGCAAGGGCCTTGCCGGGGCCCCGGCAAGGGTCTTGCCGGGGCACCAGCTGTCATCCCCGGCAAGGTTCTTGCCGAGGGCCTTGTGGTCCTCCTTGGCTGGGATCCCGCCAAGGGTCTTCATCTTCTGATCTTGAATGTCTTCACAAAGATCTGCATGCCACCACGGAGATGTCTCCCGAATCCTTGCCTCCATGGGGGCGGTGGACTCAAAGGTGACTTTCTTCATAGGTGTGGGGCGAGCTGCCACGGCAAGGGTCTTGCCGGGTTTGCTAAAACCGCCTCCCGGCAAGGATCTTATTGGGGGAGTCCGCTTCGTCCCCTTTGCTCTTTGTGGTCTTGGTCTTGGCGTCGTCCTCCTTCTCTCGAGCTTCGGTCTTACCTTGGCTCACCTCCCTTGCCTTGCTCAGTGTGGTGGTGCCCGTGGCTCAGACTACCCGTGCACAGTTATAGGGGTACAAAAAGTGTACCCCTCTTTTTGTACACCGACACCCTGGAGGAGGAGCACGACGTCGCAAAAGCCCGTTCTGCATTTTATCAACAACAGGCCCGCAAATATCAAAGCAGAGAAGTACGGTCTAAGACTTATAATGTTGGCGAACTCGTTCTACGCTTGCCGGAGAATAAAAAGGACAAACTCAAGCCCAAAGGGGAGGGTCCCTTCATTATCGACGAAGTTCTCACTGGAGGAGCGTACCGCCTGCGTGATGCATCACACAATCACCTAGAGCCGAACCCCTGGAACGTGGCCAGACTTCAAAGATTCTATGCCTAGCGCCGAACTATTTGTTCGTCTCCTTCTCCCTATTTTTTCCATTATTTTTTCCTCTCTTTTCATTTTTTTCCTTTTTTTCTATGCTTAAAGCTTTCACGCGGCTAAACCGTGCACCTGTGACATGCACATCCTGAACATGTACGTGCACTATACCTGAGGGCTTCCTGGACGGAAGCTTATTATTATTATTATTATTATTTTCTGAGCATCAAGCTCATCACATATGCGTTTTTCCCATATGTACCTTTTCTTCGCCATTATATCCATCAATATGACTTAAGTTTTGGCCAAGCTGGGTTGCCTGGCTCCTGTGCTTATGTCCTACGTTCCCGTTAGTTCGGCTAGGGCATAAAGGGAGCACCTCCGCGATTGTTACTGCCGAGTCATCCGGATGTGTACCTCAGACTGGGTGAAGCCGAAAGCTATTGTTCTTAAGGGAATATTCGGTCGGTGGATTAAAGATGTTTTTGCATTCACCCCATTGTGAACCCCCAGATGTTACGTATACTGCGATTTTTCCAATCACAGTTCGGACATGCATTTTAATGCATGCACACCCAGCGAAAGGAACCCTTGACGGAACTATTCTCTCTGGAAGATGTTTCTTATAATCATAATGTAATATAAAATAACTAGCCGGATACAACTTGTCTGTTCAAGCAACTATGACCCCTACGCCTAGTTTCCATGCATACCCCCCTCTATTTTTCCGCTGAGGTATTCGGAAACACTTCGCACCTTCAGGTACAGAGGTCGAAGCGAAAAGGTCTGCCATGACAATCGTTTTACAATTCAACTAGAGTTACATATGTCAAGGAATGTACATAGTCACTTGGACTCAAAAAATTCCTGCTCTATGCCATCTAGCAAGCGATCTAACTTACAATCCTGCTGGGAGTACTTGGCGGCTTCTTCTACCTGGTCATATACCAAATTAACGGGAACTTATTTTCCATCTGACCCTAGACGTCCGACCCGGGCCATATGACTTGGATCAAGCTTGCTATACCGTGTTTTCACCATGGCCCAGGCCTCTCGTGCACCTTCTCGGCAGGCCGATATTTTCCATAATCGGAAACGCCGCCGCGCTCCCTTGTATAGTTGTACAAGCTCCTCCATACTTCCTGGAGGGGAGGCGGATGGCCATAAGGCCTTGGCAACACTTTGCATCACCTGCCGAGCTTGCTCATGCATTCGCGACGGCTCTTGCAGCAGATCGCCCGACGATCCGGACATCTCCTCTTTGGGACGGCCGTCAGCATACCTACAAACACAACTCTATTAGTTCCTTTCGTCTCTGAATTACTCGAAGGTAAGTTTGACCACATACTGAATATGCTGCCTCGTAGCCAGCTGGGTCCCCACATCTTTCAGTTCTTCACCTAGTTGGGTGTTCGAATCCTGGAGCTTGTTTTTCTCCTCCCCGACTCGGGTCAGCACACGTTCGCCCGCGCGCGAGTAGTCTTTTGGATTATTTTTCTCCCGCTTGAGCGGCTTTCAGTTGCTCCTCCAGTTGATCTGATGATCCTGTCATAAGATAGGCAACAGTATTAGCATAGTTGACATATAATTATCATTCCTCGATGGAGGGGAATATTACCAGGTGACGCCTTCTTGGATTTCTCCAATGTGGCGGTAACAACAGTTAGCTGTGTCCGACACCTTTCTAGCTCTTAAGACAACATGTTGTTCTTCTCCGTAAGCACCTGGTCATACAATGATCCTGAAATCAGTTGTATCAACTGATTCAAGTCTCGGGGGCTACTGGTATATGATTATCATATTGGGACAATGTAAACTTACATGCACATCTTTTAAATGTTGATTTGTGGCTCTGGCAAGCCCATCTCGAGCAGCTCGAATGTATGCATCATCCGAGCTGAAGGTATTAAATGCCTCTTCTGTAAAGCTAGGGTCTCGTAAACGGCCCTCCAGCGCCGATGATTCATGGCGCTCTCCACTTCCGAGTTGGTGACGGATACATCATCCGAATCCTCTGCCAAAGGACAATCCGGCCTCGCCCCCGTATCAGCCCCTGTCTTTGCGGCAGGATCTGGATCCTGGCTGTCGGGAGTATGACCGGCTGGACCATCGGACATAGTTCGGTGAACTCTTTTCCTGATACAGGACAAACGAAAAAGTCACAGTTGGATGCGACTGCCATGGGGCATATTTACAAATCCATACCTCTTCGATGAAGGCTCGGCCATGCCTTCGTTTGCCTTCCTCTTTGAAGGCTTTCCCGGCGCGGGGGCCGCTCTCTTTGGAGTAGCCTCTGGGGTAGCATGGCGCACCAAACGCCTCCCCTTTGGAGCACGAGACAGTGCGGTGGGTGAGGCAAAACGACGAAACATTTTTAGAGGAGATGTCTCCTGATTACTTACGTGCGAAGCAGGGAGAAGACCAGATAGTCGGTAGTGATGGCCACTTCCGTGCCGTCATAGCTCGCCTGGTAAAACACCGCATCCTCGAGCACCACGAATATATCCGGATCCTCTTCGAACCGGGGTCAAGGTCCTGGTTGTGGCCCTCTCGCTGCGGGGCGGGGCTGTGAAGCCCCTCGGAGATCTTTTGCCATTGCTGTTATAAATGGACGGATTAATATTCATTGAAAGTGGCTCAGGGAGTGGAGTGAGTAGAGCAGAGGGGTTGGGACTTACCCAGCTAGGAGGATTTTACATGGAGAATCCATCTCTGCGCTTGATACGAAGAAATTCCTCTTCCTCCCCTTTGAACAGTTCGGCCAATATTTTGGCCAGAGCGGCGGGGGTGTCCGGACCCTTCCGACTGTAGCGGGAGGCATCATCCTCCCCATTGTAGTGCCACATGGGAAGCTCTCTATATTGGAGTGGCTGAACCCCCCGTACTATGGAATTCACCATTACCTCGACTATTGATAACTCGGACTAGGCGAGCGTCCTTATCTTGGTCATGAGTTGATGAACTTCCGCACTATCTTCCTCCTCGAGGCTCCGAGGGCACCAGCTGTGGCGTTTCTTCAAAGGAACGCTTGTGAACTCAGGAAGACCCCTCCGAACTGGGTCAGGAAGTGCGACGTCCTCGATATAGAACCATTCGAAAGGCCATTCTTCGGACGGTTTCTTTGGTGTGCTGGACAGGTATTCGGTCTTGGCGATGCGCCATACCTCGGCTCCGCCCACTTGAAATATGGATCCCTCGTGGTTACACGGGATGAGACAGAATAACTTTCTCCACAATTCAAAATGGGTCTCACAACCCAGGAACAGCTCACAAAGAACAATGTAACCCGCGATGTGCAGGATGAAGGCGGGAGTGAAGTTGTGCAGTTGGATGCCATAATACTCCAGAAGCCCTCGGAGGAACAGATGAATTGGAAATCCGACACCTCTTAGCAAATAAGGGATGAAGCACACTTGTTCCCCCCAGATGTATTGGGGAAATTCTCCGCCTGGGCCCCGTCATTGAAGGAGGTCAACCCTGCCCGAACAGGGACCAGATCCGCGGGGGGAAGAAATCCCTATGTTTGCAGCTTCACTAGCTGACCGTGGGATACAAAACTTTTCTCCCAATTGCCTTTTTCTAGGACACAGGGACAGGAGGAAGAGCTGGGAGCGCTAGCCATGTTGGACTGGTCTTTCCTAGCAAGCTCTGAGGATCTTTTCCGCGTGGTGCTGAATGGATCTGAGATCCAATCTCTTTAAATAGACACTCCTCCTTACATGGCCAGGGTGCTATGTGTAAAAACACCCTGACCTCTCGCATTCGCTCGACACGTGGAAGTTGAAGTTGTTGATATGCAGAAGCCGAGGGGTACGACATTAAATGGAAAGCCGAATACATCACTTTGAAGTCATCGGAGGAGGAACCCGCCTTGCAATGTCGAAGACAATCTGCGCGCCGGACACCTCGTCATTGAAGTCTGGTTCGGGGGCTATAGAGGGAGTCCTGGACTAAGGGGTTCTCCCGTGTCCGGCCTGTTAGCCATGCGCCGGACTGATGGGCTGTGAAGATACAAAGACCGAAGACCCTACCCGTGTCCGGGTGGGACTCTCCTTGGCATGGAAAGAAAGCTTGGCGACGAAATATGAGGATTCCTTTCTCTGTAACGGACTTTGTGTAACCCTAGACCCTCCGGTGTCTATATAAACCGGAGGGCTAGGTCCGAAGAGGCAAACAATCATAATCTTAATCATACAGGCTAGAGTTTTAGGGTTTTAGCCATTACAATCTCGTGGTAGATCAACTCTTGTAATACTCATATTCATCAAGATAAATCAAGCAGGATGTAGGGTATTACCTCCATAGAGAGGGCCCGAACCTGGGTAAACATTGTGTCCCCTGTCTCCTGTTACTATCGACCTTAGACGCACAGTTCGGGACCCCCTACCCGAGATCCGCCGGTTTTGACACCGACACCCTGCTCCTCATGTCATGCTTCTCCAGCGTGGCTGGAAAACCTTTGCTCGTGCCCATAGCTTGGCGGTGGGGCACGTTTTCCATTTCAAACTAACGGAGGCTAATCTACTCTCCATTAGGATCATCGAGCATTCGGGTGCTCGCTTAGGGTGCTGCGCGGAGATCTCAGCCGACGATGAAAGCTCCTCCTCGAGCAACAGCGACAAAGAGGACAGTGACGTCGATGACGATGGAGTTTAATGGGAGGACGATGGCTCGGACTCTAGCTGAGGGCTGGACGCACCATCACTGTTAGCTAGGTGCCGGTACCACCATCATCTGAACCTGTTCTTCTCCCAGGCAGAGCGATTTGCCAGGGTGTTGGGTGTGGATGTCTCCGCCTCCTCCTGCTGGACTCTGACAGGCTTGGTCATGGTCTTCGGCTTCGTCTTCCTTGTCGGTGTCCCTCCTGTCACGTTTCGCTGGTCCTGGCGGTGGTGACCAGGGCATCGTCTAGCCGTTCTCTCCGTCCATCGCCTTCATCCGCGCCCTCCCGATCTTGTCAAGCTGCGTCCCACAGGCCCTGAAGGGGTCAGGCCGGGATTCTGCCCAGGCACTCCTTTTGCTCTCTTCACCTCCCACTCCAGGTTCTAGGAGGAGAGGGAAAAGAAAGGCATTACATGGCACTTATCTCTTTTCAATTTGGCGGCGTGTGGCCCGTTACCAGGCGCACGAACATCGCCGCCTCCCAAACTCTGGCTGCTGGGACGGTGTTGGTGTTCGCGAACGGCGCCCCGGGTCCTTTCTGCGACCGGTCCGATGGTCGCCCGCGTCGGGACGGGATGTCCGGCTTATGACGGGCCAACCACCACCGTCGTCTTCTTCTTGGGCGCCATGACGATGAAGAAGCGTCGAACTAACTGCTAAAGCCGATTCTCACAACCGAGCCCCCTACCTGGCGCGCCAAAGATGTCGGTGGGAACGACACCTATGGGATCGCAAGAATCCCTACTATGGTTGCGGGGCGCGGGGTCGTGAGAAGAGCGGATCAAACAGATAGCACACGGTTCGTTTATCTAGGTTCGGCCGCGAGGATGCGTAAAACCCTACTCCTGCTTTGGTGGATTGTATATTTGTGTTCTTGAGCTAGCTGTGGGGCGTGAGGAGCTCCAAAAAGCCGAATCCCTTTCCTGGTCGCCTTGGGCCTCCTTTTATAGGGAAAGGGTTTGCCACGGTGGCACACAGGAGGTGGAAAGGGTACCGTGATGCAAGGTTATCCCTCGCATTACATGACAAGGCACATTTAATGCGCCTTGCTTAGGTGTCCTTGCTTTATCGGGGATGGGGGAGAGCCCTGTCTCGTCCGTCGCCGCTCCCTCTTGTGTCGACATGCGCCCTGGCCAACGGTGCCTGTAATGCCATGTAGGCAGGCAGGCAGCTGAGGTGGCACAGTGGTGGGTCTCCACGAAGATCTGCATGCTGCCACGCAGGTGCCCGCCCAGCTGGTTGGGTCGGCAGCTGCATGCGAACGGCGGTGGAGGTGTGACTGGCGCGGGCCTGATGGTGGCCCCACAGGTGTTGTTGGCAAGGGCCTTGCCGGGGCACCAGCTGTCATTCCCGGCAAGGTTCTTGCCGGGGGCCTTGTGGTCCTCCTTGGCTGGGATCCCGCCAAGGGTCTTCATCTTCTGATCTTGAATGTCTTCACAAAGATCTGCATGCCACCACGGAGATGTCTCCCGAATCCTTGCCTCCATGGGGGCGGTGGACTCAAAGGTGACTTTCTTCATAGGTGTGGGGCGAGCTGCCACGGCAAGGGTCTTGCCGGGTTTGCTAAAACCGCCTCCCGTCAAGGATCTTATTGGGGGAGTCCGCTTCGTCCCCTTTGCTCTTTGTGGTCTTGGTCTTGGCGTCGTCCTGCTTCTCTCGAGCTTCGGTCTTACCTTGGCTCACCTCCCTTGCCTTGCTCAGTGTGGTGGTGCCCGTGGCTCAGACTACCCGTGCACAGTTATAGGGGTACAAAAAGTGTACCCCTCTTTTTGTACACCGACACCCTGGAGGAGGAGCACGACGTCGCAAAAGCCCGTTCTGCATTCTATCAACAACAGGCCCGCAAATATCAAAGCAGAGAAGTACGGTCTAAGACTTATAATGTTGGCGAACTCGTTCTACGCTTGCCGGAGAATAAAAAGGACAAACTCAAGCCCAAAGGGGAGGGTCCCTTCATTATCGACGAAGTTCTCACTGGAGGAGCGTACCGCCTGCGTGATGCATCACACAATCACCTAGAGCCGAACCCCTGGAACGTGGCCAGACTTCAAAGATTCTATGCCTAGCGCCGAACTATTTGTTCGTCTCCTTCTCCCTATTTTTTCCATTATTTTTTCCTCTCTTTTCATTTTTTTCCTTTTTTTCTATGCTTAAAGCTTTCACGCGGCTAAACCGTGCACCTGTGACATGCACATCCTGAACATGTACGTGCACTATACCTGAGGGCTTCCTGGACGGAAGCTTATTATTATTATTATTATTATTTTCTGAGCATCAAGCTCATCACATATGCGTTTTTCCCATATGTACCTTTTCTTCGCCATTATATCCATCAATATGACTTAAGTTTTGGCCAAGCTGGGTTGCCTGGCTCCTGTGCTTATGTCCTACGTTCCCGTTAGTTCGGCTAGGGCATAAAGGGAGCACCTCCGCGATTGTTACTGCCGAGTCATCCGGATGTGTACCTCAGACTGGGTGAAGCCGAAAGCTATTGTTCTTAAGGGAATATTCGGTCGGTGGATTAAAGATGTTTTTGCATTCACCCCATTGTGAACCCCCAGATGTTACGTATACTGCGATTTTTCCAATCACAGTTCGGACATGCATTTTAATGCATGCACACCCAGCGAAAGGAACCCTTGACGGAACTATTCTCTCTGGAAGATGTTTCTTATAATCATAATGTAATATAAAATAACTAGCCGGATAAAACTTGTCTGTTCAAGCAACTATGACCCCTATGCCTAGTTTCCATGCATACCCCCCTCTATTTTTCCGCTCAGGTATTCGGAAACACTACGCACCTTCAGGTACAGAGGTCGAAGCGAAAAGGTCTGCCATGACAATCGTTTTACAATTCAACTAGAGTTACATATGTCAAGGAAAGTACATAGTCACTTGGACTCAACAAATTCCTGCTCTATGCCATCTAGCAAGCGATCTAACTTACAATCCTGCTGGGAGTACTTGGCGGCTTCTTCTACCTGGTCATATACCAAATTAACGGGAACTTATTTTCCATCTGACCCTAGACGTCCGACCCGGGCCATATGACTTGGATCAAGCTTGCTATACCGTGTTTTCACCATGGCCCAGGCCTCTCGTGCACCTTCTCGGCAGGCCGATATTTTCCATAATCGGAAACGCCGCCGCGCTCCCTTTTATAGTTGTACAAGCTCCTCCATACTTCCTGGAGGGGAGGCGGATGGCCATAAGGCCTTGGCAACACTTTGCATCACCTGCCGAGCTTGCTCATGCATTCGCGACGGCTCTTGCAGCAGATCGCCCGACGATCCGGACATCTCCTCTTTGGGACGGCCGTCAGCATACCTACAAACACAACTCTATTAGTTCCTTTCGTCTCTGAATTACTCGAAGGTAAGTTTGACCACATACTGAATATGCCGCCTCGTAGCCAGCTGGGTCCCCACATCTTTCAGTTCTTCACCCAGTTGGGTGTTCGAATCCTGGAGCTTGTTTTTCTCCTCCCCGACTCGGGTCAGCACACGTTCGCCCGCGCGCGAGTAGTCTTTTGGATTATTTTTCTCCCGCTTGAGCGGCTTTCAGTTGCTCCTCCAGTTGATCTGATGATCTTGTCATAAGATAGGCAACAGTATTAGCATAGTTGACATATAATTATCATTCCTCGATGGAGGGGAATATTACCAGGTGACGCCTTCTTGGATTTCTCCAATGTGGCGGTAACAACAGTTAGCTGTGGCCGACACCTTTCTAGCTCTTAAGACAACATGTTGTTCTTCTCCGTAAGCACCTGGTCATACAATGATCCTGAAATCAGTTGTATCAACTGATTCAAGTCTCGGGGGCTACTGGTATATGATTATCATATTGGGACAATGTAAACTTACATGCACATCTTTTAAATGTTGATTTGTGGCTCTGGCAAGCCCATCTCGAGCAGCTCGAATGTATGCATCATCCGAGCTGAAGGTATTAAATGCCTCTTCTGTAAAGCTAGGGTCTCGTAAACGGCCCTCCAGCGCGGATGATTCATGGCGCTCTCCACTTCCGAGTTGGTGACGGATACATCATCCGAATCCTCTGCCAAAGGACAATCCGGCCTCGCCCCCGTATCAGCCCCTGTCTTTGCGGCAGGATCTGGATCCTGGCTGTCGGGAGTATGACCGGCTGGACCATCGGACATAGTTCGGTGAACTCTTTTCCTGATACAGGACAAACGAAAAAGTCACAGTTGGATGCGACTGCCATGGGGCATATTTACAAATCCATACCTCTTCGATGAAGGCTCGGCCATGCCTTCGTTTGCCTTCCTCTTTGAAGGCTTTCACGGCGCGGGGGCCGCTCTCTTTGGAGTAGCCTCTGGGGTAGCATGGCGCGCCAAACGCCTCCCCTTTGGAGCACGAGACAGTGCGGTGGGTGAGGCAAAACGACGAAACATTTTTAGAGGAGATGTCTCCTGATTACTTACGTGCGAAGCAGGGAGAAGACCAGATAGTCGGTAGTGATGGCCACTTCCGTGCCGTCATAGCTCGCCTGGTAAAACACCGCATCCTCGAGCACCACGAATATATCCGGATCCTCTTCGAACCGGGGTCAAGGTCACGGTTGTGGCCCTCTGGCTGCGGGGCGGGGCTGTGAAGCCCCTCGGAGATCTTTTGCCATTGCTGTTATAAATGGACGGATTAATATTCATTGAAAGTGGCTCAGGGAGTGGAGTGAGTAGAGCAGAGGGGTTGGGACTTACCCAGCTAGGAGGATTTTACATGGAGAATCCATCTCTGCGCTTGATACGAAGAAATTCCTCTTCCTCCCCTTTGAACAGTTCGGCCAATATTTTGGCCAGAGCGGCGGGGGTGTCCGGACCCTTCCGACTGCAGCGGGAGGCATCATTCTCCCCATTGTAGTGCCACATGGGAAGCTCTCTATATTGGAGTGGCTGAACCCCCCGTACTATGGAATTCACCATTACCTCGACTATTGATAACTCGGACTGGGCGAGCGTCCTTATCTTGCTCATGAGTTGATGAACTTCCGCACTATCTTCCTCCTCGAGGCTCCGAGGGCACCAGCTGTGGCGTTTCTTCAAAAGAACGCTTGTGAACTCAGGAAGACCCCTCCGAACTGGGTCAGGAAGTGCGACGTCCTCGATATAGAACCATTCGAAAGGCCATTCTTCGGACGGTTTCTTTGGTGTGCCGGACAGGTATTCGGTCTTGGCGATGCGCCATACCTCGGCTCCGCCCACTTGAAATATGGATCCCTCGTGGTTACACGGGATGAGACAGAATAACTTTCTCCACAATTCAAAATGGGTCTCACAACCCAGGAACAGCTCACAAAGAACAATGTAACCCGCGATGTGCAGGATGAAGGCGGGAGTGAAGTTGTGCAGTTGGATGCCATAATACTCCAGAAGCCCTCGGAGGAACAGATGAATTGGAAATCCGACACCTCTTAGCAAATAAGGGATGAAGCACACTTGTTCCCCCCAGATGTATTGGGGAAATTCTCCGCCTGGGCCCCGTCATTGAAGGAGGTCAACCCTGCCCGAACAGGGACCAGATCCGCGGGGGGAAGAAATCCCTATGTTTGCAGCTTCACTAGCTGACCGTGGGATACAAAACTTTTCTCCCAATTGCCTTTTTCTAGGACACAGGGACAGGAGGAAGAGCTGGGAGCGCTAGCCATGTTGGACTGGTCTTTCCTAGCAAGCTCTGAGGATTTTTTCCGCGTGGTGCTGAATGGATCTGAGATCCAATCTCTTTAAATAGACACTCCTCCTTACATGGCCAGGGTGCTATGTGTAAAAACACCCTGACCTCTCGCATTCGCTCGACACGTGGAAGTTGAAGTTGTTGATATGCAGAAGCCGAGGGGTACGACATTAAATGGAAAGCCGAATACATCACTTTGAAGTCATCGGAGGAGGAACCCGCCTTGCAATGTCGAAGACAATCTGCGCGCCGGACACCTCGTCATTGAAGTCTGGTTCGGGGGCTATAGAGGGAGTCCTGGACTAAGGGGTTCTCCCGTGTCCGGCCTGTTAGCCATGCGCCGGACTGATGGGCTGTGAAGATACAAAGACCGAAGACCCTACCCGTGTCCGGGTGGGACTCTCCTTGGCATGGAAAGAAAGCTTGGCGACGAAATATGAAGATTCCTTTCTCTGTAACGGACTTTGTGTAACCCTAGACCCTCCGGTGTCTATATAAACCGGAGGGCTAGGTCCGAAGAGGCAAACAATCATAATCTTAATCATACAGGCTAGAGTTTTAGGGTTTTAGCCATTACAATCTCGTGGTAGATCAACTCTTGTAATACTCATATTCATCAAGATAAATCAAGCAGGATGTAGGGTATTACCTCCATAGAGAGGGCCCGAACCTGGGTAAACATTGTGTCCCCTGTCTCCTGTTACTATCGACCTTAGACGCACAGTTCGGGACCCCCTACCCGAGATCCGCCGGTTTTGACACCGACACCCTGCTCCTCATGTCATGCTTCTCCAGCGTGGCTGGAAAACCTTTGCTCGTGCCCATAGCTTGGCGGTGGGGCACGTTTTCCATTTCAAACTAACGGAGGCTAATCTACTCTCCATTAGGATCATCGAGCATTCGGGTGCTCGCTTAGGGTGCTGCGCGGAGATCTCAGCCGACGATGAAAGCTCCTCCTCGAGCAACAGCGACAAAGAGGACAGTGACGTCGATGACGATGGAGTTTAATGGGAGGACGATGGCTCGGACTCTAGCTGAGGGCTGGACGCACCATCACTGTTAGCTAGGTGCCGGTACCACCATCATCTGAACCTGTTCTTCTCCCAGGCAGAGCGATTTGCCAGGGTGTTGGTTGTGGATGTCTCCGCCTCCTCCTGCTGGACTCTGACAGGCTTGGTCATGGTCTTCGGCTTCGTCTTCCTTGTCGGTGTCCCTCCTGTCACGTTTCGCTGGTCCTGGCGGTGGTGACCAGGGCATCGTCTAGCCGTTCTCTCCGTCCATCGCCTTCATCCGCGCCCTCCCGATCTTGTCAAGCTGCGTCCCGCAGGCCCTGAAGGGGTCAGGCCGGGATTCTGCCCAGGCACTCCTTTTGCTCTCTTCACCTCCCACTCCAGGTTCTAGGAGGAGAGGGAAAAGAAAGGCATTACATGGCACTTATCTCTTTTCAATTCTAAAGATGTAAGCACTTGCCAAACTTTAGTCTCAATTATGTAATCTTTTTCATCCATATTTGTACCCTCACTACTATAGGATGCTGCTAACGCGACACTACAATTAGAGACCCTTCAATGTAATTGTGTGCGATGCAATAATCGCAAACGGTGGTGTAAAAAACCCGTCAAAAAAGGTGCAAAAGGATTGCGATGGCAGATGCATGAAACACGGTTCAGATTTAAGTTGCGTGCGCGATGCAGGGCATACGTTTCAGTTCAATTAACTATTCGATATGAGGAGGAACAAAAGAAATGGGCAGCCAGATGAAGCTGTGTGCGATATACAACATACGGTTCACTCGGGTGAACTATTTGTGATTAGGCAACACAAAAGAGATGGTCAGCTATATCAAGGTGTGTGCGATATACGGCATGCAGTTTACTCGGATGAACTATTTGCGTTGAAACAAGAGAACAGAAATGGTTCAGTATAATAAGATGTGTGTGATACGCGGCAAATAGGTCTGTCAGAAATGTGTGCGAAGACCGATAATAACACAGACGATTGTTGTTAATAAGACGTGTGTGTTGTGAGATGGGATTGCATACAGAACAACAACATGTATATATATACACACACTTATAAGGACCGGGTTGCATAACCAAATTAAACATCCACTTACATAGGTGGCTACTACAACCATGGCATTTGCACACACCAAAGTAAACTATTACATGCATAACTACATAGGTGGATACTACACACATGACATTTCCACACACCAAAGTAAACTATATATTACATGCATGACTAACTAGGATAGACGATCAGCTGATCATCATCTACTTGTTGTGACGCTTGCTCGGGTTGTGGATCAATCCGGCCTTGTCGATCTCCGTAACAAGGCACTTCCTCTTGTCAACGATCCGCTTGTGCATCTCGTAGCATGTGTACATGCTCTTGGCCGCAAACCTGAGCTGAGGTTCATCCAGTTGCCACATCCAGGCCCCGTGCCAGGATATGGGACATGTTCTCTTGTCATCCTGCTTCATCTTTTCGTAGTATGGGTCGATGATGGCCGAGGTGAGTTCAACCAGGGAGTCCTTCGTGCTGCCCTAGACCCTATAGTGCTCACGAATTTTGACAAGGTTCTGGCAGGCCAAGCCCGTAACCCTGAGCGCTTTTACATCTTTGGTGGTTTCCACCATGGCGAACTTGTAGTCGGTGTTGTTGACAAACCTGGTGAAATGGTCTCAAGGCTCTGTGGCCATGCAGTTGTGGTAGATGAGGACATGATGGCTCACACACAATTGGGTAACGGCAACCTTCTGATCTATGTTGGGACGACCAGCGGTGTTCTGGTGGTCGATGCCGACCACCTTGTACTTGTCTCGAGCAAGCAACTGCTCAACGGTGTTGATGTAGTCATCCACCACGGCTGGGTCGATGCTGTACAACACCGAGAGATCCATCTCCCTCGCGTGGGTCTCCACTTTATGCTCGCCGAACTCCATTGGAGTGCCGCTAGACATCCCCTCTCTATGTATCGTCGTGGGTGTGCTTGTTGTGTTGTGGGGCACGATCGAAAGGTTGGAGATACTAAGGTTATAATGGTCGCGGGAATTAAAGGGGAAGCCGAACAGGCTAGAATATCGGCACGCCCTGATGGCATTTCTAATTTGCAGCGCGTAACTCCATCGTGTTGCACGTAACTGCATCGTGTGGCAACGCGCGCGATGCAACTATATGCATATGGGCCCCTGACGTGATCGTGCGCACGCCCAACCGCGGGCAGAGCACGCGCAAAGTGACGCGATCAGATTGCTCCGCGGTCACCGCAATGACGAGCAACTATATTTATGCATATAGCAGTTGAACACGCAAGGAAAAGCTGTGCACAAGCCGAGCGCGCCGACGGACGCGAGCGAAGCGTGCCGCGGTGCCTAACGGCGAGCAGAGCTTGCCGAGGGACGCGAGCAGAGATCGACATAGCGATACGTGGCAAATAAATCGCAAGCGTTTTTATTAACAATTCTATTATTAAATCACGAACGTTTTTTATTAACCGTTTTTTATTAAATGTTTTTTATTAACTATTTTTATTAATGTGCACGTATAGTAGGTAATTACATCGCAATTGTATTTTTATTAACCGTATGTGTACGTGTTCTTTCGTCCTCCTCTCGCACGTCTTGTCACCTCGCTGCCGCAGACGGCTTACAGCGCAAACTTGCGCAGCGCACGGGGCCATTCTTTTGGCCAAACAATGGCTCGAAGTGGCGCCAATGAATCGTCGGTGAGCCCGTTCCCGCGCAACGTCGCAGGTTCCCACGCAAGCTTCCTGCCCGACTCGGTGAAATCCCCCAAAATCCCTATGCTTACTAGCATGCTATATAAACCCTCACGGCCGGCGAGTCCTGCGTTGCATTTTCCCCTCCCTAGTTGTAGCATATTTTGTCTACTTCTCCCACAATCTCCAATTGCACCGGTCCGTCGTCGTCGCTCAGCCACTCCGCCATCATTAGAGGACAACTCCAGCTCAGAGGTTACACTGCAGCGGCGGCGCAGTCCCCAAAGTAGTGTAGTGCGCGTGGCGTCCCTATTGGGTGTGTGCGGAATACGCACCACATGCTCCGCCGCCGCTGCCTCTCGGCAGCTGTTGCCGGCCGCCGTTGCTGCCACACCACCATCGAAAGCCAGGGCCATCGCCCGCTCCGCCGCCGCGGCCCGAAGGCAGGAGGTGGCCGTCGTGGCCGCCACCCCACTGCCAGCCATCACCCACTCCGCCACCGCGGCCCGAAGGCGGGAGTAGTGGTCGTGGCCGCCACCGCATCATCGACCGCTATGGCCGCCATCCCAACTTTGAGCGCCCGTTCTGCCACCACTTTCTGAAGCAGGAAGGCAGAGGTGGAGGCCTGCACGTGCGTCAACGACCTTGCGCGCTACATCGAGTTCCCGCGGGAGGAAGAAGAGCGCCTCATCGAGCACGCAAAGAGCCTTACCGCAGCCGTGACCGCAACACACGCCAACGCAGAGGCGAGGAATCAAGAGATCTACAGCAGTCCGGCCGCTTCGAGAAGGGTCGTCTGGAGCGGCAGAGGGCGTTTGAGCTGGTGAGCGTTGCTGAACGTGCAGCAGCGGCAGGCACCGTATTGCAGTGGTGTAGCTCGTCGGTAGGCTTCTCCTCCTCCTCCGCCTCTTACTGAGCGCGCTCGACGGAGGAGAGGCTGCCGAAAGTAGTACAAAGCCCCTCCATAGTAGTAGTAGTATTTAGGGGCTATTTTGTTCATTTCATCTAACTATAGATGTGGTGGAACTGTACCACGTACGTAAAATTAGCTAGTATATATAGTTAAACTAGCTATTTCAGTACGTGGTTGGCAACAATTGTGGAAAAATTTGGTCGGTTCAACTGTCAAGATGAACTATTTGTATAAATTAAGAATGACTGCTTAATCTATGAATGAAATCTATGCTTAATTACTGAATTTTAGTTGCAAAAATCAGATAGTGCTAGTGATTTTTAGTTGCATATTTTGACAAATCGTAGTGTTACAAGGATTGACAAATGGCAATGTTACTAGATCAACAAATGTCTATCTTTCCTGTTTGACAAATGGCAACATACCTGATACGGGGCTAACCCGGTGTAGGCCGATGTTCCACGATTGGAGTGGATTCCCTCGAACAACACGATGAACACGGGGAAGAACGGAGAGAAATCCCAAGGGGAAACACTCAAGAACAAGTCCAATCACACATCCACTAGACAATCAAACACACAAGATCCACAAGGTACATGAACAACAAAAGGAAAGATACAAGGCAAAGTTCATCTCCGTAAGGAGGTCTTGAAGGGGGCCGCCCATGAGGGGGTCTTGAATCCAAGATGGATCTTGTCCGTAGAGGCACGCAGTCTCTCTCGGTGGAGTAGATCCAGAATGGATGAGCAAAGATCTATCTCTAATGAGCTACTACTTTGCTAACACTAGGAAGGAGGCGGGGGATGTCTATATATAGTCTAAGGGGCAAAGGGGTACATGGGTCTCGGCCCAGAGGCACTTCACGCAGGCACGGGAGCCGGATGTCCGGGCGTCTGGCCGGATGTCCGGGGCTTCATGGGGAGCCGGATGTCCGGGCTGGCGGGGCTGGCCACGGTGCTCTCTGGATTGACTTGTCCGGATTTCCGGGGGCGAGGCCGGATGTGCGGGTGTTGGCGAGGCACCGGACGTCTGGGGTCGCTAGAACAGGCCGTTTCGCTCTTCTCTGGATAGCTGTTGTCGGGATGTCCGGCCGTGGCTGCCGGATGTCCGGGCGTTGCTGAGGCACCGGATGTTCGGCCTCTAGCCCGGATGTCCGGCCGCTGTAGCTTCATCAGCTCCATCTTCTTCCGTCGTCGCTTCAAGGCTTCCCTCGCAGATGGTGTAGTTGTTCCTTGGCGCTTGCACTCCTCCTCAACATCTGTGAAGCTCCGACAATACCTATGCATACACATGGGAGAAGTGTCAAGTAGTATACCATCCTCGAAGGGGTCAAGTGAGCTTGTGTAAAGGAGATGATTCACCTTTGTGTATGTGAAGTAGATGTCACACATGTCACTCGCCGAACGGACTTTTGACATGGTGATGTCCATAGGATGCCCTGCATCAATACCCAATATGTTAGATGCAAATCTTACCAAATTGTTGTACGTGGTTGCACATGGGTCATCCAAAACAACCATTTGCATTGAAGGGATGTACAAATCCTGGTCGGCACATTTTCTCTTGGCTTCCTGGGGAAGCTGTCGGTTTGCATACTGGTGTTCTACCCTAAAACGTTTGCGATCAAGAGCTGCACAAATCCTGCTCCGCACATTTTCCCTTGGCTTCCTGGGGAAGCTGTCGGTTTGCATATGGGTGTTCAAACTAAAATGTTTGTGATGAGTGTTTTATATTTAAAAATCATATTAATGTATAAAAATGTACAAACGAACCCCGAAAAATTCCAAAATTTAACACAACACTCCTGTTGTTCTATGTTGACACTATAAATTTTTTGAAAGCAATAAGAGGCAACATATAACGTTTCATCCCCAAAGGTGGCACGTTCCCTACCGAAACCATTAGGCTTGTTGTGAGAAGCTCTGGTTTGTGAGAAGCTTATACCCAAACCGGCCCAAATGGGACAAAAAAAATACCACGGCATGTTGATGCCGCTCCATGATAGCATGCCAAGTTTCATGTATTTCAGACGAGTTTTGGATTTACTAGAATTGAAAAACCAGGTATCTCTATGTTTGCGGCCGAGTGATGGTGGTAGGGTGTTTGAAATTCATTCCCATTTCTAGCATGGGACCTAAGCATGCACCCAAGGACACATATTTGATTTTTCAACCAATTTATATGCACTGGAGCATGTACATGTAGTTCAAATTTGAATTATGAACATAAGATGCCAAGAAAACCCAGTTAATGTATAAAAATGTCCAAACGAACCCCGATTTTCCCCCACATTTAACACAACACTCCTGTTGTTCGATGTTGACACTAGAAATTTTTTGAAAGCAATAAGAGGCAACAGATATCGTTTCGTCCCCAAAGGTGGCACGTTCCCTATCGAAACCATTAGGCTTTTTGTGAGAAGCTCTGGTTTATGAGAAGCTTATACGCAAACCTGCCCCAAATGGGACAAAAAGTTTACCACGGTATGTTGATGCCGATCCATGATAGCATGCCAAGTTTTAAGAATTTTTCACACGAGTTTTGGATTTACTAGAATTTAAAAACCATGTATCTCAATGTTTGCCGCCGAGTGACGGTGGCAGGGTGTTTGACATTCATTCCCATTTCTTGCATGGGACCTTAGCATGCAACCGAGGACACATATTTGATTATTCAACCAATTTATATGCACTGGAGCATGTACATGTAGTTCAAATTTGAATTATGCAAATAAAATGCCTAGCAAACCCTGTCAATGTATAAAAATGTCCAAACGAACCCCGACAAATTCCAGAATTTAACACAACTCTCCTGTTGTTCTATGTGGACACTAGAAATTTTTTGAAAGCAATAAGAGGCAAAAAATATTGTTTCGTCCCCAAAGGTGGCCCGTTCCCTACCGAAACCATCAGGCTTGTTGTGAGAAGATCTGGTTTGTGAGAAGCTTATACCCAAGCCTGCCCCAAATGGGACACAAATTTTACCATGACATGTTGATGCCGCTTCATGATAGCATGCCAAGTTTCATGAATTTCAGACAAGTTTTGGATTTACTAGAATTAAAAACCAGGTATCTCAATGTTTGCGGCCGAGTGATGGTGGCAGGGTGTTTGACATTCATTCCCATTTCTTGCATGGGACCTAAGCATGCAACCAAGGAGACATATTTGATTTTCAACCCGTTTATATGCACTAGAGCATGTGCATGAGTTCAAATTTGAATTATGCACTTGAAATGCCTACAAAACCAAGTTAATGTATAAAAATGTCCAAACGAACCCTGAATAATTCCAATTTTTTTGACGACACACTTATAGTTGCATGTTCACTGCAGATAAAAGTTCTAGCAATTCAAACACCATCCTTTGCAGTTGTGACCCCATTATGTAATTCAAATCAAGATGAAAAATCAAGTACATCACACACAGTTTATTATCACTAACCGCGTGAGATGCAGCACCAAATATCTTGGAGCACCGTGGGAATATAGTACGCATACGGCTTATGCGAGAAGGTGCGACGACTACAGTCCACAGCCGGTGTGTCAAGCACACTAGCTCGCTCCCCAAATATCATTTCACTGTTCAATCATCGCCGATGAAAGATGGGGACGTGGACCCGCGTCGTGAGGGCAACTTTGGCGGCCCACTCTAGCAAGAGCACGGCCTTAGCTGCTAGGCGCGTGCTAACAAGCTTCGTGAGGGCGACCGGAATCTGCGATCGGGCGGCCAAGGCAGCCCAAACGGCCGTTGTTACTTCTCAGGCGGCAGCAACAACATCTGCCTTGGGGATAGCAACTGGCAAGAGCGGCACATCAGCTGTCCGTTCCGCAACGGCAGCCTTAGCCCTGATGGAGGCCGCTCAGGACCATGTCGAGGCTACCCACGCCTAGCTCATGGCAGTCACCACACAAATCGAACGAAGCTTCTCCAACAACGGTCAGCAACCCACGGCCGAAGAGTTGGCAATCGCCGAGAGCGTTCGAGCGGTCGTCCATTCCTGCGCGGCATACCTTGCCACGACGGAGCCCGCGAAAGCCCAGATGCGGCCGCCCACGCCCAGCACGTGGAGGCCTATTCCAAAGATATGGCGGATGCGGATGGCGAGATGCTTGCCGAGTATGGTGTGATAGATGCCATGGAGATCTTTCCCTAGGAGATTGTCGGGCGCGAGCTGGACATGGAGGAGGCGGAGGGGATCAATGGGCACCAGCCCTAGTAGTACTCTTTGTTTTGTTTAATTAAGAGCGCTGATCTTTAATTTGTTAGAGTAATGTTTAGGTCAGCTAGCTCTGTTTAATTGCTGAACTTGCTCGATTAAGAAGTGTGAGTGTGCTGTAGTCTCCTTTGTGAACCCAAATTATGCAATGACATGGATGACCACTGTAACCAGGGATATTCGAACCAAAAATTTTGACGTTCAAACAAGGCCTATCTGATCCAGGACTCTCCTGTCGTTCGTAAAGTCTACAATAACAAATTTCACTCTTTTGTCCTTGAGGAAGGCCTCAAAATCCTAGCACCTAACATCGGCATGGCATATGTGGTAGACCAAGCACAAGTTATGTACGCAAACCTGGATCACATCAAGCTTCTTCATCTCTGCCTCCTTTAGAAGCTTCTCCTTTTCCAGGACTAAGGTGTACTCAACATCTAGCCCAGCGATCCACTCGTCCTTTGAACTTTCAAACATGTCTAGGAAGCGACCAAGGCATGCTTCCATCGTTGTGGATCTATGGGTGTAGATGATGATGAACTCATCAACGGTGATGGTTCTAACCTTGTACTCACCGCCGATCATTGAGATTTGGGAGGCCATGGATTTTGGAGGCAGGTTGATAGAGGCGGAGGTGTCCCGATCTTACGATGAGATGATAACTATCGATTTGATGGAGACGACTTTGACGATCAGACTACAAACGTGCACTATGATGCGCCTTAGCAATCGCTAAACCAATCTCCTGAGGTTACTGATGATGCCAGAAGCACGGTCAACCTGACCACAAAGGTCTATTCCTGCAAGCAATCGAAGAACGAGGAAGAATATGATAAAGCAATCTGAATATTGCAAATATATATGAAGTATTTATAATGGTGGGGATCCGTAAGCGGTCTTGGTCTGGTCATTGGACACAAACGAAGTACACGAAGTTGCAATGGCTAACTTTTAACTAAACAAATCCCAAGTCTAAACGATGCCTTAAGGGCTATATTTATAGGGAAAAGAAAGGGGATTTTGTCCACCCTTGGCCAAGTGGGACTAAAACACCTCCTAAGTCGTTTTCCCTACAATATGGACTCTAAAAATAGATTACATGGGCCTGGCCCAAAATAAGGTGGCGCAACACCAATAATAAGCTATGGACGGAATTTATGAAAGGCCATCTTGTATATTTCGTCCATCATCTTGTATGTCATCATGGTGGCTTCAAAGTCCGGAAATCTCCACCTGAACCTCCGTTCTTGTTCTCTTCGCACGCACCTTCATCTCCGTGCTTGACCATGCTCCAATGTTCAACCTTATTGTCCGTGCTAGGCCCTTCAATTGCAAGCAACACAAATTATCTAAGTTAGGCAGCATCATATTCTCATGAACACTAGAAACATTACCAAGAAACGAAAGTACCTGATAATTTAATTGGTGTATCTGGGCTCTAGCAACTATTCCAAGAGGTAAAACAGTAGGGGATATGGATGTAACTGTGGTAGCCATGTCCTCATCACAGGTTAGCAGAAGCGGAATTGGTGTATTGTGAAAGGATGAGACGTCTGGGAGCGAACTGTTCTAAGGTAGAAGACGGGGATGAGTAGGGCATGCGAACAACATCGGGTGGTGGCTTGCCCGGTGGATAAACGGCTACATGCCCCCAAAGAGTTCTTGAGTACTATGCGGGACCCACTAGATGTCATGTCTACTAGACCTACATCGTAGGCCTGACGGTATAGCTTCTACGTGTTTGCACGCCATACCGTCAACCCTCGCGCCTCCCATGACATTTGCCTCCCTCACCCGGTTGCGCCCTTTGGGACTTCGGATGGCCAAAGTTTGCAAAGTTTGACCAAATTTATATTTAAAATATCAATATCTACAATACCAAATATATATTTATGAAACTACATTTCATAATGAATATAAAAAATATTGATTTAACATTGTGAATGTTGATACATTTTTCTATAAGTTAGGTCAAAGTAGAGGTACTTTGACTTCATACAAAACTTATATGCACCATGCAGACTAGTTCCTCCGTCCAGGTGCATTATGATATTGCCATGTCATATATAGTCATCACAAAAAGGTTAGCTATAAGAGTACTACTACCTCCCTTCTAGTTTAAAGGGTTCAATTCAAAAATCTCACCTATTCTTACCAAGATAGAGGCGGTGGAATAGTTTTTGTAGTACGCAAAAGTACTCAATTAATGCTCTTGTTCTTCACAAAGATTGAGTTTACCAATGCATTATTGCATTGCATGCATGCATCCATGAATGAACACTAAATGACAAATAATTTTTACATGCATTAGTACATATTCTCTTAATCCTTGCATGCAATAATTTAGCGCACCTTGAAATCTGAACCCGTGTGGGGCATGTATGTTTTTAATGACTTGAGACTACCTAGCCCTACATGCAATGGTCAGTTCATTGCATGTAAGGTGACTTATGCACCGTTCCCCATACCTACAGGAAGCCCGCTCGTCTCCAAATATTTTCCTCTCCATGTGTGAAAACCAATTTGCATGCTTAACTCCTTCTCCCTCCGACAGTCCCACCACTCCTCCCCATGTGAAAACAATCTGCATGCATGACTCTCCTCCCCCGCACTCGTCCAATCTGTTCCGAGCAGCAATATTTCCACCCCTCCCGTCCCCCGTAAGTTACTCCAACAAAAATATGCCCACCTAGTTGTTACGTTAATCATGCAACATATCTTACGTAGGTGTAGCATTGCTAGCTATAAATACTGCGCCTTCCACGGCATTCGGAAGAATGCTCACGTTCATCACCTTTATCTCCTCCCACCTCTCCATTAAGGACCCGTCGGCCACCATGGCATCGCCCCTCCCAAGCCCTAGGCGTCCCTCATTGCCCCGCACGGAGGGTCATACATCGCTGTTCCATTCCTCTCTGCCACTAGTCGTGGAGGACACGTCAGTGTTCCGTTCATTGCTGGCACCAGTGGAGGATGAAGCTTTGGCATTCCGCTCCTCGCCGTGACGCATCGAGGTGGACGCGTCAACATTCCCAGTCTCACCACCATGCGCATCAGAGGACGCGTCGACTCCCCGCTACGAGGAGAACGTCGTGCTGCCCGTCGAGCCTCCCATCTTGGAGGAGCTTTGAAAAGAAATGGAGGTCACCTTGTGGGAGGCTTTGCCGCCCGCAGAGCATGCCAAAAGAGAGGCGGGGAAGAAGGCCGAGCAAGAGAAGTGCACCACGAGGCATGCTGCCTGGCAGGCCTATGTCGCGTACGAAGAGTCAGGGAATTGGCTCCTTGGCATAAGGCTCGTGCGAGGGCCGTGTGGGTGGCGGAGGACGCCCGTGCCAAATCCCTGAGTGCAGCCGAGCCCAAGCGCCTCATCTACGCTTGGCGGTACATGGACTGGCTGCATGCTTCCAGCAAGGAGGAGTACTTGTTGGCGCCGGATCACCACACCGGTGAGATCTCCCTCGCCCGCCGGCAAGCCGCCAATTAGCACCTGCGAGTTACGAGGCCGATCAAGAGGCGTTGTGTCACCCGCGCTGGGAAACGGTCACGCACCAGCGCGCTCGTGGTGCGCCGCAATCGCTCTTGCGAGCGTCGTGGATTTTATTATGAATAATTTAGTGTCGTAAGGCGATCTCATTAGTTTTTGGGACGGAAATGATAAATCCCGAACGTTCGGGAATTATTAGCGTTCTTAATTAAGCATGTAAAAGGAAAAGTTTGGAAACCTTTTGTATCCATACACATTTGTAAGTATGCACATATAGCACAAACTTAACTATATATCACAGTACACGTCTCTCTCTCTATATGCTTGTAGACTGTACTACTACTATTATGTATACACACGTGCAAATGCACGGTTTAACATTATGATGCGGTTTTGGTAAAACTAGAAAACAACACTAGTCAAGCTTGTGAAACGATTCAATGCAAAAGAAATGCAAAAAATGCTCATTTGATTGTTTACTTTACCTTCCTTCTCTCTGTGGTTTGTTCTCTATTGTACTTTGTACGGAGTATTTCACTGGGCGGGAAGGCATGCAAATTCCCAAACCGCTTCGTACACCCTGTATCAATTTTGTTGCCTAAGAAGTTGTGTTGTGCAATTGGAATTCCAACTTGAGTACTACTAGTAGTAGTAGGAGTAGTAGCTAGGGATCGAGTGTGTGAGATGAATGCAAAGAGATGGAATGCAAAAAAGACAGAGGGATGTGATGGTAGCTTGTTCGTTTATTTTTCCAAGCCACTTATTATTGGGAGTGGTGGGGTTTTGTGATACGATGGCTTTACTGCCGCACCACGAGTGGGATGAGACTCCCATCAAGCGCCACCCTCTACACTAGGACAACCTCCGTCGTGGTTTATCAGTCCCCATGTAATTTGACTGAAGATTTAATTGACAAAATGTTAGTGCATGTCAACAAAAAATATATCGTTCGATTGGTATTTGAACATATTTTTCAATGATATAATTTTTGGTGACATGCATGAGCATTTTGTTAGTTAAATTTATGGTCAAAATTTGGCACAGATTACAATGGGGACCAATAAACCCGGACGGAGGTAGAACTATATATAGTAAGACGCTCGTGTGTTGCACGGAAGAGTGAAATGCATTGATCGGGGAGTTGTTTAGTTTTACAAAGTATGTGGTGGTCATCTCTTGTGTAACAAATATTGATAGGTTTCTTCGGAGTTTTACAAATGTCATGGATGTGTCTTTTTTGTAGTGAAATACCTTGCTGAAAACCGCTTTTCATTTCCTTCTTCTCCTCATTGGGTTCAACACTCTTACTTATCGAAAGGACTACAATTGATCCCCTATACTTGTGGGTCATCACTTACCCAGACGTTGTTTACACCCGGTTGTTGCTATAATACCCATTGAGTGATGGATTGCCAATAACTTGTAGGCGTGTAAGGAATGACCATGGACAAAGAACAAAATGAGATACTCACTTAAACAAGCCGTCGACCCAGTCCTACCATTATTTGCTTGCTCCGAATGTTGGTGTCTGACTAGTGCGAGTGGACTCGGTTTGCCTTATTCGAAGTCGAAGTAGAGAACGAGAATGGTACATGTGGATAGCGAACATCCAACCGGGTGAAGATTACATAAAAAGGTGATGCTAGCCCATTGTGCATACGAGGGGCGAGAATGTACATGTGGATACCCATTCACCAATGTTTTCTGGTGAACTTATCTTGGAGTACTTACCCTTCCTTTTTCATTTCTTTGCTTCTCCAAGATCTTTTCTCATTTTTGTCATCTATATTCCTTCTATCTTTTCTTTGTGAATAATCTCTCCTTTTGGGAGGAGTCCTTCAATTCGTCGAGGAATGTCCGGGTTTCTACATTTATACTCCCTCTGATCCATAATAAGTGTCGTGGTTTTGAACTAAGTTTGAACTAACCGTCACAATTTTGAACTAAGTTTGAACCAACCTTAGTTCAAAACCGCGACACATATTTTGGATCGGACGAAGTAGCAATTTTGATTATGACTTGAGGATCTCGATTCATCATGTCTTGACTTGGAGTAGCTTCTATCCTTGAACTTGGTCTTATAGAACTTGTTGAAGTTGTGAACCAAGAGACCAAGTTCTTCACAAGAAACATCCTTTAGCTTCTAAATTAAAGTGATGGGGTTTTCATTAGCAACCTTGTAAGCACCAATACTCAATTGACAATGAGGCTCTTGTTTGTCCTTGAATGTCATTGCTACTTGTGATAGGCGTTGGGATCTGCCCAAAGAGGAAGGGTGATGTCGTATAGTAGCAAATAGTATTTCCCTCAGTTATGAACCAAGGAGACTCACGCAAATAAACGTCAATAGTACCTGCACGCACACAAAAAAAATACTTGCACCCAACATGGCAAGAGGGTTGTCAACCCTCTTTTACTCATTAACTACAAAAATTAATTCTAGTAATGATGGATGATAGAGGCGACGGTGTCCCGATGTTTCAATGAGATAGCTATTGTTTTATGTGAGAGTCGACTTTGAAGATCTGACTACGAACGTGCGAAGACGTCACGCCTTAGCAATCGCTAAACCAACTTCCGAGGGGTTATTGACCATGTCGGAGCACGATCAACCTGACCACGAGGGTCTATTTCCTACAAGCAAACGAAGAACACACAAGAAACTGAGATTGAAATCTGGATACTGTGAATATAAGATGAAAGCTTTATTGATCAAGGTGGGGCTATGTGACATCTTGGTCTAGTTGTTGAACACAAACGAAGTATGCGAAGTTGCAGCTATGGCAAACTTTTAATCTAAACAAAACCCAAAGTCAAACGGTGCCATAAGAGCTTTATATATGGAGGAAGAGTGGGGGGGGTTGTGGCCCAAGAAGGAGGGGTCCAAAACCAACCCTATCTCTTGTTTCCCCACTCATACAGACTCTAAAACAGCCTATACTCAAATATTTCAAAATTACATGGATCTGGCCCAATAATAAGGTGACGCGGCACCTATAATAGCCTCTGGACAAAATTTATGAAATTGCAATATTATATATTTCATCCAAGGATTCATGCACTCATTATGGTGGCTTCAAAGTCCTGAAATCATCACTTGTAACTTCGTTCTTGTTCCCCTTGTGCATGCCATCATCTCCATGCTTGAACTTGCTCCAAGGGTCATCTTTCTTGTCCAAGCTAGGCCCTTCCTTTGTAAGCAAAACAAATGTGTCCAATTTAGGCAGCATCATATTCTCATGAACATTAGAATCGTTACCAAGAAACGAAAGTACCTAGTAGTTCAATTGGCGTTTGTGAGCTCTAGTAATTGGTCCAGTATGTATAGCAGCAGGGGCTGTGGGTGTAATGGTATTGCTGTCCTCATCATCCTCCCCTTCTTGAAATGAAGTCGTCCTCGACGGAAGCTCATCTTCCTCACCCAAATAAGGCTTCAAATATGCAATGTTAAAAGTGAGACTAACCCCAGAATCTGCAGGCAGCTCAATTTTATATGCATTGTCATTTATTTTCTCTAACACCATAAAAGGACCATCAACACGTGGCATTAGCTTTGATTTCCACAAATCAGGAAATCTATCTTTACGCAAGTGTAACCGAACAAGGTATCCTGGTGCAAACACAACACGTTTTCTAGGGTTATCTCCAGCAAGTTTATATTTAGCATACATACGCTCAATGTTCTCCTTAGTTAACTCATGCATATTAAGATCAATTCAACATGTTGTTTAGCATCAAAATTAACCTTCTCCGAAGATGGAAGAGGCAACAATTCAATAGGTGCATGAGGTAGGAAACCATACACAATTTCAAAAGGGCACATCTTAGTAGTAGAATGCATCGAACGATTATAAGCAAATTCAATATGAGGCAAACATTCTTCCTACATTTTCTTGTTATTCTTCAAAACATCCCTAAGCATGGTAGACAATATTCTATTGACTACTTCAGATTGTCCATCAGTTTGGGGGTGACAAGTAGTACTAAAAAGTAGTTTAGTCCCCAACTTAGCCCATAAACATCTCCAAAAGTGGCTAAGAAATTTAGTATCAGGATCTGCAACAATAGTATTTGGCATATCATGCAAGCGAATAATTTCATGAAAGAACAAATCAGCAACATTAGCAGCAGCATCGCTTTTATGACATGGTATGAAGTGTGCCATTTTCGAAAATCTATTCACGACAACAAATATGTTATCCCTCCCCTTCTTTGTTCGAGGTAATCCTAAAAAAATCCATAGATATGTCCACCCAAGGAGCACTAGGTATAGGAAAAGGCATATATAAACCATGAGGATTAAGTCGTGACTTAGCTTTTTGACATGTAGTGCAGCGAGCAACAAAATGATCAACATCCTGTCTCATCTTTGGCCAAAAGAAATGTGTAGCAAGTATATCCTTTGTCTTCTTTACGCCAAAGTGTCCCATTAATCCTCCTCCATGCACCTCCTGTGACCACAAAAGATGAACGGAGCTAGCTGGAATCCATAGCCTGTTAGCAGGAAACACAAATCCATCGTTAACGAAGAACTCGTTCCATGTTCTCCCTTCTTTACAATTCTGCAATACACCTTTAAATTCAGCATCATGCACATATTGATCTTTGATGGTCTCCAAACCAAATATTTTAAAGTCAAGTTGTGAAAGCATCGTATAACGATGAGACAATGCATCTGCAATAACATTTTCTTTACCCTTCTTGTGTTTAATGACATAAGGGAAAGACTCAATGAATTCAATCCATTTAGCATGTCTACAGTTTAGTTTTGCTTAACTTTTAATGTGTTTAAAAGATTCATGATCAGAATGTATAACAAATTCTTTGGGCCATAAATAATGTTGCCTTGTTTCTAAGGTCCGAACAATAGCATATAATTCTTTATCATATGTAGAATAGTCTTATTAAAATCAGGAAGTTAGAGTAGAGGAGCATGTGTCAACTTATCTTTTAATACCATGAAGGTTTTTTCCTGTGCGGTACCCCAAACAGAAGGCACATCCTTCTTTGTAAGCTCAATTAGAGGTGCAACAATGGTGCTGTAATCTCTCACAAAACGCCTATAGAAACCAGCAAGGCCAAGGAAACTTTTCGGTGGAAACGACACCTATGGGATCACGGGGAATCCCTTCTACGGTCGGTGGTCGCGGGGCTGTGGAAAGAGCGGGTTTAAGAGATCAACACGGGAAATTTTTCTAGGTTCGGGCCGCAAGTGATGCGTAATACCCTACTCCTGCTGGCTTGTGTTTATCTGGTGTTCTTGGACTAGCTACAAAGCGTGCAGGGTCCAAAAAGTACGAATCCTCTCTCAGTACGCCGCGGACCTCCTTTTATAGTCAATGGGGCTGCCACAATGGCACACAGGAGGTGGAACATTGTACAGTAGTCGAGTTTACCTCTTGCACCGTAGGACAAAACACACTAAATGCGCTACTTAGGTTTCCTCTTATTTTATCAAGGATGGCAATGAGGCCCGTCCCGTCCGTCGCTGCTTCGCCTTGCTCCGACACGCGTCCAGGCCAACGATGCATGCAACGCCATGTAGGCTGGCAGGCTGCTGAGCTGGTGTGGTGGCAGGGTCTTCACGAAGATCTGCATGCCACCACGTAGGTGCTTGACTAGTTGGCTTAGGAGCCACGTATTGCCACGTGGGTACCTTCTTAGTTTGTGGGTCGTCCGCTGAGCTGGGTCGGCGATGGGGCGGTAAGGCCTTGCAGCGGTCTTGCTGATATTATCGGCAAGGGTCTTGCCGGGGCCTTGTGGGCGCCCTTGGCAAGAGTCTTGCCGGGGACTCGCTGGCATCCTCGGCAAGGAGCCTCGCTGTTGTCTTGTTTTCTGGTTCCTACCTAGGCCTCGCAGGCTCTTTGTCTTCACAAATATCTGCATGCCACCATGGAGGCGCCTCCCGAGCCTTGGTTCCAATGTGGTTGACGGCGTCGGAACTTTTAGACTCAAGGGTGGCGGCCCTGTTGGTGTTGGGCAAGTTGCCCTGGCAAGGCTCTTGCCGAGGCAGTGAAGACCGCCCCGGCAAGGGCCTTGCCGGGGGAGTTTCACCTCGCCCCTCTGCTCTTGATGCTTCTAGTCTTGATCATAGCTCTGGTAGTCTTGTGACTTTGCTTCCTCTTCTGTCCCGCCAACCGCGGCTGCGGGTGCGTGGCTGCGACTGTTCGCGCACAAGTAAAGGGGTGCAAAAAGGACCCCTACTTTTTTACACCTATAGGAGCCCCCGGGCCAGGGCCACATATAAGCGCGGGGCGTTATTGGGCCATGCATAGAACGGTGCACGGGCATGCACGCGATGGAGTTTTATCGCATTAACTCCCCTGCTAGTTGCGCTTCCCCCTGATCTGCATGGAATGCATTACGTGGTGGCCGTGCGTGGGGCGGTTGCAGCACGCCTGCATCACATCATGGTAAATGGTAAAGAGGCGGCCCGCGCCTTCCCCGTAAAAAGGAGAGACCGCATGCGCGCTTCTCATTGACCCCCTGTGCCTTCTCCAATCTCGGAACCGCCACTCCCTTCTTCCTCCTCAAGCTCTTGCCTTCGCTCGCCGCCGCTGCGCCCCCACTACCCTTAATCCTCCATCCCTCTCAGTCGCCATGGCGCACAAGACATGCAAAGGCAAAGGGGTGGCCAAGGACGTTAGGGAGAAAGAGGCGTCGAAGAGCGAGTTGGCGGTGCTGCGGACGCAGCACGCCTATTTCCCCTCGATAGTCGATGTGGTCCATCTCAGGGACTACTTCAAGCCCCTGTGGGGGAGGGAGACGACGGGGCACCCGGCCATGCACATCGTCCCTGTCGATTTCGCCAAGGCCGGCCCAAATCAGTATCCCTTCTTCGCCGATTACATTTCTTGCGGGCTCTGCCCCCCTTTCTCTGATTTCTTCAACGACATCATGCACACCTACGGCTTTCACCTCCTCGACTTTACGCCGAACGCCATGGCGTGCATGGCCCTCTACTCCCATCTCTGCGAGGGCTTTGCTGGAGTGCTCCCTAGCACGGCGCTCTTCCACCACTAATTTTATCCTCACATCCAGTTAGGGGATGCCATTTCTGGGTGCATCACCTGGATCCCGAGGACCCAGGAGAAGGGTACGTACCCGGAGGGTGCCCATAAGGAGAGGTGAGACGAGTGGTGGGTGAGGGAGTCCTAGACTAAGGGGTACTCGGGCGTCCGACCTGTTATTTATTGGGCCGGACTGATGGGCTGTGAAGATACGAAGGCCGAAGACTATACCCGTGTCCGGATTGGACTTTCCTTGGCGTGGAAGGCAGGCTAGGCGACTAATTGTGAAGATTCCTTCTTATGTAACCAACTCCATGTAACCCTATTTCTCTCATGTGTCTATATAAACCAGAGAGCGTAGTCCGGATAGGACACATTCATTACCATATTCACATAGGCTAGGCTCCTAGGGTTTAGCCATTACGATCTCGTGGTAGATCAACTCTTGTAACACTCATATTCATCAAGATCAATCAAGCAGGAAGTAGGGTATTACCTCCATAGAGAGGGCTTGAACCTGGGTAAACATCGTGTCCCCGTTCTCCTGTTACCATCGATCCTAGACGCATACTTCGGGACCCCCTACCCGAGATCCGCCGGTTTTGACACCGACATTGGTGCTTTCATTAAGAGTTCCTCTGTGCCATCGACAAAAGGTTTTATGGCCCCTTCAATCGTCGATGATGACGTTGTCCAGGGAGAAACCTTTCTCCCTAGACAGATCTTTGTATCCGGCGGCTTCGTACTGCAGGCCAATTTGCTTGGCCATCTGGAGCAGATCGATAGCTATGCCCTGCCATCAGGTCAGATTCGGAAGCTTGAACTACGTTGTGGACATCCGTGGAGACTTGATCTTCGACGGATTGGAGACCGCGGCAATCGCTCCCCGCCGCCCAGATGGACATGGCTTAAACCTGTCATCGGGCCGCATCCAGGAGATAGCTCATGTAGCAACTCTGGCCTCAGATACGGAGCAGATCAAGCTGTCCCAAGATGGGGAGCTCAACCCCATCACGGGGGCTACCGATTCCACGGCGTTGGAGCCGAACACAGATTCTACTACATATGATATCCACATCAGCGGAACCCCGGACTTGTCCCCGGCGGCAGGTTCCGAACCCTGCGATTCCGCTGATACCGAACTTGATCGGTTATCAATCTTCAAGTTCAGCACTGGAGACGTCTTCCAACACTCTCCCATGCGCGATGTACTAAACTCACTAAAAAACCTATCTCTGGCATGCGACTCGCCATCGAACTATGTTCGGTTCAAACTTGCGGCGGATGATGGAGAAATTGCTTCCCACCCATGACCCACTTCATCGCCACTTTCGAAGACCCAACCAACACGCTTGACCCTAGCTCCGAAGACATCAACGGTATGGACGACGATGAGGGGCAAGGCTAGAACTCACTACCCGCCAGACGCGGGCTGGCCACTTCATGGTACGACGTGTGTATGGTAGACACACCCAACGACGCTCTCGAGGATGACAAGGAAGACACAGTCGAGGATAAAACCCCTAGTACACAGTCCGAACACCGACGCATCCTGCGCCGCCCTAAGTCACGTCGCTCAAGAGAAAACAATACCATCACCGAAGAAGATAACACTCTCGACAATGAAGACCCTGTTGAGGTAGAATCCGAACAGGAGGAACAGGAAGGCGGGCAGGACAACCATGATGAACATGCCACATATGGAGATTCAGAGGATAGCAATTATCTCCCACTCTCCAAGGAAGAGGTTATCCTCGGCAACGACAATTTTATCGCGCCTAAGGAACCTCTCGAGCAGGAGCGCTTTAAACACCGGCTATAGCCACTGTAAGGAGCCTAAGAAAGAAGCAGCTATAGCTTCAAGCGAGCCAAGATTTGCTCAATGATAGATGGACCAAGGTCTTGTCCACCGAAGAATACGGCCTTAGCGGCCCAGGCAAGAGCCACCTGAAGAGCAGATGGCTCCCTCTATAAGATGGCAGGGCATTAGAGCTCACACCACCATCGAATAATGTTGTAGGCCGACCACAGTTCGGTCGATAAAGCAGCAGCCCAAGCAGAGCACCATACCAACCCATCCGGCCATCAAAACAAGAACAAAATAGCTCGGGGGAACACTGCCTCGACTGGTGATGATGGTTACCTATTCGGACACAACAGAGCCGACCACGCCCGATCCGAACTCCGTAAACGCAGTCCGCCGGAGGTGCTTCATAGTGTGGCTCAACATAGAGGAGCCGCACACCCTCTCTGCTTCACAGACGAGGTAATGGAGCATGAATTTCCAGACGGGTTTAAACCCATTAACATCGAATCATAGGATGGAACAACTGATCCCACGGTATGGATTGAGGATTACCTCCTCCATATTCACATGGCTCGCGTAGACAACCTTCATGCCATTAAATACATACCTCTCAAGCTTAAAGGGCCAGCTCAGTACTAGCTAAACAGTTTGCCAGAAAATTCTATTGGCAGCTGGGAAGATTTGGAAGACGCCTTCCGAGACAACTTCCAAGGAACATATGTCTGGCCACTAGATGCCGATTATTTAAGTCACACTGTCCAGGAGCCCGGCAAGTCAGCCAGGGAGCTCTGGACTAGGTTCTTAGTCAAAAAAAACCAAATCATCGACTGTCCGGACGCAGAAGCCTTCGCGGCCTTCAAACATAGCGTCCGGGATGAATGGCTAGCACGTCACCTCGGCCAGGAAGGACCCAAATCCATGACAGCCCTTACCGCTCTAATGACTCGCTTTTGTGCGGGAGAAGACAACTAGCTCGCTCGTAAAAGTAACAAAGCCAGCAACCCGGGCACTTCCAAAATTCGAGACGGCAATGGTAAGCCACGACGAACCGAACACACCAGTTGCAATAATACTGAAAGATTAGGCGACACAGCGGTCAACGCCGGATTTCACAATCCGAAACCCGGTCAACGGAAGAAGCCACTAAAGGCAAGCCAGGATGGATCATCCACCCTTGATAGAATATTGGACCAACCTTGCCAGATTCACGGTCATCACGATAAGCCAACTAACCATACCAACAAAAACTGTTGGGTCCTGAAGCAGGCAGGCAAGCTTCATGCCGATAGCAAGGGGAGGAGGCCACCAGGCGATAAAGACGATGGAGCGGCTCGCTAGCCGAACAACAGGGGCCAAAAACAGTTTCCCTCCAAAGTTCGACCACTCCCGGAACGGAAATAGCAGTTCGGCTTCCGCCACCCACCTACCATACCAGCAAGATTTACACCACGCGTACATCACTACGCACTCAAGATACCATGGGCATCAGACAACCCTGTAAGAATTCCCGTAACGTTTTTATCCGTTTTCTTATTTTTCTGTATCATTTCTTAAGAACAGGTGACCAAGACGATAGCATCTACGACGGACTCTATCGGAGTCCGGATCCGTACACTCACCCAAGGGGCTACTTCCGTTAAGGATTCCCCTCCCCGAGGATGGGCAGCGCAGACATGCGACAGGAGGTCCAAAATAACTTTTTGTAGACCACTCTTTATTCCGAGCCTGCACTATGCCCTTTTTCCTCTGTTCCCAAGCCCGAGCATGTCAAATAGCCGGGCTTGTGGTTTCTTATATATATACACACACATAAATTCATCATTGACATATTGCTCCGCTCGCAGCAAACCTCGTCCGAACTAATCTTTCATACTCTTTCAATAATGAGTACGGCCACAACGGCTACGTTACAGATGCACCTCGGTATACCCTGCCAGGGGCTCGATATGGGAACGGAAGAGTTGCCAACAAAAGTCTGAACAACACTATAGCGTGCTTCGGCGTCGCAAGTTTTGCCTTATATGCATCAACTCCAAATAATTGTCTTGGGTCAATAGTTGGGTTGCCCGGCTCCTGTGCTTGCTACCCTACGTTCCGCTCTATCGGCTAGGGTAGTAAAGGGAGAACTATTTCGATTGTTCCCTGGTCTAAACCGGACAAGCACCTCAGTAGAGAAAGCCGAAAACTGACTGTCATGATGCGGCGAGAGCTGGTCAACCACTTGACGACTTCTTGGAATCCTTAGCGATTCTCCATGTCACACGAGGGATCTTTTTCAGATCAAATATGTAAGGCATTGTACACCACATACATACCAGGGGCTATGTCGTAGCCCCACTGTCGGGGATATACCCCGCGGTGTAAACCGGCCGGAAGTTAACCCGGCCGGAATTGGCGATATTCGTCTGGTGACCTGCCCAGACCTGGCGGTTTACCAGCAACCCGTCGGGACGTTGTAACTCACTGGTAACCCGACGGACGGGTCAGAGGAGCGACAAGACCCGGTGGCCCGTCTGGCGGTTCATGAAGGCCGGTTCAACTATGGTGGGCCGGTTTAAGAGGAAAGGAATATTTATCTTACAAAGAGTTAAGACCAGGACTTGTATCCGGTTTGTATTAGAGATAGACTAGTCCTAATCCTAATAGGACTTCACATGTAAACCGCCCCTTCAACATATATAAGGAGGGGCAGGGCTCCCCAAAGAGGGACAAGTTATAAGTTAGAAGCTACAAGCAATAAACAATCTCGAGGGCTAGACACAAAGAGCCGGTAAACCGGCGATTCCCTCATGAGCATAATAAGATCTAGCCTCAAACAGCATGTAGGGTTATTACCGGATGATGTTTCCCGGGGCCCGAAGCTGTCTAAATCCTTGTCTTGCGTGTTGATCCGCCCTGCATCTCTCGTCCCACTCAACCCCTCTCAAGCTACCACATAGATGCGTTGGCCTCGCGACTAAGTCCTGACACTAAGGACATCTGCCGTGACAATTCCATGATAGTTGGCGCCCACCGTGGGGCCTGCGCACGGTGGTGATGAGTTCTTGAAGGGATCTCTATTAGGGCTCGAGAAGTTCGCAGTTTTCAGGATGGAGAAAGACACAGCTCAGAAGAATCTGCGTCGGCGTAATCGGTCCATGTTTTACAATCAGTTATGACCTACCGGATCAATTAAGGGTCGGTGCGGAAGAATCTACGACAAACCTAAATCTCTTCATGAAGATCAAAGGAAAAATTTGTTTGTGCCACCACGGATGATCTCAGCAGTTTTGGTTCAGTCTGTGTTAACCATCAAAAGCGTGTTAGCAATCTACAGGTGTTTGGATCGGTTTTTACGGTTTCGATCTCATCGGATTTGCGCAAGTCGATGGGAGGGGAAACGTGGATTGATCAAACTGACCACGACCCGGAGGAGGTCTTGGTTGCACGGAGTCGGATTCGGCCGCGGCCGTGCTAAGCCGCCCGCCTGCAAAGCCTACAGCTGGGCAGGCCTCGTTCCGCGCGCTGTCTTAGATCGCCATCATCTCTGCGCTGAAATCGCTACGTCAAGTCGCCTTTTGGTTACGAGTCCCTAGGCCTACCACTTCTTTTCTGCTACACCGTAAGCCGGCCTGGGCCTTGCTTTCACCGCTGCTGTACTTTAAACCGCTGCTGTGCTGAGTCACCTTCTGCCTCCGTCGACTCTGCACCGAGCGGTCTGCCACATCATTGACCCGCGGGCACCATCGCAGTCCGGGAACAGTACGCCACTACAGGGTAAATCAGTGATGCCAATTCAGAATTCACTACTAGCAAACAATTCATCCGTGGAGTGCTAGTACTTGCTACCATGACCCCACGTGAAAGGATCGACCAAAGGGAAATTGAGGTCTGCTCACATATATCCTGGATGGGATTAATAATATTCTTTTGACTTGGGATCCACAATCGGGCGTCCGAGCCGCGACTGCTGGCTTCAGCCCTGCTGTCTCCGCCGTTGCACTTCTGCGCCTACCTGCGCAAACCCGCCGTGGCCGTGCTGAACTACCAGGGCCGTATTGAGTCGCTGGAAAGTTTTTCAAGCACACAAGATAGTGGCTAAATTATCATTGCACGTATTGGAAGTCATTGATGGAACAGCTCGTTTTGTCGTCCAAAACGAATCAGGTGATATCCATCCAGTTTACTTTTTATCAGTACTTGTTAATTTTTTGTGAAAACAACCACTCTGCCCTACAGTGTTGTTATATACAGGTAAATTATTTATTACAAAAGTGGTGTTATACCGCGGATGCACGTTCAGTTGTGCCGCATGGTTTTCACGGACACGTGTATCGCTGTCCGGTTTACATCAGACGCGCCAGCCAACTCGCCCGTCCGCACCGACTTACAACGCCGTGGCCGGTTCATTCGTTTGCTCCTGCGGGTGACTCGTCTGTGGTTGATTTTAGCTTCACCGCGGCGGATAAATTCCGGCCTAACATATCAGGTGACATCTATCTAAGTCTATTATTGACACATATTATTTTGTCAAAGAGCAGCTTATCTTTGCCTTGGTTTGCAATATTGTTGATGCAGGACAATTGTTCACTACATCAACACACGCGGTTGACTTATTGTCTGCCTCTGCGGCCGATTCTCCCGTCCGCACCGGTTTACATCAGCTTGCCGGGACCGCACCCACGGTTAACTCGCCCGTCCGTGCCGGTTTACGACACCGGTGCCAATTTTCCCCGTCCGCGTCGGTTTACAATGCCGCGGCCGATTCATTTATCCGAGCTGCTTCTGATACTGCGACAAAATGGAGGCAAATTATCATCAACCGCCGTCGGCATTGGATGGCTCAATGGGCAGGCACACCAGTCGCCGCCACTACAGTTTGGGTAACTTCAAATCACCAGTTGGAAGGAACCATTGGCCGAGTTGCTGACACGGTTCATACGGGATCATTTACAACCCGCCGCAGTCACCCCAACCTTCTGTGGATTCACATCGTGCTGTCAACACCAATGATATACAAGTTATGCCGGTTTATATCACGGTCAAATATGGAGAATCTCAAGCCAACTCCTCGAGTCACCTTGAGACTTGGGGGCTACGATGATATGACGCAGCAAGTCTTGCCAGTTTCAGCCGGTTTAAAAACCCGAGGACGATGGAGGGAAAGATAACCCGATCCCGGAGGCTATTGTTATGTTGATGAAAAGTTAGAGGCCGTCAGAAAATTTCCGGTTTAGAAAGTATATGACAGTTACAAAATCCCGACTCAATGAAGAAGTTTCGGATCATCAGAAAGGATTCCGGTTTGAAACCTGGCTGAAGGGAAGTCAGTATCACTGAAGCTCTCAAATATCCGATTTACAATCCGGTTCAAGAGAAATCTATTCTCCCACAAAGTTCTGAAGCGCTCAGATCCAGTTTAACAATGTCCGGTTCAAAAAGGAATTAACTTCTCGCAAGTTCAAGTTTAAAGGCCGTCAGAAAATTTCCGGCTGAAAATGAAGATTCCGGTTTAAAATCCGGTTTAAGGGAAAGATGTCTCCCACATCTTTGAAGCTTTCAATATCCGGTTCAAGATCCCGGTTCAAAAAGAATTTACCTCTTGCAAAAAAGTTAAAAATTACCGAAGAGGACCTGCTGCCATGATGCACGGTTCAAACATGGGTATCCGGCCTTATTGGCTTGACATATTATCTATCACATGGGAGCTCCCGCTTTGTAAAGCGGTGTATCTATTCTTTATATCATGCGTGGTTACACGGAGTGGACTCGCTTTAGGGCAACCTCCGGTTTACCCCTTGAGGTCGCTTCACAGAAGAACAACAAAGTCAGTTGGGGACCTAGTCGACTTGAACCGTAGCTACACCTCCTGGGAGCTTGGTCATGTCTTGACGACGGTAATGCCTTCTGGCTGGCACATTTGCCACTAAGTCAGTTGGGGACCTAATCGACTTGAACCGTAGTTACACCTTATGGGAGCTCGGTCATGTCTTGATGATGGTAATGCCTTCTGATCGGCTTTTTAGCCAATAAGTCATTTGGGGGCTTGGTCGTGTCCGAACCAATGCAATGCCACTTGATCGGCCCTAGGCCACTAAGCCACTTGGGGGCTTTGTCGAATCCGAACCAATGCAATGCCACTTGGCCGGCGTAACGCCACGAGTCATTTTGGGGTCCTGGCTGACTGGCACCATTGCTACGCCTTCGGGGGGCTTGGTTGCGTCTGACCATGGTAATTCCATCTGACCAAGCTCAGTAGAGCTCTTCTTTTGCAAAAAATTGTTGCCATTGCTTTTGCTTTAATAGCCTTTCTTGAGAAGTTGCTATTTTATTTTGCACTTTTTAAACCGACAGTATTTTGTGCCGGTTCAAACAGCTAAATTGGCGGAACACGGTCCATTTTTAGACCGGAGATTATCTGCCCGGTTTAATTTTCTGTTACCATCATATTATGGAGTAAACCGGTGTTTATCAACCCGGCTCGGCTTTCAACTACAAGTTGTGAGTACATGATCAAGTTAATATCCGGAGATTATCAGCCCGGTCTGGTTTGACTACAAGTCACCAGTATTATATATTGTTAAACCGGGGTTTATCACAGCCCGGTACGGTTTTATCATAAACCGGCGCAATATGGAAGGAGTTATCATTACTCAAAATTCCCCTACTATGGAAAGTTGGTAAACCGACTATATCACAGGTATGATATATTTCATATTTGATTATTCTTAAATGTTGGGCATTATGACCCGTCCGGCGGTAAACCGCCAGGACACTTTAAACTTGTTGTATGCAGAAACAGGTTGAATAACACATGGTTATAAATTATCCGGTGTTTATTAAACCGGTCTGGCTTTAAGACGATAAGTCGCCAGTATGATGATAACTTATCTGGTGTTTGTTAAACCGGCCTGGCTTTAAGAGGATAAGTCGCCAGTATGATGATAACTTATCCAGTGTTTGTTAAACCGGCCTGGCTTTAAAGACGATAAAGTTGCCAGTATATGATGAGAAATTATCCAGTGTTTATTAAACCGGACTGGCTTTGGACTATAAGTCGCCAGTATATATTTGGATTGCGCCATTGGAATCATGCGCTTATAAATTATTGGATTATATTATTCAAATAGCCAAACTTGGCTGAATTTTCATTATGATATTGGATGAATAAGGTTTTCATACCAGATTATATTATCTTGAATAGCCAACATGGCTGGATTTTTATTATGGTTATTAATATTATGATTAAGGTTTTCAAAGTCGCTTTAGCGCAATGGTTATCGTTTTTTACAATTGAAGGAATAGTCCCGAGTCGCTGCAGGCTTACAACCCGGCACTTGGGGGCTACATTATTCAAAGTTGAGATTACATCAAAAATGCAAGTCTCATGTTGCTGCAAGCATGCACCATGACACTTGGGAGCTAGTGCAAGGTCATTTTTGCTCATCTTATTGAAGACCCAACTCATCACATTATAATGAGCTGGCCCTTGGGGGCTACCAATTGCTCCTGTCAACTATTCAAGGTACAAAGCTTTTTATCTATTATATTGAAGGGTCTACTGCTCAGTTGGTAAAGCACAAGGCTCTTAACCTTGTGGACGTGGATTCAAGCCCCATGATGAGGGGTTACATCATATGATGTTATTTTTATTGAGGTATATATATCAAAGTCCCAGCTCAATATTACCTTACTGAGCCGGCCCTTGGGGGCTACACATTGCTGTTCAAAGTTTACAAGATTATATTTACAAAGTCCCTGCTGATTATTACATAATGACCCGGCCCTTGGGGGCTACATTGGTTGAAGTTTTATGGGCATCAGTCAAATGACAAGTCCCAGGTTGCTGCAAGCATGACAACCCGGCACTTGGGGGCTATAGGTATTATATTATTATCGAAGAAAGATTTTCAAATTCTCTGTTGAAGCAAGTTAGATTGACCTGGCGTCACCAATCACTATGACCCTGTGGCTGCAACCCGGTGTCATCAATAATCATAAACCGATGTTGGCAACAGTCATGAACCGGTGTCTGCAACAATCATAATCCGGGGTCATCAGTTTTTACAACCCGGCCATTTGGTAATGTTAAACCGGCAAGTTTTCAAGACCGGGATCATCTTCAAACCGGCTGAATATCAGATGAATATTTCAAGACCAATATTTATTAAACCGGCGTTTTGGAAGCCGACTCAAGTGGATTATTTCTTCACAATATTTTTCTATGAGAAACCAATGTCAGCAAATTGAGTATGACGCTGGCTTATTGACCTGGATTTTCTAGAAGGAGGAAATGACAAATACTAAGGATAATCAGATGCCGGTTTACGAGAATTCTTAATCCGGAGCACAACCTGTCAAATTTGTTCTGGTGTTTATTTGCAGCATAAGTTTACCATGGATAAATCCAAACTAAACTTGGGGGCTAATGTCGGGGATATACCCCGCGGTGTAAACCGGCCGGAAGTTAACCCGGCCGGAATTGGCGATATTCGTCTGGTGACCCGCCCAGACCTGGCGGTTTACCAGCAACCCGTCGGGACGTTGTAACTCACTGGTAACCCGACGGACGGGTCAGAGGAGCGACAAGACCCGGTGGCCCGTCTGGCGGTTCATGAAGGCCGGTTCAACTATGGTGGGCCGGTTTAAGAGGAAAGGAATATTTATCTTACAAAGAGTTAAGACCAGGACTTGTATCCGGTTTGTATTAGAGATAGACTAGTCCTAATCCTAATAGGACTTCACATGTAAACCGCCCCTTCAACATATATAAGGAGGGGCAGGGCTCCCCAAAGAGGGACAAGTTATAAGTTAGAAGCTACAAGGAATAAACAATCTCGAGGGCTAGACACAAAGAGCCGGTAAACCGGCGATTCCCTCATGAGCATAATAAGATCTAGCCTCAAACAGCATGTAGGGTTATTACCGGATGATGTTTCCTGGGGCTCGAAGCTGTCTAAATCCTTGTCTTGCGTGTTGATCCGCCCTGCGTCTCTCGTCCCACTCAACCCCTCTCAAGCTACCACATAGATGCGTTGGCCTCGCGACTAAGTCCTGACACTAAGGACATCTGCCGTGACAATTCCACGACACCCACCATAAAACTCCTATGGCTAAGTGAAAGTGTTAACGCCTTATAGTCCGATTGCATGGTTCGCTGCATTATCACCTCCTTTACGGACCAACACGTTGGATAAAGAGTGATTAAATGCTTTTCCGAACACCCCCGTACTTCCTACGAGGGGGCTGAAGCCGACGTTTGGAAAACTTTCAGATTATATTAAAATGGCCGCACAGGAGGAATTCAAGCTTTTGAGCAGAAATATAAAAATAGATCAATTATAAAATTGTATTTTACAATTCTAATACACCTAACTCGAACATTATGTTCTTCGAGCATTGGCCCTCTATCAGGCGGGCGGCTTCCAGGATGTCTTCAAAATAATGCTCCAGGTCATTACGGTCCTTTCCCTTGGGAGGACTCTTCGCCGCAACATCGACAGCCTTCATCTTCCCCCAGAATGTCTTGACTCGGGCAAAGGCCATCCGTGCACCCTCAATGCACGCCGACCTCTTCGCAGCATCGATACGCGCACCGCATCAACAAGACGCAGCACCAGGCCAAAATAGCTCTTGGGAACATGCTCACTCAGCCCCAACCGGATTATGACGTCCTTCATGGCGTCGTCGGATATCCTTTGAAACTCGACCTATTGGGACATCTGTTCATTCAGCAACAGAGGGCGCTTTGATGCGCCAAATTGTGACCAGAAAAGCTTCTCCATTGCATACCCCTCTTGCGCTTGATAAAATTGCGCCGCATCGGAAGAACTCTTTGGCAAGTCCAAAAATTCAGCCAGAGAACTCCAGACCTGGTTTAACTGAGCATAGTCCGGATCACTAAACTTAGTCTGAAGCAAAAAGGGCTGACCGGCTGCTATCGCCTTCGCCTGCCGAATCTCTTCACGAGATGCCCTAGATTCAGACCGAGCTTCACTCGTCTCTCGTACGGCCTTATCAAGTTCAGCCATTTTGGCTTTATTCTCCTTCTCAAGGAATTCACGACGGTTGGCAGTATTCTTCAATTCAAGCGCCAGTGCGGATATTTTCTCCTCACTTTGGCGCGAGCTGCTTGTTCGACTCTTAGATCAGTAGACGCCTTCTCGGCAGCCGCATCACTACACCGGGCCTGCTCCTTGGCCCGGGCTAGCTCCGCCCGAAGAGCTTCAACGACAGCAGCACCATCTGCAATCATGCACATTTAATATAAAACCCTTTTCGGCGTCAGGCCTACATTACAAGAACATTGGTGTAAGGAATGCTCGAAATATAGACCTCGCGAGTCGTCAAGACGCCTGTTGATCAATGCAATGTCATCTTCTGCAATATCCAACTTTCGCTGCAGTTCTGCCACTTCCGTAGTTCGGGTAGCCGCAGGAGGGGAGGCAGCCTGTATTCCAAGTTAAATCAAGGTTAGTAACTGAGCATATCTTTTTGATCCTCTGATCGCTTCCTTCGGAAGGCAATCCGAGTCTCAGGGGCTACTGCATATACAACAGGTGCATTTTGTCAATATCATTCAATTGGCAAAACTACATCGCAAACCCCAAAACCTCCTAGAAGGCTCGAGAAGGCCTCGTTCAATCCGCTTTTCGCGGATAGAACCTTTTCGGCCACGGTAACCATCAAGGCACGACGCTTCTCTTAAATGGACGCTCGCCGCAGCATGTCCGTCAGCATTTCTGGTGCTCCAGGGTCTTCGGAAACCGCCGCTGGAGTACGGCATTCCTTTGAAGGAATCTTTGAGTAACAGAGGCACCACCTTCGGGTAGCGCCTTCTTCGTTTCCTGCACTACTTGATGATCGGGAGGAGCCCTTTGGGACGATACCTCGGTATCATTTCCCCTGTTGGGCGAAGAGGCCGGAGATGGCGTGTCACTCTCCGTCATCTATAGAAGAAGGTCTCTCGAGGAGGAGGACGATTGAGAAACACCAGGCGTTAACCTCTGTGGATGTGCATATGTCAGATGATTACTTCACTAATAGGAAAAGAATGAGGTATGTTTAAAGTGCCCCAGCTTCACTTACGGATTGGCCAGAGGTTCGTCCTCGCCATAAAACCTTGCGGCAACATCGCTCGCCCGGGCCAAACTGCCCGACGATGGCATTTTTCCTCTCTTCGAAGGCTTCCCCTCCTAATCTCCGGAAGCAGCCCTCTTTTTTCCATGGAAGGCTTCCTCTGCACCTTTGCCCTTGGGAAAAAGAGTTTTGGTTTCCCCGAATGCAGCGTATGATTCATCCTCAAGGCGGGTATCACCTTCGGGCTCCCCGCTCTCGCCCCGTCTGCAGACACCTGGTACGGTGTGGGAATCAGCATTCTCGTTAGCAGGGCGGTCGCAGAGTCTTTGGGAAGGGGCGCCGGACACCAGATTAACACCGCTTTCTTTATCCAGTCCTATATAGGGACGTATTGTTCAGTATCTTGTCAAGAGATGCTTGAATGGAAGGTGTTCGGAGTTTGAGTACTTACCGCGGTGTCCGGATGATTGCAGTCAAGGCCGACATCTTCGGTGTTGTCCCGCCATTGCTCTCGTTCCCCGAAATATAATTTCCACATTCCTTCGTGCGTGGTGCCGAAGAAGTGCCGAAGAGGCCGCCACCCTTCTGGATTAAACTCCCACATACGGAGAGGCTGCCGCTGACATGGCAGGGTCCGGCGGACTAGCATTACTTGAACGACCTTCACAAGACCGATGCCCTTCTCGGTAAGGCTTCGGATGCGACCCTGCAAAGTCTGCACTTCATTGACGGATCCCCAGTCTAGTCCCTTATTGATCCATGAAGCAAGCTGAATTGGAGGACCAGGTTGGAACGCGGGCGTAGCCGCCCACTTGGAGCCCACGGCTCGTTGATATAAAACCACCCATGCTGCCATAAGTCGGAAGACTTGGCGAAAGATCCTTCAAACCGAACCGCGCTGGCAAGCTTGCCTATTGTGACGCTGTCGCACTCTGCCTGCTCCTCCTCTGTCACCTGCGGTGTAACGCCCTCGATGCGGCTATATCTCCCACGTGTCGAGGCATGACTTATAGGCATAACCGCATTGAAAGCAATGTCGCAAGTGAGGTAATCTTCACACAACCCATGTAATACATAAGGGAAAGAGATACATAGTTGGCTTACAGTCGCCACTTCACACAATGCATAAATAAACATTCATCATCCAGATTACACTCAAGGTCCGACTACGGAACCAAAATGAAAGAAGACTACCCCAAATGCTACACAGATCCCTGAATCACCCCAACTGGGCTCCACTACTGATCATCAGGAAAAGACACATAATAACGGCCACGTTCCTCGTCGAACTCCCACGTGAGCTGGGTTGCGTCATCTGCACTGGCATCGTTGGTACCTGCAACTGTTGTGGTAGATTCTGTGAGTCACGGGGACTCAGCAATCTCACACCCGCGAGATCAAGACTATTTAAGCTTATAGGTAGGATGGGGTTGTGAGGTGGAGCTGCATCAAGCGACTAGCATATATGGTGGCTAACAATGCAAAAGAGAGCGAGAAGAGAAGCAAAGCACGATCGTGAAGCTAGAAGTGATCAAGAAATGATCCTAGAACAACCTACGTCAAACATAACTCCAACACCGTGTTCACTTCCCGGACCCCGCTGAGAAGAGACCATCACGGTTACACACGCGGTTGATGTGTTTTATTTAAGGTCAACTTCGGGTTTTCTACAACCGGACATCAACAAATTCCCATCTGCCTCATAACCGCGGGCACGGGTTTCGAAAGATAATACCCTGCAGGGGTGTCCCAACTTAGCCCATTATAAGCTCTCACGGTCAACGAAGGATATTCCTTCTACCGGGAAGACCCGATCAGTCTCGGAATCCCGGACTGCAAGACATTTCGGCAGTAATAAAACAAGTCCAGCAAAGCCGCCCGATTGTGCCGACAAATCCTGATAGGAGCTGCACATATCTCGGTCTCAGGGCACATCCGGATGAGCAGTCCGTACCACTAAAACCAAGTCTCGAGTTGCCCCGAGGTGGCGCTGCAAAGGGCTCTAGTTTGGACCAGCAATCGAAGGAGAACTGGCCCGGGGGGGTTAAAATAAAGATGACCCTTGAGTCTGCAGAACCCAAGGGAAAAAGGCTTAGGTGGCAAATGGTAAAAACAATGTTGGGCCTTGCTGGAGGAGTCTTATTCAAAGCGAACTGTCAAGGGGGTCCCATAAATCACCCAACCGTGTAAGGAACGCAAAATCAAGGAACATAACACCGGTATGACGGAAACTAGGGTGGCAAGAGTGGAACAAAACACCAGGCATAAGGCCGAGCCTTCCACCCTTTACCAAGTATATAGATGCATTAATTAAAAAGAGGTATTGTGATATCCCAACAAGTAAACATGTTCCAACATGGAACAACAAGTCCATGTTGCAACAAGGAACAAACTTCAACTTCACCTGCAACTAACAACGCTATAAGAGGGGCTGAGCAAAGCGGTAACATAGCCAATCAACGGTTTGCTAGGACATGGATGGTTAGTGGCTGACATGGCAATATGGGTGGCATGATATAGCCAGTGGTAGGTATCGCAGCATAGGCATAGCAAAAGAGCGAGCATCTAGCAAGCAAAGATAGAAGTGATATCGAGGGTATGGTCATCTTGCCTGCAAGGTTCTCGGAGTTGACGAAAGCTTGGCCCTCGTAAACGTTCTCAACAGGTTCCTCGTTCACGTACTCGTCTCCCGGCTCTACCCACAACAAGAACACAAGCAAAGGGGACAAACATCAATCGCGATGCAATGCACAACCAACATGATGCAAAACATGGCATGATATGCGAGATGTGATATGCAATGCATATGCGTGCTCCGGAAGGAAAAAGATGAACAAGGCATAATCTTGGCAAACCAAGTATTCCACTGGATAGGTGAGGTGATTTCGGTTGAAATCGATATAAAGATCATCGGAATCGGATGCACGGTTTGCAAATGACAAGCAAAACAAGAATGACAAGAATCTGCCATTAACAGCATGATGCTACTTAGCAAGCAACAAGAAATTAAGCTACTGCACCCAAACATATCAACAAAGCATATGACAGTAATCTACTCAAGATTCTTGACAAAATTGAACACTGGGCTACGGCTAAATCACATCATAACAGGTTCAAACAATCATGGCAAAAGTACAAAAGATAACAGGTTCACAGACTTGGTGAAAATAACAACGTGCCAGAAATTAACATCAGGATGACATGTTTAGAGCAATGAAACAACATGCTACAGGAACAGGAAATTGCAAAATAATGCATGGCATAAATCTACTCAAAGCACTTAACAAAAGTCCCTTAATGACCATAAGCCAAAAAGGATCAGAAAATATAATAACTCCCATGTCAATTAAGCAAGTTTCGTTACAGGTTTCAGACTTAGCCGAAAACTGGACATGTCAAAAACAGATAACAAGTAGACATGTTCGTGAGCTCGATGCACTCACTACAGAGGATTACATGATAATCTAAGCATACATACATCAAGAAGACATGGCATATAATCTAGACATGGCAATAATAACATCATAGCATGCAAGGATCAACCACAACAAGCTTGGCAAAATCGAATAACATGTAAACAATCTGCCAGTAACATTTTATAGCAAAAGTAGAGATCGATTGACTCAAGCTATGGCACTCCATGAATACAAACAAAGGAATGGATGGATAGAGAAAAACCATATGCTTAAAAAACCCTTACTTATCATGCTCAAAAGAGACATAGATCTCTCTGAAACAACATGAACACATGGCATAAAAATAACAGCAGGCAGGGTCTTGGTGAAAATACTAAGTCTCTGAAATCAGAAACATTAAGTACCCTAGTTTGGATGCTTGTGCTAGTCACCACAAAGATCACAAAAATACATGGCATAAACCTCTGAAAAGATGGCATGGCATATTACAAAACTCATGTAGGACTCAACTTCATAGGATGCACACATCAATCATGGCAAAAATGACAAAAGTGCATGTTCTGCAACAGATCTGAAACTAACATCACATAGCCCTCTTCCAACAGTATTTTGGGCATAAAGAAGAGCTCAAATGAAAATAATGCAATGAGATGAAATGACGTACTCTTCGAGGCGAACAAATAGACATATTATACGCACGAAACGGAGCAATCTACAGCAAGTTATGATGCAATGAACATGCGACAATTATGCAAAAATATCCGGGACTTGGTGGAATTTCGGGGTCGGGGAAAGTCAACCTCGCGGGCTCGCGGATCTGGATCGGGGCACGAGATCGTCGGAGCTCGTCGCCAGAGAGGAAGGGGACGGCGCCGGCGAGGTATGCCCGGGGCGGACCCGGCCACCGGGGCACCGGATCGGGTCGGCGGGACGGCGGGCGGCGGCGCACGCGCGCGGGGCGGCGGCGACGAACAGCGGAGGCGGTGGCGCGGTGGCGGTCGACGGCGGTGGCGGCGCGGCAGGGCACGGGGAGGCGCGGGAGTCGGCGGGAGCGAGGCGGCCGGGCGGCGCGCGGGCCGGGAGGGCCGGCCTCGGGCCCGGGCGGGCCGGCGGCGCGGGAGGCGGCGGATGGCCACGTGGCGCGCGCCGATTCGCTGGGCTGTGGCGGCGCGGGTGTCCGGCCCGAACCGGACACGTCCGGTGGCGGCGGGGGAGATTGGACTAGGGTTAGGGTGGTTTTGATCCGGGATTTGAGGGGGGGATGCCTTTTTATAGGTAGAAGGAGCTAGGAAGCTCCAAATGGAGTGCGGTTTTCGTCCACGTGATCATGATCGAACGGCGATGGACATGGGAGTGACTTAGATGGGTTGTTGGGCTGTTTTGAAGGGGTTTTGGGCTGCAACACACACGAGGTCTTCGCGGTTACCCGGTTACCCGTTGGAGTATCAAACGACCTCCAAATGACCCGAAACTTGACAGGCGGTCTACCGGTGTTATACCAAGGCCGCTTGACAAACCTCGGCCATTCCGAGAAAGTTTAATACCCGCACACGGAAAAAGGTAAAAGAGGACGCCGGGGAACATAGGAACGCCGGATTGCAAAACGGACAACGGGGAAAATGCTCGGATTCATGAGGCGAACACGTATGCAAATGCGATGCACATGATGACATGATATGAAATGCATGACATGAACAAAATGCAAAAACGACGGGAAACCCAACCACGGAGGGAATATCATATCACATAGCCTAAGATGGCAAGAGTTGGACTTACAATTATGGCAAGTTACATCCGGGGTGTTACAACACTCCACCACTACGAGAGGATCTCGTCCCGAGATCTAGGACTGAAAGAACTCCGGATACTCGGAACGGAGGTGGTCCTCGCGCTCCCAGGTGGCTTCTCGGTCTGAATGGTGTGACCACTTCACTTTCAGGAATTTGATTGACTTGTTGCGAGTCTTGCGCTCAGTTTCTTCAAGAATAGCAATGGGATGCTCATGATAGGACAAATCTTCTTGAAGATCAATCTCTTCGAAGTTGATGGTGCGCTCAGGCGTCTTGAAGCACTTGCGAAGCTGTGACACGTGGAAGACATCGTGCACATTTGCAAAGTTGGAGGGAAGCTCAAGTTGATAGGCAAGATCGCCTCGTTTGCCGATGATCTTGAAAGGGCCCACGTATCTAGGGGCAAGTTTCCCCTTGATACCGAAGCGACGAGTTCCTTTCATTGGAGAGACGCGTAGGTAGACATGGTCTCCGATCTCGAATGTCAAATCCCGGTGTTTGCTATCGTAATAGCTCTTCTGGCGCGATTGCGCGGCTTTGAGGTTCTCACGAATGACCTTGCACATAGCCTCATCCTCTGAGATCAAATCATTGCCAAGAAGTTGGCGTTCACCCGTCTCAGACCAGTTGAGAGGAGTACAACACTTTCTGCCATAGAGAATCTCGAATGGGGCTTTGCCCGAGCTGGCTTGAAAGCTGTTGTTGTAAGAGAACTCAGCATAAGGAAGACAATCCTCCCACTTCATGCCAAAAGAGATAACACAAGCTCTGAGCATATCTTCAAGAATTTGGTTGACATGCTCGACTTTTCCACTAGTTTGAGGGTGGAAAGCTGTGCTGAAGCGAATATTTGTGCCCATGGCCTTCTGAAAAGAATCCCAAAACTTGGAGGTAAAGATGCTTCCATGGTTTGAAGAAATCAATTGCGGAATTCCATGCAAGGAGACAATTCTGGATGTGTAGAGCTCTGCCAGCTGCGCTACTGTAATAGACTCTTTGATAGGAAGAAAATGAGCCACTTTGGTGAGCTTGTCGATGACGACGAAGATAGCATCATTTCCACGCTTGGACTTTGGAAATCCAGTCACGAAGTCCATTTCGATATGATCGAACTTCCATTCTGGAATAGCAAGAGGTAGGAGGAGGCCAGCTGGTCGTTGGTGTTCTGCTTTCACTCTTCTGCAGACATCACATTCATTCACGAATTGAGCAATCTCTCGCTTCATACGAGTCCACCAATACGACTGCTTGAGTTCATGGTACATCTTCGTACTTCCAGGATGAATTGACAGAAGAGAGTTGTGCGCTTCGTTCATAATGACTTTACGAAGATCACCCTTTGGAACCACAATCCGGTCCTCGAAGAAAAGAGTATCTCTGTCATCAACGCGATAGCACTTGTATTTGGAAATGCCCTTGTCAATACCACGTTTCACCTTCTTCACCATGGTATCCATCAGTTGTGCCTCACGAATTTGATCTTCCAAAATAGGAGAGACGATGAGGTTGGCAAGAAAACCTTGAGGGACAACTTGGAGATTCAACTTGCGGAAAGCTTCACAAAGATCCGGTTGAAAGGGCTTGAGGATTAAGCTGTTGCAAAAGCCTTCCTGCTCAATGCATCCGCAATCACATTAGCCTTGTCTGGAGTATATTCAATACTCGGATTATACTCTTGAATCATTTCGACCCATCGAGTCTGCCTGAGGTTGAGGTTGGGCTGAGTGAAGATGTACTTGAGACTCTTGTGATCGGTGAATATGTCCACTTTCCTTCCCAACAGGAGATGTCTCCATGTTATTAGTGCGTGTACAACTGCCGCCAACTCAAGATCGTGAGTGGGGTAGTTCTTTTCGTTGGGATTCAACTGACGAGAGGTATAGGCCACAACCTTCTTCTCTTGCATTAAGACGGCACCGAGGCCCTGAAGAGAAGCATCACAGAAAACTTCATAAGGCTTGTCTTCGTCAGGAGGAGTCAAAACTGGAGCAGTGACGAGTTTCTCTTTGAGAGTGTTGAAAGCAACGTCACACTCAGGAGACCAGACATACTTCACATGCTTCTGGAGGAGGTTGGAAAGAGGCTTTGCAATCTTTGAGAAATTCTCAACGAATCTTCGGCAATAGCTTGCAAGTCCAAGAAAACTGCGAAGCTGCTTGACATTCTGAGGAGGTTCCCAATTCACAACTGCAGACACCTTCTCAGGATTAACAGCGATGCCCTTGGCAGAGATGATATGGCCAAGATAAAGAACTTCATCAAGCCAAAATTCACATTTGGAGAACTTCGCATATAATTTATACTCTCTGAGCTTGTCGAGCACCAACCGCAAATGTTTGGCATGATCCTTCTTATTCTTGGAGAAGACCAAAATATCATCGAGATAGACCAAGACAAATTCGTTGATGTAGGGGTTGAAGATGAAATTCATCAAGCGAGTGAATGCTGGAGGAGCATTGACAAGGCCGAAAGACATGACAGTATATTCATAAGAACCAAAGCTTGTTCTGAATGCTGTCTTGGGAATATCTTCTTCACGAATGCGAATCTGATGATACCCCATACGAAGGTCAAGCTTGGAGAACACTTTAGCACCTTTAAGTTGCTCGAATAGCTCATTGATGTTGGGAAGTGGGTACTTGTTCTTGATTGTCTTCTTGTTCAATGGACGGTAATCGACGCAAAGTCGGTCCGTGCCATCCTTCTTCCGGACAAAAAGAACACCAGAACCCCAAGGAGAAGAACTCGGTCTGATCAGACCCAGACGCTCTTGTTTATCGAGTTGTATCTTCAATTCCTTCAGCTCATCTGGTCCAAGCTTGTAAGGACGCTTGCAAACGGGTTCCGTGCCAGGCTCAAGATCAATAACGAATTCAACTGGCCGGCGGGGAGGCATACCCGGAAGCTCTTCTGGAAAGACATCTTGGTACTCACAAACGAATGGAATTTGAGAGATAGCATCCAATTCACCATTCTCATTGAGAGAAAACAACCGAATGGTATCATCACAAGCGGCATAGATGATCACATCGTCAGAAGAGCAAGTCAATTGAATTTCCCTGGCAGCACAATCAAGCTGAGCCTTGTGCTTAGAAAGCCAGTCCATCCCGAGAATAAGATCAATATCAGAGTCACCAAGAACAATTGGTTTAGCCAGAAATCTATAGTCGCCCATCTTGATACCGACATTCGGAACCAACACTCGAGAAGTAATTTGCTTACCCGGGGACACAATGGACAAAGGTCTCGGCAAAACTTGAGTATCCAAATCATGCATAGCCACAAAAGGTCTTGAAATAAAAGAATGCGATGCTCCAGTATCAAATAAGACACTTGAAGGAATATCATTAACTGAGAGATTACCCATTATCACATCAGAAGAATCCTCCGCTTGAGCTGCATTCATCATGTTCACCTTTGCAGACTAGGAATTATGCTTGACCACAGCATTGCTTGACGATTTCACAGGAGGAGGAGGCAGAAAGCGCCTTTGGTTGAAGCACTTGTCTGCATAGTGACCCTTTTGCTGACATTTCCTGCAAGTCACCTCTGAGAGCAGACGATAGTAAGGAGCATTTGGTCTTGGAGCTTGATTCTGAGACTTGTTCTGATAGCCAGGGTTGGGTGGGTGGGAAGATCCACGACCACCTGAGTTCTTCTGCTGATAAGGCTGACGGAACGGAGGAGGAGGAGGCAACCAGAACTTCTGTTGCTTAGCTGCCACAAGTGAGGAAGGAGAAGACTGAACTGCGTCTCTGACTCTCTTCTTAGATGCCTCACACTTGAGCTGAGCAGCTTCTTGTTTCAGCGCCATGTTGTAGAATTCATCATACTTTAACGGCTCAAAAAGCATGAGAGCAAGTTGCAGATCTTCTCTAAGACCACGCCTGAATTGGTAGATCATACTCTTCTCATCAGGGATGTCTTGCTTCGCAAAACGAGAGAGCTTCTGGAACTGAGTGTTGTATTGATATACAGACATGTTGCCTGGCTTGAGATTGCGGAATTCCTCACGCTTACTCTCAACAACACTTTCTGGAATGTGCTGAGCTTTGAAGTCACGGCGGAAATCATCCCAGGTAATCACACGACCTCCTCTGGAATCTTTGTATTGTTGGAACCACTCAGCAGCTTGATCCTTGAGTTGAAAAGAGGCAAACTTGACAAAGTCCTCAGGTCTGACATTGCTACACTCGAAATGCTTGCTGATATCCATGAGCCAATCATCAGCGTCTGTGGCCTCGACACAGTAGCTGAAGGTCCTTGGCTGATTAGCAAGGAACTGATTGAGTGAAGCGAAGTGCGGCTGATTGTTGCCTTGGCCTTGATTCCCTTGATTACCTTGCCCTTGGTTGCGATCTTGCAAGAGCTGAATCAAAATATGAGCGTTGGCATTTGTGGCAGTCATCAAGGCTTGACATGCCTCCGAAGGCGGAGGTGGTGGCGGAGGGTTAGCCTGACTTCCTTCATTGCGTTCCGGATTCTGACGCGTTGGCGGAGCCATCTTGAAGAGGGTGACATCCATTAGCATCTTGAAAAAGATATATTCAAGCTGAATCAAAGGATCGAAATTGCAACATATAGTCTTCACAATAAACATTCGAACGAGAATGAACGAATGAACTCCAAAGTAAATCATCACACTTCCATAAGCTGAGAAGCCACTTAGAACAAGGTATGGAATAAAATCACCAAGGTACGGATGTGAACAAATACTTGGTAAGGATTACCCAATCACAAACCAAATATCTGCGGAAGAAGTACTAGATCTACATGAATTCCCACTTATAAACTCCCGAAACATTCTGGTTATGCAATCCGGTGTTGGGGATACAGGGGACACAAAATATATCACCCAAACTAACCATACCTAGATCCAGCTGTATCCATCCTTCAACACATAACCAAGAAACCCTCGGAAATCATCTACCTCAACCTTCGAAAAGCATCCGTTATACGAGTCATGGCAATACTCCCGCACTCGCCTCAGTACTGGGCTATCAGGGTTATCTCACCAACAACTGTACAAAGGAGATTTTCGATGTCGGCGTACTAAACTCAGGTATTTCAGAACTGCAACGATAAAATTATGACGACAACACCTCGGAGCTCAACTCCCCGGGACACCTCCTCTAAAACCCCTGCTGACGGGAGGCAACCAAGACAATGTTGTCATCATAAAACCATCGGAACGATTCTAAGATACCCGCGTGATCCTAAATTTCTTTTAGTGAAATTTGAGAAGAGAAGAGTCAAAACTCTACGTCAGGATGCCTTACCAGAGCGATGAGGAGACTGGGAAGTAAAAAGAATTCCTAAACTCTCCGATATATGATTCCTAAATGACTCAAAACATTTTTCTAGACACAACTCGGCCACTAAAAACGATCAATCAATGGGGGCTCCTAAGGTCGGGGAAGGCTCTGATACCAACTTGTAACACCCTCGATGCGGCTATATCTCCCACGTGTCGAGGCACGACTTATAGGCATAACCGCATTGAAAGCAATGTCGCAAGTGAGGTAATCTTCACACAACCCATGTAATACATAAGGGAAAGAGATACATAGTTGGCTTACAGTCGCCACTTCACACAATGCATAAATAAACATTCATCATCCGGATTACACTCAAGGTCCGACTACGGAACCAAAATGAAAGAAGACTACCCCAAATGCTACACAGATCCCCGAATCACCCCAACTGGGCTCCACTACTGATCATCAGGAAAAGACACATAATAACGGCCACGTTCCTCGTCGAACTCCCACGTGAGCTGGGTTGCGTCATCTGCACTGGCATCGTTGGTACCTGCAACTGTTGTGGTAGAATCTGTGAGTCACGGGGACTCAGCAATCTCACACCCGCGAGATCAAGACTATTTAAGCTTATAGGTAGGATGGGGTTGTGAGGTGGAGCTGCAGCAAGCGACTAGCATATATGGTGGCTAACAACGCAAAAGAGAGCGAGAAGAGAAGCAAAGCACGATCGTGAAGCTAGAAGTGATCAAGAAGTGATCCTAGAACAACCTACGTCAAACATAACTCCAACACCGTGTTCACTTCCCGGACCCCGCCGAGAAGAGACCATCACGGTTACACACGCGGTTGATGTGTTTTATTTAAGGTCAACTTTGGGTTTTCTACAACCAGACATCAACAAATTCCCATCTGCCTCATAACCGCGGGCACGGCTTTCGAAAGATAATACCCTGCAGGGGTGTCCCAACTTAGCCCATTATAAGATCTCATGGTCAACGAAGGATATTCCTTCTACCGGGAAGACCCGACCAGTCTCGAAATCCCGGACTACAAGACATTTCGGCAGTAATAAAACAAGTCCAGCAAAGCCGCCCGATTGTGCCGACAAATCCTGATAGGAGCTGCACATATCTCGGTCTCAGGGCACATCCGGATGAGCAGTCCGTACAACTAAAACCAAGTCTCGAGTTGCCCCGAGGTGGCGCTGCAAAGGGCTCTAGTTTGGACCAGCAATCGAAGGAGAACTGGCCCGGGGGGGTTAAAATAAAGATGACCCTTGAGTCTGCAGAACCCAAGGGAAAGAGGCTTAGGTGGCAAATGGTAAAAACAATGTTGGGCCATGCTGGAGGAGTCTTATTCAAAGCGAACTGTCAAGGGGGTCCCATAAATCACCCAACCGTGTAAGGAACGCAAAATCAAGGAACATAACACCGGTATGACGGAAACTAGGGTGGCAAGAGTGGAACAAAACACCAGGCATAAGGCCGAGCCTTCCACCCTTTACCAAGTATATAGATGCATTAATTAAAAAGAGGTATTGTGATATCCCAACAAGTAAACATGTTCCAACAAGGAACAACAAGTCCATGTTCCCACAAGGAACAAACTTCAACTTCACCTGCAACTAACAACGCTATAAGAGGGGCTGAGCAAAGCGGTAACATAGCCAATCAACGGTTTGCTAGGACATGGATGGTTAGTGGCTGACATGGCAATATGGGTGGCATGATATAGCCAGTGGTAGGTATCGCAGCATAGGCATAGCAAAAGAGCGAGCATCTAGCAAGCAAAGATAGAAGTGATATCGAGGGTATGGTCATCTTGCCTGCAAGGTTCTCGGAGTTGACGAAAGCTTGGCCCTCGTAAACGTTCTCAACAGGTTCCTCGTTCACGTACTCGTCTCCCGGCTCTACCCACAACAAGAACACAAGCAAAGGGGACAAACATCAATCGCGATGCAATGCACAACCAACATGATGCAAAACATGGCATGATATGCGAGATGTGATATGCAATGCATATGCGTGCTCCGGAAGGAAAAAGATGAACAAGGCATAATCTTGGCAAACCAAGTATTCCACTGGATAGGTGAGGTGATTTCGGTTGAAATCGATATAAAGATCATCGGAATCGGATGCACGGTTTGCAAATGACAAGCAAAACAAGAATGACAAGAATCTGCCATTAACAGCATGATGCTACTTAGCAAGCAACAAGAAATTAAGCTACTGCACCCAAACATATCAACAAAGCATATGACAGTAATCTACTCAAGATTCTTGACAAAATTGAACACTGGGCTACGGCTAAATCACATCATAACAGGTTCAAACAATCATGGCAAAAGTACAAAAGATAACAGGTTCACAGACTTGGTGAAAATAACAACGTGCCAGAAATTAACATCAGGATGACATGTTTAGAGCAATGAAACAACATGCTACAGGAACAGGAAATTGCAAAATAATGCATGGCATAAATCTACTCAAAGCACTTAACAAAAGTCCCTTAATGACCATAAGCCAAAAAGGATCAGAAAATATAATAACACCCATGTCAATTAAGCAAGTTTAGTTACAGGTTTTAGACTTAGCCGAAAACTGGACAAGTCAAAAACAGATAACAAGTAGACATGTTCGTGAGCTCGATGCACTCACTACAGAGCATTACATGATAATCTAAGCATACATACATCAAGAAGACATGGCATAGAATCTAGACACGGCAATAATAACATCATAGCATGCAAGGATCAACCACAACAAGCTTGGCAAAATCGAATAACATGTAAACAATCTGCCAGTAACATTTTATAGCAAAAGTAGAGATCGATTGACTCAAGCTATGGCACTCCATAAATACAAACAAAGGCACGGATGGATAGAGCAAAACCATATGCTCAAAACACCCTTACTGATCATGCTCAAAAGAGGCATAGATCTCTCTGAAACAACATGAACACATGGCATAAAAATAACAGCAGGCAGGGACTTGGTGAAAATACTAAGTCTCTGAAATCAGAAACATTAAGTACCCTAGTTTGCATGCTTGTGCTAGTCACCACAAATATCACAAAAATACATGGCATAAACCTCTGGAAAGATGGCATGGCATATTACAAAACTCATGTAGGACTCAACTTCATAGGATGCACACATCAATCATGGCAAAAATGACAAAAGTGCATGTTCTGCAACAGATCTGAAACTAACATCACATAGCCCTCTTCCAACAGCATTTTGGGCATAAAGAAGAGCTCAAATGAAAATGATGCAATGAGATGAAATGACGTACTCTTCGAGGCGAACAAATTGACATATTATACGCATGAAACGGAGCAACCTACAGCAAGTTATGATGCGATGAACATGCGACAATTATGCAAAAATATCCGGGACTTGGTGGAATTTCGGGGTCGGGGAAAGTCAACCTCGCGGGCTCGCGGATCTGGATCGGGGCACGAGCTCGTCGGAGCTCGTCGCCGGAGAGGAAGGGGACGGCGCCGGCGAGGTAAGCCCGGGGCGGACCCGGCCACCGGGGCACCGGATCGGGTCGGCGCGATGGCGGGCGGCGGCGCACGCGCGCGGGGCGACGGCGACGAGCAGCGGAGGCGATGGCGCGGCGGCGGTCGACGGCGGTGGCGGCGCGGCAGGGCGCGGGGAGGCGCGGGAGTCGGCGGGAGCGAGGCGGTCGGGCGGCGCGCGGGCCGGGAGGGCCGGCGGCGCGGGAGGCGGCGGATGGCCACGTGGCGCGCCGATTCGCCGGGCTGCGGCGACGCGGGTGTCCGGCCTGAACCGGACACGTCCGGTGGCGGCGGGGGAGATTGGACTAGGGTTAGGGTAGTGTTGATCCGGGATTTGAGGGGGGATGCCTTTTTATAGGTAGAAGGAGCTAGGAAGCTCCAAATGGAGTGCGGTTTTTGGCCACGCGATCGTGATCGAACGGCGATGGACATGGGAGTGACTTAGATGGGTTGTTGGGCTATTTTGAAGGGGTTATGGGCTGCAACACACACGAGGCCTTCGCGGTTACCCGGTTAACCGTTGGAGTATCAAACGACCTCCGAATGACCCGAAACTTGACAGGCGGTCTACCGGTGTTATACCAAGGCCGCTTGACAAACCTCGGTCCATTCCGAGAAAGTTTAATACCCGCACACGGAAAAAGGTAAAAGAGGACGCCGGGGAACATAGGAACGCCGGATTGCAAAACGGACAACGGGGAAAATGCTCGGATTCATGAGATGAACACGTATGCAAATGCGATGCACATGATGACATGATATGAAATGCATGACATGAACAAAATGCAAAAACGACGGGAAACCCAACCACGGAGGGAATATCATATCACATAGCCGAAGATGGCAAGAGTTGGAGTTACAATTATGGCAAGTTACATCCGGGGTGTTACATGCGGCCTCATGTCAAAGGTCTTGAGCCGCAAACCAAAGTGCGGAGGAGTCCGGAGGAAGGCCTCACACGTGACGATAAATGTCGAGATGAGGAGAATAGAGTCAGGGGCCAGATCGTCAAAGTCTAGCCCATAGTAGAACATGAGCTCCTGAATGAAGGGGTTAAGCGTGAACCCTAACCCATGGAGGAAGTGGGACACAAACACTACCCTCTCGCCGGACTTGGGGGTGGGAATGACCTTCCACTGTGCAGGAAGCCGATGAAGGATTTCCGGGGTCAGATATCTCGCTGCAGGGAGCTTTGCAATATCCTCCTCTGTGACAGAAGAAGCCACCCACCGGCCTTGACGGCTGCATCCGGACATGATTAGGGATGGTGGCGATGGGAACCCAAGGATTGGAACGGTGGCTAGGGTTGAGGAAGGAGCAAGCACAAAGGAAGAAGACGAGTCTGGGTCCCTATATAAAGACCCCAAATACTGAGCGTAGCCACCTGGGTCTCGAAACTTACCTATCTCCAGAGAGTTGTACCCAGGGGACGGTTGGGTTACCATGACTACAATAATGAAAATCCCGTGAATAAAGGAACACGATCTTTGCCTTGGCAAGACGTGCCAGTAAAACCGCGTCCCGAGACATGGGGCGCCGTGCTAGACAACAGTTGGAAATAGTAACCGGGCAGGCGTGATGAGATGTCATAAAAAGTTATTAGCAAATTGGACTCGTGGAATATTGTATTTTCTGCAATTGTATACACATGTCCGGATATACTTACAACATCCGAAGAATATTCTGGAGTTTGGAAGGAGGGAACAGCCTTGCAATGTCGAAGACAAATCTGCACGCCGGACTCCTCGTCATTGACGCCAGGTTCAGGGGCTACTGAGGGAGTCCTAGACTAAGGGGTCCTCTGGCGTCCGGACTGTTATTCATTGGGCCGGACTGATGGGCTATGAAGATATGAAGGCCGAACACTATACCCGTGTCCGTATTGGACTTTCCTTGGCGTGGAAGGCAGGCTAGGCGACCAACTGTGAAGATTACTTCTTATGTAACCGACTCCATGTAACCCTAGATCTCTCTGTTGTTTATATAACCGGAGAGCGTTGTCCGGATAGGACACATTCATTAAAATATTCACATAGGCTAGGCTCCTAGGGTTCAGCCATTACGATCTCGTGGTAGAGCAACTCTTGAAACACTCATATTCATCAAGATCAATCAAGTAGGAAGTAGGGTATTACCTCCATAGAGAGGGCCTGAACCTGGGTAAACATCGTGTCCCCATTCTCCTATTACCATCGATCCAAGACGCACAGTTCGGGACCCCCTACCCGAGATCTGCCGGTTTTGACACCGACAGCGAGGCCGGTGGCTCTGTATCAGGGAGGAGGATCCACAGGAGTTCTGCTGAGTTCGTCAGAGCCCGCCGACCCGCCGCAAGGACTAGAGCGACCTCGACGCCAATGACAACAAGCTCACGGTCTCCACCACCAGGATCCATCGCCTCACCATGGCCGGGCTCACCCTTGAGATGATTGTTGCTGATTTCATCCGTCGCCGAATCGCCCCGCTGCACAACAAGGGGAGGCCGGCCTAGGACTTCAGGAATGCGGCTGACGTCATGAGGCTCTGCCCTGGCCTGAAGCATAACTTCACGGTGCGGGGGCATGCCCATTTTTGCCAGAGGCTCTTTCAGCTCAATGTGGACGACGACAGCTGGGCTGAGAGGACCGGCAGGGCCACGAAGACTGGCGAGGCTGTCAAGGGGCCCCTGTTTGCGTTGCCAGTGGGAGTGGTCCCGCTGAGCAACAACTCTCGCCGGTCCGCTAGCATTGCCATGATGCCGGATTTCAACGCGCATGGCCTCGACCTAGCCTGGGCCGAGCCGCCAGCAGAGAAGGTGCAAGAGTTTTTCGACAACTTATCAGAGGGCTATGTCCGCGACGAGCCATTGATCATTTGCGACACCATCAAGGAGGAGTTGGACTACATCGCCGCCAGGGCGGCGGAGGCGGCGCTTGCCAAGGAGGCTGGCAGCGCCGGCGCCGTGGAGGACGAGGCCGACGCGTCCGCGGAGGAGAAGGAGCTCGCCCAGTGGGCGAAGTCTGCCGGGGAGGCCAGCGGCACCGGCACCGGAGCCCCCCTTATTGAATACGCGGGCGACGAGTCGCCCGAAGAGGAAGCATCGTCAGAGCGCAGAGACGGCCTGGAATGAGGCACAGGGCGCCCTCCAGGACATCCAGGAGGCCAGGAAGACCACGGCGGGTAAGGCATTTAGTATGCAAAGCAAGTATGTGAAGAGGAAGTATCTTTTACTAACCCGGATTCAGAGTTCTCCAGGGGTGTTTACTGATCTGCCACGCAGTGTATCTGACGCCGCGGAGTTCTTACGAGCCGAAGAAGGGAGCTCCACGGAGAAGCTGTTCTGGTCGCAATATCTTGCGCTAGAACATCCGGTGCCCTTCAGCGATCGGCTAAAATAGCTGGTCGAGCTGCATAGGGTGGCCGAGCTAGCCATGAAGGATTTAATAATCTGGCTGTGGCTAGCCGAAGCTATACCCAGCAGTTACTTTAGCCTCGTGAAGTGGCTGGTGGATGCCTGCCTCGGCTGGATGTCATCAAGTGGTCGGTCTGCATCGAGGGCGCGCGCCTGGCCTTCGCCTATGTCAAGGTGTGGTGGGTGAAGATGGACACAGTCAAGGTAGCGACCGAGGGGCCGCCTGAGGGCAAGGAGCACCGCACACCCGAGCGATACTTTGGACACGTCCTGGAGGGGTCTCACATTGTGGCGACGCAATGTGCGAAAGACATTATTTTTGAATGAATACATTCATGTTGTCTCGGCCATGTACGATTAAACAAAGTTGTTATGTAATATAATGTTTTGTTTTTATAAAATATTTTACCTCCTGAGCGGCCGTGTTGTATGAAATCTGAGGGTTGGTCAGTCGTCGGGTTCTGCCCCCACATAGGTAGTATGGAGGTGTTCGGGATGGAATCTAAACATTCTTGATCCAATTATATGGTTCTTGAAGGAGTTGTTTAGCGCAACGAACCAGGCAATCAGACTATGCGGCTTTAACACCCTCATTTAGCCATAGGAGTTTGACAAAAAATGTTGGCGCAGCCCCTAGTATCCGAACTAGAGTGCAATAAGCGCCTGATCGGGTAAGTACCAATCCCTCGCGTAATGTGGAAAAAATCTCCAACGATTTGAGACCCCCGAAGAGCTGACCGACTCTCGCCGCATCATGACAGTCAGTTTTCGGCTTTCTCTACTGAGGTGCTCCATCGGGTAAACCAGGGACAATCGCAGTAGTTCTTCCTTTACTACCTTAGCCGATATAGTGGAACGTGAGGTAGCAAGCACAGGAGCCGGGCAACCCAACTATTGACCAAAGACATGATTCAGAGCCAATGCATATAATGCTAAATTCAGGGTGCTGAACTATACTATAAAAAAGTGTTCGGACTTTGTTGCCGTTGTGTGGGGCGATATGAAGCCCTTGGAAAATGAGAACGTACCAAAGTGTACGGGTGCTACTTGATAAGTTTATTAACAGAAAATAACTTAAAACAGAAAAGGAGCAAAGGTAATGAGCTAGGGCCGCAGAATTTTGGGCCGCGAACTGTTTTCATTCCAATTTTAGTAATACGTCAAAGCGCGTTGATGCAAGTAGTGCGATAAGCAACAGACAATTTGACATGCCACGACCAAGGGAGAGCTGCGTGTGGGTCCTGAAAACAGGTAGAGTGATTGTTAGAGAAAACACCTAGAAATTCCCCTGTACGCTTGTGCTTCTTGTCATCTTGGTGTGTTTATCCTTTGACAGGACCGGTGATCAGGCCATCAGGGAAAGCCTGTGGAAAAGAGGCCTGAAAAGGGGAAAGAGAAGCAGTGAAAGTATGTGTGTCCGGGAGCGGTCGAGCCGTATTGTGGATCACCAGCTAGTTATGCCTCCGTTTATGCCCATGGTATTTTGAGTGCGTAGTTATGTACGCGTGGTACTAGTGCCGCAACCTGATCGGGACTGGGACGGAGGCCAAATTGCTAATCGAGCTCTCGACGAGCCGAGCTGTCATGCTGCAGAGCAGTCCGGACTCTTTTGCAGTGGCCGAGAGTTCGGTCGCTGAATTGAGGTTCTGCTTGAGAAGGCCGTTATGTACTTCTGCTGCTAAGGCAGCGGTGTGCTCCTCGGTACGGAGGGAGAATTCCTTGTTTCCATTGACAGTTATGATGCTGCGTGGCCCTGGCATCTGGAGCTTGAGGTAAGCATAGTGAGGCACCGCATTGAATCGAGCAAATGCGGTTCGTCCGAGCAGTGCGTGATACTGCTGCAAAAAGGAATGATATCGAAGATTAACTCTTCGCTTCAGAAGTTGTCCGGAGATCCGAAGACAACTTCTAGTGTAATTGAGCCCGTGCAGCGGGCCTCTACACCTGGTATGACTCCTTTGAAGGTAGTTTTTGTGGGCTTGATCCGTGATGGGTTAATGCCCATTTTGCGCACTCTATCCTGATAGAGCAGGTTTAGGCTGCTGCCGCCGTCCATAAGGACTCGCGTCAGGTGGAATCCGTCAATTATTGGGTCGACGACCAACGCGGCTGAACCACCATGACGGGTACTGGTCGGATGGTCCCGTCGATCAAAAGTGATCTGGCATGACGACCATGGATTAAATTTTGGGGCGACTGGCTCTATCGCATAGACGTCCCTGAGCGCGCGCTTGCGCTCCCTCTTGGGGGACCCCTCTTGACGACTGGCTTATATCATGTTCACCGTTTTGACCTGGGGGGGGGGGCTTCTTTTGTCCCCCTATGTTTGGTTGTCGGGGCTCCTCGTCATCGTCCTCGCTTTACGATCCCTTTTCTTTGTTCTCGGCATTTAATTAGCCGGCCTGTTTGAAAACCCAACAATCTCTGTTGGTATGATTGGCTGGTTTATGAGGGGTGCCATGGATTTGGCACGGACGATCGAGTATGCGGTCTGGATGGTCCCTGATTGTTTCTTTTATATGGCTTCTTCCGCTGACCGGACTTGGAACCACTAAATCCGGCATTGACTGCCGTGTCCTCGGTGTTGTCACCATTGCTTCGGCGTTTGTGTCTATTGCGTCGGAGCTTGCCGTTGCTATTTTTGCCCTCGGAGGTGCCTATTTCGCTTGCTGTATTTTTGCTACGGGCTAGTCAACTATCCTCTCCCGCACAAAAGCGGGTCATGAGTGCCGTGAGGGCTGCCTCCAGGTGGTGGGTGGGAAACTAAATTCTCCATCATCCGCCTCCAGCTCAAACCGGATAGAATTCGGCTGAGAGTCCTCCACTAGAGATAGATTCCTTAACGAGTTTAGCACATCGCCTAAAGGTGAGTGCCGGAAGATGTCTGCGGCACTGAATTCGGCGATCGAATATGCAGACGCACATGGCTCGGAACTTATAGCCGGAAACGAGTCCGAGGTTCCGATGACACAGGCCTCACCTGAGGTTAGGTCTACGTGCGGCTCCAACGCTGCAGAGTCTGCGGCCTTCGTGTGAACTTCCCGTCCTTGGATGGCGCGATTTGCTCCGGATCTAAGGCCACAACGGTTGCAGGTGCAATTTCCTGAGTGTAGTCCGATGACAGATTTAAGTCATGTTCACCGTGGTGACGGGGAGCGACTGCCGTGGTCCCGAACCCGTTGAAGACCAAGTCTCCACGGATGTCCGCGACGTAGTTCAAGCTCCCGAATCTGACCTGATGGACAGGGGCGTACCTGTCGATCTGCTCCAGATGGCCCAGCGAGTTGGCCCGCAGTGCAAAGCCGCCAAACACGAAGATTTGTCCAGGGAAGAAGGTTTCCCCTTGGACAACATCATTGTCGATGATTGAAGGGGCCATCAAACCTGTTGGGGACGGCACAGTGGAACTCTCAATGGAAGCACCAATGTCGGTGTCAAAACCGGCGGATCTCGGGTAGGGGGTCCCGAACTGTGCGTCTAAGGATGATGGTAACAGGAGACGGGGGACACAATGTTTACCCAGGTTCGGGCCCTCTCTATGGAGGTAATACCCTACTTCCTGCTTGATTGATCTTGATGAATATGAGTATTACAAGAGTTGATCTACCACGAGATCGTAATGGCTAAAACCCTAGAAGTCTAGCCTGTATGACTATGGTTGTGAATATCTCCCCCATCCGGACTAAGCCCTCTGGTTTATATAGACACCGGGAGGATCTAGGGTTACACAAGGTCGGTTATAGAGAAAGGAATTTACATACTTGATCACCAAGCTTGCCTTCCACGCCAAGGAGAGTCCCATCCGGACACGGGTGCAGTCTTCGGTCTTCGTATCTTCATAGCCGATCAGTCCGGCCCATGGCTAACAGGCCGGACGCCCGAGGACCCCTTAGTCCAGGACTCCCTCAGCTGGGGAATGCCCATTTTTCCCAGAGGCTCTTCTAGCTCAATGTGGACGACGACAGCTAGACTGAGAGGACCGGCAGGGCCGCAAAGACCAGCCAGGCTGTCAAGGGGCCCCTGTTTGTGTTGTCAGCGGGAGTGGTCCCGCTGAGCAACAACTCTCGCCGGTCCGCTATCACTGCCATGATGCCGGATTTCAACGCGCACGGCCTCGACCCGGCCTGGGCCGAGCCGCCAGCAGAGAAGGTGTAGGAGTTTTTGGACAACTTGTCAAAGGGCTATGTCCGCGACGAGCCGCTGCTCATCCGCGACACCACCAAGGAGGAGCTGGACTACATCACCGCTAGGGCGGCGGAGGCGGCGCTTGCCAAGGAGGTCAGCAGCGCCGGCGCCGTGGAGGACGAGACCGATGCGGCCACGGAGGAGAAGCAGCTCGGCCAATGGGCGGAGTCTGCCGGGGAGGCCAGCGGTGCCGGCGCCAGGTCCCCCCTTATTGAAGACGCGGGCGACGAGTCGCCCGAAGAGGAAGCCAAAACGGATGACCCTCCGTCCGCGGGGAAGAAACGCGTCCTGCGGCAGGCCAGCTCCGGTGAGCTGGTCCGGCCCGGCAGGACCGCGTAGCGTCAACTGGCTCAGGAGCAGATCGTTCGCCAGACAAGGGCGATGAAGGCCGCGGCAGCGAAGAAGACGGTGAAGGCCGCGATGGCGAAGAAGACGGCGACTGCCTCCTCCTCGTCCAAGCGGCGCCGGACCCCATCTCCTTCTCCCACTCCCTCGGATAGCAACCTGGAGGCCGAATTCGACCTCGGATCCTTTAGCCCGAAAAGGAAGAGGAAGCCAGGGGAGGGGGAGGACGAGTAAGTATTTCGCCCCCCATCATCTCCTGACCTTACGCCTGTGTTATCCTCCTTTGATTTGGTGTGGTCTTCACAGGGACACGGAGACGCTGCCCAGAGGGTGGCGAAGAGGGCCAAGGCCTCTACGGGCGACGAGCCCCCGGCGGCTACTTCGCATAAGCCGGTGTTGGCGGAGAGCAGTCCGGACAGCAGCCCCCGACGCAGCCCCCGCTTCAGCCCCCAGCGTGAGCTCATCACTCACTCCTTCACTTATGAACATTGGGGTGTGAATTCTTGATGCTGACCTTGCTGGGTTTGCAGGAGGAGCCGCCGAGGGCCACTCCCAACAAGCCGCCACCCTCGACTACGCCGCCCACAGGGGCATCCCCGGCAAGGGCATCCACCACCAAGCCCACACATATGGAGGAGGAGGGGGCGAGCTTGGGTGCCGGTGGTTCTGCCCTGGCAACGAATGCTGGCGGGGAGGGCACCACTTCTTCCCAGCTCGGTGTGGGTAAGTCGTTTGCTTTCCGTCCCTGTTCTTTCTTCTTCTTTTTGAACCTTGACCTTTCCCCCGTCTCATTCCCCTTCTTGGTATCCAGACCCTTCCTCGGCGGACCAGGAGGATATTGACACCGTCATCGAGGAGGTCGCCAAGGACGCTGAGGCTGAGGCCGACAAGATTGCCGCCGAGGAGGCCGCCAAGACCGCTGCTGAGGAGGCCGCTAAGGGGCCTGCCGGGGAGGCCGGCAAGGTCGCTGCCGAGGCAAGGGGTCTACCGGGGAGGGGGTGGTTGACGACCAACCTTCCTCCTCCGTTGCCTCTGGCTCGGGCAAGTACTCCGCTAGAAGTGATCAAGAAGTGATCAAGAAGTGATCCTAAAACTACTTACGTTCATACATAACCGAAACCGTGTTCACTTCCCGAACTCTGCCGAAAAGAGACCATCACAGTTACACACGCGGTTGATGCATTTTAATTAAGTCCAGCATCAAGTTCTCTACAATCGGACATTAACAAATTCCCATCTTCCACATAACAGCGGGCACAACTTTCAAAAGTTTACACCCTGCAGGGGTGTCCCAACTTAGCCCATCACAAGCTCTCACGATCAGTGAAGGATATTCCTTCTCCCGGAAAGACCCGACCAGTCTCGGAATCCCGGTTACAACACATTTCGACAATGGTAAAATAAGACCAGCAAGACCACCCGACTGTCCCGACAAATCCCGATAGGAGCTGCACATATCTCGTTCCCAGGGCACATGGGGTGAGCACTCTGTACAACTAAAACCAACCCTCAAGTTTCCCCGAGGTGGCGCTGCAAAGGACTCTAGTTTGGACCAACACTCAGAGGAGCACTGGCCTGGGGGGGGGGTTAAAATAAAGATGTCCTCGGGCTCGCGAAATTTGTTTTTAGGCAAATGTAAAACCAAGGTTGGGCCTTGCTGGAGGAGTTTTATTCAAAGTGAACTGTCAAGGGGGTCCCATAACCCCAACCGCATAAGGAACGCAAAATCAAGTAACATAACACCGGTATGGCAGAAACTAAGGCGGCAAGAGTGGAACAAAACACCAGGCAAAAGGCCGAGCCTTCCACCCGTTACCAAGTATATAGATGCATTAATTAAATAAGAGATATTTTGATATCCCAACATATCCATGTTCCAACACGGAACCAGGTTCAACTTCACCTACAACTAGCAACGCTATAAGAAGGGTTGAGCAAAAGCGGTTACTTAGCCAAACAACAGTTTGCTAGGAAGGATGGTTAGAGGCTTGGCATGGCAATATGGGAGGCATGATAAACAAGTGGTAGGTAGCGCAACATAGCGATAGAGCGAACAACTAGCAAAGCAAAGATAGAAGTGATATCGAGGGTAATGGTCATATTGCCTGAGATCCCGCAAGGAAGATGAACGAGTCCATGAAGAAGACAAATGGACATAGTCGAACGAATCCTCACAACTCGGGAACAAAACCGAAGCTAACGAGAGAAGCAAACCAGAAAGAATCAAACAACACGGTAAACAACCAACACATAAACACGACATGATGCGCAACCAAGTATGATGCATATCCATTTAAAGAGGCATGGAAAAGTGCAACAAACAATACTACAAATTAAGTGCAACCTAATATTAAATGTTGTTAAATGTTGATGAAACACCACATGACTTATTTAGTTTTCTCTCGGTTATGTACCCATCAATATTAAATGTTGTTAAACATGGCAACAGGTGAAACATATATAAACTTTCTATTTAGGCAAGTTTAAATTAGGCCGGAAACAACAAACAATAATTCTAAAAAATCTTCATCTGCATATTTCGAATTTGGTACTGTTCTGCCTAAACCATATTTTAATGTTGTTAAACAGTAAAATAAAGTGCACCAAGTTAATCTATGCATTTTTCTACCCCATTTTCATATAAAGTTTATTTAAAATGAAGCTACGGTTATTTAGTTATGAAATAAAGCATTTTAGCATAGCATTTAAGCAAAATAATAGTAAACAACAAGTTACACATTTTTAACATGGATGAGAGTTGCATATTATGAAATTAGATGAAATTCTAAGCATTTTACATATTTAAACCATTCTAATCCGATGCACGGTTGTGGAGTTATTAAATGCATGAACATGAAGGGTTTTTCTGCAAAACTGATCTCTTTGGAAAATAGAGAAATTCTCCAGACGGGTAAAAAACTATGAGGGCCAAATCTGAGGCGGTCTGGGCTTCTCACCACGGCACTTGGGCCGGCTCGGTGGTGTACTGGGGTGGCCGAAGGGCGCGGCTGGGCCGGTCGCAGCTGGGCCTTGGCTAGATCGAATGAGGAGGCGCTGGGGCCGCGGTCAACGTGCTCGCTCCTTGACAGGACGAGAAGCAGGGCACGGAGGCGTTCGTCCTCCTCTAGCCATAGGGGAGGCAGCGTGGCGTAGTAGGGAAGAAGAAGAGGGACTTGGCGGGGCGAGGGCGCACGAGAACCGGCCGGATCTGAGGCCAGGGCGATGGATCTGACCGGAGATGGGTGACGCCATTGGGGAAGACCATGGCGGCGGTGGCTCCCTGTGAAGAGAAGCGAGAGAGATGAGAGACTCTGAGAGAGTGCGTTGCCGGTGATCAAGAAGAAAACAGAGGGGAGGGTGGAGAGGAAGGGCACGTTCCTGCTGGTTCGGTCGGTCGGCGACGAGGCTGACGAAGTGGCCGTCGAGGCCGCGGAGCTTGTGCACGAGCAGAGGAGCTCGGGGACTCGGGCGCGCGAGGCTGCAGGGAGCTCCGGTGTCGAAGGAGAACGGCAGGACACCGGTGCGTGCTGGAACTAAGCGGAGGAGGTGACGAGGCGGTGGCAGCTCTTCCGATCCACCTGGGGACCGAAGCAGGAGGAGGGGGCTCGTTGGTTGGGTGAGAAGGGATCTGGGAGGATCCCGAGGTGGGATTTGAGTGCGGCAGCGGCGGCGAGGACAGATGTCCTAGATTTTAGGTTTTGGGTCTAAAAATGGACAAGGGGTCTATATATACGAAAGTGGGATGATTTGGATCCTCCGATCGCGATCGGGCGGTTCGGAATAAATGGGTTAGGAGTCCAAAGGAGAAATGCAGGTACTTTACGGATGTTTGGGGATGAGCTGAATCCAACGGTGACGACTGGCCAGGTCGGGTTCGGGAGAGTTTCAGACGCTCACGTGAGGGGAGCCGCGGGCTGACGAGAGAGGTTAGGTGGTTTGACAATAGGGAACCGAAAACACGGTTGGTCTCGGAATGGCCAACGAAGGCAAGGGGGGACGCGGCAACTACGAACGGGTGCAAGTTTTAAGAAGACATGTGAAAGCAATGCGCATGATGCAATGATGAAATGCAACAAATAATAAAACACACGATGACAACGAAAAATATGGAAGCCATCTGGAGCGCCGGTCTTGGGGCGTCACACATAGTGAGTGCATGAAGCCTTGGAAGAAATATACAAGATGCCACTTTCGTCCATAGGCTATCCTAGGTGCTGTGTCACCTTATTATTGAGCCAGGCCCATGTAATCTCGAAATACTTAAGTATAGGCTGTTTTTAGAGTCCGTATGTGTGTGGAAAGTAGAGTTATGGTTGGTTTCGGACCCCTCCTCCAAGGGCCACGAAATCCCCCCCCCCTCTTCCTCCATATATACAGCCCTTAGGGCATCGTTTAGACTTTGGGTTTTGTTTAGATTAAATGTTCGCCATAGCTGCAACTTCACGTACTCCGTTTTGTTTAATGACCAGACCAAGACGTCACAGAACCCCACCTTCATTAATAAAGCTTTTCTCTTATATTCACAATATCCAGATTGCAATATCAGTTACTTGCTTGTTATTCGTTTGCTCATAGGAAATAGACCCTCGTGGTCAGGTTGATCGTGCTCCGGCTCCGGCACGTCCGTAGTCAGATCCTCAAAGTCGACTACCACAGAAATGATAGCTATCTCATCGAAACATTGGGACACCTTCGCCTCTATCAAGTGGTATCAGATTTCTAGGTTGCTCAGTGAGATTTTACAGTTTCTCGTAGTTTAGATTGAGTCTGTTATCATACCTGCAATCCACAAAATAGCCACAAAAAAGTCCGGGTTAGTTCATCATATCCGAACCAGTCTGAGCCATTGCATAGTATTTTCAGTATTTTTCTTTGTTGAATTTGCGGTTGCATCGTTGTGTCAAGTTGCTGGTCTTAGCATCTAGTTTCTCTTAGAGTTTCAAGTTCTATTCACAAGTTGTCACAACGCCGCCGCACCATCGTCATCTCTCCTGCCATATACCACCACCACTAACATATTCCTTACCACTGCCATATACATCCGCATGTCCGCCACCAATTCAAATCCACATATACATCCGCCTGTCCACCACCAATCCTATTCCACATATACATCTACCTGTCCACCACCAATCCGAGTCCACATATACATCTGCCTGTCCACCACTGTGACGCCCGGATAATTAAGTTACAGTAAATCCCTGTTAATGATGCCACGTCACCTCTGTCACTGTAGTTAATCTCGAGTTAATTCGAAACCGTTTCAAATTTAAATCCTAAATAAGTCAAACGACAAAAGTTTTCAAAATATTAAACTAAAATGTTCGGGCTGTGCCAAAATTGGCATAGGTAATTATAGTGCAGCAAACACATTTTTATAAAATGTCTAAATGATTGAAAATGAAATAAAACAGAACAGAAAATAAAAAAAAGAAAATACAAAAAAAGAAAAGAAAAACTAAACTAACAAAAAAAACCCCAGAAGACGGAACCCCCCCCCTTTCCCCCGTGGGCCTTGTGGCCCAGCAGGCCACCAGGCCAGCCGGCCGGCCCAACCCCGCCTCCCTTATCCCCCCATGACCCAAACCCTAAACCACCCCGTCGCCCCACTTCCCCTCCCCACGACGCCACCTCTCCCCCCTCCCGAACCAGAATGGATCGGGATCGATCCCCCGCGCCTGGCCGCCGCTGGCCACCTCGGAGCAGGACGCGTCGCCTGCCCCCGCGGCCGCCTCGCCGTCCCCTCCCTCATCCTCGCGCCACCGTTCCCTCTCCCTCAGCGGCGCCCCTCGCCGCGCCTGCCGCGTCGCCCCCGACGCCCTGCGCCCGCCCTCCATCGTCCGCTGCTACCCGGGACACCGCCCGTCGCCGGATCTCCCTCGTCGGACTTCCCCGACCTCCGTCGAGCCCACTGCCACGGTCCCTACTCCCCACCGTGAGCTCCCTCCCTTTCCTTCTCTGTCGCCGGCGCCGTTCCCCCCCACCCCGCAGCGCCCGCGTGCCGGAGCTCACGCTCCGGGCCGCCCTCGCCACACCGCACCGCGCCCGCGCGTCCCGGTCCTCCTCCTTCCCGCCCCGCAGCTCCGTCCGGCGCTCGCGCCGCTGCCCTGTCTGCCGCGGCCGCCTTTGCTCGCCCGTGCCCTCCCGTGCGGTCGCCCGCACCTGCCGCCTTGGCCTCACCGTTCCGCTACGGTGGCCGCGCCCCGCGCCACCGCGTCGCATCGCCGCTCCCCACGTCCCTGCTAGCCGGCCCGCGCGCGCCCGTCGTGGCCTCGTCCGGCCAGTGCACTCCGCCCCGCCTCTGCGGTCCCGTCGCCGCCGCCGGCCGGACCCCGCTCCGGCCATGGCCTCGCCATGGCCACTGACCTCCCCTGCACCGGCGCCCTGCCGGGTCCGTCGCCCCTGGGCATGCGCCTCGCTCCTGGGCGGGCTGCGGCTTCGCCCGCAGCGGCGCCCGCACGCCTGACCCGCTATGGCCCCTCTGGGCCTATGACACGGGGGCCCCACCCCACAGAACGGTTAAAATAAGAATAATAATAATAATAATAATAATAATAATAATAATAATAATAAAAATAATTAATTAATTAATTAATTAAGGAATTAATTAAGTTAATTAATAATAATTAGATTAACCTAATTAACTAATTAGTTTAATTAATTAGTAATTAGTTTAGCTAAAACCTGATTAACCTAATCAAAGAATGACAGGTGGGACCCACACGTCAGATTTGACCAGTCAACGCCCCTGTTGACTGCTGACGTCATGCTGACGTCAGCGTGCACTGTTTTGGATAATGTTATATTTAAATAATTAATTAAATTCCAGAAGTTAATAAAATCTTTAGAAAATCATATCTTTTGATCCGTAACTCGGATTAAAATATTTTCAACATGAAAGTTGCTCAGAACGACGAGACGCTTCCGGATACGCAACCCGTTCGTCCGCCACACCCCCCTAACCTATCGAACTCGCAACTTTCCCCCTCCGGCTCCTCTGCCCGAAAACGCGAAACACCGGGGATATTTTCCCGGATGTTTCCCCCCTTCACCGGTATCATCCCATACCGCGTTAGGGCACCTCTAACGCCGTTACTTGTCATGTCATGCATCACTATGCCTCTGCTTGTTTAAATATTTATTGTTTCTCCCCCCTCTTCTCTCGATAGACACCGAGACCGACGCTGCTGCTGCCCCGTTCGACTACGGAGTTGACGATCCCTCTCTCTTGCCAGAGCAACTAGGCAAGCCCCCCCTTGATCACCAGATATCGCCTACTCTCCTCTATACTGCTTGCATTAGAGTAGTGTAGCATGTTACTGCTTTCGTTATTCCTATCCTGATGCATAGCCTGTCTTTGATACTGCTGTTGATACCTTTACCTGCAATCCTACTTGCTTAGTATAGGATGCTAGTGTTCCATCAGTGCCCCTACACTCTTGTCCGTCTGCCATGCTATACTATCGGGCCGTGATCACTCGGGGGTGATCACGGGCATATACTATACTTTACACTGTTACATTACATGTGGTACTGTTCGGAGATGGGGGCTGAAGGGGCAGGTGGCTCCATCCCGGTAGAGGTGGGCCTGGGTTCCCGACGGCCCCCGACTGTTACTTTGTGGCGGAGCGACAGGGCAGGTTCAGACCACCTAGGAGAGAGGTGGGCCTGGCCCTAGTCGGCGTTCGCGATACTTAACACGCTTAACGAGATCTGGGTATTTGATCCGAGTCTGGCCATTTGGTCTATACGCACTAACCACCTACGCGGGAGTAGTTATGGGTATCCCGACGTCGTGGTATCAGCCGAAGCACTTCTTGACGTCAGCGACTGAGTGGCGCGCGCCGGGTTGGACCGCGTAACGTGACTTCCGTTGTACTGGAGGTTGCTAGGTCTGCTCACCGGCCGCGTTCGCAACGTGCAGGTGTGCTCAGGGCGATGGGCCCAGACCCCTGCGCGCATAGGTTTAGACCGGCGTGCTGACCGCTCTGTTGTGCCTAGGTGGGGCTGCGACGTGTTGATCTTCCGAGGCCGGGCATGACCCAGGAAAGTGTGTCCGGCCAAATGGGATCAAGCGTGTTGGGCTATGTGGTGCACCCCTGCAGGGAAGATTATCTATTCGAATAGCCGTGTCCCTCGGTAAAAGGACGACCCGGAGTTGTACCTTGACCTTATGACAACTAGAACCGGATACTTAATAAAACACACCCTTCCAAGTGCCAGATACAACCCGGTGATCGCTCTCTAACAGGGCATCGAGGAGGGGATCGCCGGGTAGGATTATGCTATACGATGCTACTTGGAGGACTTCAGTCTACTCTCTTCTATATGCTGCAAGACGGAGGCGACCAGAAGCGTAGTCTTCGATAAGACTAGCTATCCCCCTCTTATTCTGGCATTCTGCAGTTCAGTCCACTGATATGGCCCTTTACACATATATCCATGCATATGTAGTGTAGCTCCTTGCTTGCGAGTACTTTGGATGAGTACTCACGGTTGCTTTCTCCTTCTTTTCCCCCTATCCCTTCTACCTGGTTGTCGCAACCAGATGTTGGAGCTCAGGATCCAGACGCCACCGGCGACGACGACTCCTACTACCCTGGAGGTGCCTACTACTACGTGCAGCCCGCTGCCGACGACCAGGAGTAGTTAGGAGGATCCCAGGCAGGAGGCATGCGCCTCGTTCGATCTGTATCCCAGTTTGTGCTAGCCTTCTTAAGGCAAACTTGTTTAACTTATGTCTGTACTCAGATATTGTTGCTTCCGCTGACTCGTCTATGATCGAGCACTTGTATTCGAGACCTCGAGGCCCCTGGCTTGTATTATGATGCTTGTATGACTTATTTTTATTTGTAGAGTTGTGTTGTGATATCTTCCCGTGAGTCCCTGATCTTGATCGTACACATTTGCGTGCATGATTAGTGTACGATTGAATCGGGGGCGTCACAAGTTGGTATCAGAGCCGACTGCCTGTAGGAATCCCCCTTCCACACTCCTTGGCCGAAGTCGAGTCTAGACATTGCAATACTTTTACTAACATGGCTGTGTGTCTTACGGGCACACGTCGCCATTGGGTGGTAGTAGGATCTTTTATTCCTCGACCTATACTCTGGGACTCTGAACTCTCTTCTATTCAGGTTAAATGATTTTGCTAAAATCTAACTTTAGGTTCTCGAAAATTACTTTATCCCGGAGAGCCCCTTCAGTCCAGATGATCGCCGACTACACCGGAAGATTTCAAGATACTCTCTAATATTCTCTTGAGACCTTGTGCCCGTTGCTTTTGCAATTCCCTTCCACCGAAATATCCCTATGGGTAAATACTTACACCTGTCGTGCTTGCTTTTGTTCCCACTCGATCTTGTTATTACAAGATACCCCGAGAATATTTTGTGCCTACTGCCTTGTAGTTCTTTGCCACCTGAATACCCCTAAGAATAATTTCTCGCACTTTCCGAGTATCCGCTCATCCCCAGTTGTTCAGGTGTTTCACGAAAGTTTTTGAATTACTATTCAATCCCCCGAAAATCTTTAGCAGCTTTATTGCTTTGCCAATACTTGTCTGCTTGCATGATGGATGCTTTCCATATGTCTAGCAATATTCGTTAGTATCCTTAGGCATCGCCATTTTGATCCCTTTGATTCAACATGAGTGCAAATGCACGCCGTCATCAGTTGATCCTTTTAAATTATCTTTCCGGCTCAGACGTCAATTTAAACATGAGCTGAATCTCGACCAATCAAATTGTTGTCGATTGTACCCCTAAGCTTACCCAACTTATCCATCCTTAATCAGAGGGTTTGCCTCTGATCCCTTGATCGGAAATCCTAAATCTTTTGCATTTGAGCTTTGAATTAGTTAGTTGATTCTATAATCATATGCCTCTGCATTGATTCTTCTTCTAGTTGAGTACCGATGCTCACATCAGTTCTCTTGTGTACCATCAACTCCTTTGTTGGATTTTATCCGACAACGTCCTTCATATTCAATAAGCTTGTGAGCCTTTCCTCGGATACATAATGCCTTTGGTAAATTGTATCGTTTGCTTTCTCAAGCATACTCTACTATCGAGTTGCGTTCTTTGTTCTTGAAATGTGTGGTATATACTCCTAAGATGCCCCGATGGGTTGAACCTATGCCTTCCTTAATATGTGTGAGCTCGGAAGCTTTCACGAACCATACTCTTCTGGTGTTTCGCCAGGTAAAATTTCAACATTGCAACTTCATCGAACGCGAGAAGTGAATGAAAGGTTATGCATTGGAGAAGTGGGAGTCGACCTTGAACTTTGTGTTCATACCCATGGACACGATGTAGATCCTATCATGGGAGCTTCTTGTAACTATATCAGTGATATAATACCCTTTGGTATCGGTGAATTGATCCCTTGCAATGATGGTTTCGACCATGTTCTCCTTTAAATACCATTTTCGATGCAAGTGTAAGCACTTGTCCTCTGTGGATCATTACCCTGGTCCAACCTCTACTTTGATCCCTCTTCGAGTATTACCCCCCTGGTATCTTGAGATTATCTTGGAACTGCATAACTTCTTATGAGTCTTCATCAAGTACTACATTCTCACTGATTACAGTTTTCATGGGCTCTGAGTTATTAAACACTCAAAGACACCGATAACTGAACCGAGTCTGCCTTACGGTTCAACAACTCTTGATAATCTTCTTTAAGTCCGAGTTTATACTCGATCATGTCATCCCTAGCCTGATCGGCTATATCATTAACTGTGCTACCTGGTCCTTCTTCCTGGAACACAATTTTCGATGCTGAGCTAAGCTTACGTTGATTTCCTTGTCTTGTCATTCCACCTCAGATAACAAGCTTGGTTTCGAGTTTGTGTCGTACCCATGGTTCCAATAACCTCTTGCTTCACCATTATTTTGACTTGATGTGATCGCGGATCGATTACATCTTCAAGTAATCTCTCGACAAATGTGTCGTGATCATTATCAACTTTCTGAGCTATTCCAGAATAACAATCACATTCATGATAAGAATTACCATCCTTGCCCCTCAATGATTTGTGCGTCATCGACTACTTCCATGCCTTCTTTCCAACACAAACTTGTTCGTGTTGTGGCTATACCTTGAGTTCCTTGCTATCCAGGAATTGTTCTCCCTTACCTTGGAACATTAACATCTCTTACGACATCAATGTTGTGAGGATTTCACCACCGTTTAACAATTCTTGGTGTGGTGATACTTCTCACCATCACCATTCATTCTTGGGTCCTCGTGTTGATTCCATCCGGGGTACCAACAAGTGAGCGGTGCTGTTTGGATTCTGCCCTTCTAGCAATCCTATTGCTTTGAAGTTAATGGTCGGCCGTCATTCTTAGACTATTGATTATTGAAATCACCATTCCGACATTGGTCGTGCAACCCAACCCATATTTCAGGTGCACCTATCAACCAATGCTTAAACTGGGTATGTTTCCTCGAGCATATCCCCTTATATCATTTCATCTGACTAATGATATCTCCTTGTTCACATACTTGTGGAAACCCATCTTTTGGAAGACTCGATGAATTGTCGTTGAATTCATTAGCTACCTCCTTCTCCCTTCATTGTTTTAATGATGAAATTTTCTTTCGGAACTCGCTTCCGTAGTTAATTTCCCGAGAATCTTACAATGTCATCTCGACAATTTGTGTTGCACCTTTCTTCTCAGGCATCCTGAGTCCGAGGTATCCTGATGCCAATCAGATCTGAATCTCGGTCAGATATGATGGTTGGAACATATTTCCAAGAGTTATCACATTGGTCTTAATATGACCCGGTAAAGTGATGTCGTGCCTAGCACACCTGGTCGGAGGCCCTAATGTTATAGTTTTCCTTTTTAGCAAGGTTATCTATTCTTCCATGAGAAATGGTAAGACTTATTCTACGAGTTGTCCCTGATGAATCCTTCGTGTATCCAAAGTCCGATCTTTGCTTAAAGACCTTATCAATGCTATCTCGAAGCATGTCTGTGGTACTCCGATTTTCAATAAGAACATTTGAAGCCCAATGCTAAATGCTTCCTGCTCTATTATCCAAACACCGTTGTATGGGTAATGTCATGAAAATTCTTCCCCTTACCTAATGAGTTTTCTACATTATATCATGTCTTGGATATTATGCTCTGCTTGTCCTTGGGAAGGATATACCCTTGATATATGTGTTTAAACACATTTTCCTTTCCATTGTTCTGATTAATTTGATAACCATATTATCCTTTCCATTGTTTGGTTTAACCTTTCTTGAGGTTTATATGATCTAAGCAGTAATATTTCCCTGCTTAGGAAAACACCTCGGTGCACCACCTTATCAGTCAGACCCTGTTACTATTGTTGATGACATTTCGGTAACCACCGACGGACGGGAACCTTGCCTATTGGTCCGCCTCGTTCAACGAGCAGGAAAATGGTTCTCTTCGTCCCTCGCCCTTGGTATCGATGTTGTTGCCGACATAACTAACAGGCTATTCTCTGGCATGCCTTGCTATTGTGACCGTACAAGATGTCAGCCCCCCCTTCCTACCTTTAACCCACATGGTGGGCCCATAACCCACAGTTCCACAGGATCGTAACCTGACTCTCCTGTACACCCCTTGTTCCTAGAATTATTCCTCCCGCTTGGACTCGTATGTAATTCATGGGCCACCTTCCATGAGATCATCAATTCTAGCATCGGAAACAATAAATTTTCCGTTGCTTAAAACCCCTTTCACCTTATGGCTAGGCATTGAACGATTGCCTGGCTGCTTGAAACTTCTTATTGTACCTTCGACCTTTACTCTCGATGTGTTTTAATAATTCAACTCGAGAGGTACTCATATACTCGTTCTTGGGTAAATCCTAGATTATTACCCTTATAGCATTCTGTCGTTGCCGGTCTGCCCCGTTACCTATTCGTAAGTATGATGGAACCCCCCGAAGAAAGGGAGACGACTTCATAATAATGACCTGAAGCAGTGGATTGAAGACATCAATGTAATGGACCAATCTCTTCGAGAAGAGCAGCCAAGAACAAGAAGATCCATTAGATTTTTTGTAACCCAATCCCTCCCCCCTTTACTCCCCTCTTAAATCTCGGGACGAGATTTCTTGTAGTGGAGGAGAATTGTGACGCCCGGATAATTAAGTTACAGTAAATCCCTGTTAATGATGCCACGTCACCTCTGTCACTGTAGTTAATCTCGAGTTAATTCGAAACCGTTTCAAATTTAAATCCTAAATAAGTCAAACGACAAAAGTTTTCAAAATATTAAACTAAAATGTTCGGGCTGTGCCAAAATTGGCATAGGTAATTATAGTGCAGCAAACACATTTTTATAAAATGTCTAAATGATTGAAAATGAAATAAAACAGAACAGAAAAAAAATACAAAAAAAAAGAAAAAGAAAAACTAAACTAACAAAAAAAACCAGAAGACAGAACCCCCCCCTTTCCCCCGTGGGCCTTGTGGCCCAGCAGGCCACCAGGCCAGCCGGCCGGCCCAACCCCGCCTCCCTTATCCCCCCATGACCCAAACCCTAAACCACCCCGTCGCCCCACTTCCCCCCCCCCCACGACGCCACCTCTCCCCCCTCCCGATCCAGAATGGATCGGGATCGATCCCCCGCGCCTGGCCGCCGCTGGCCACCTCGGAGCAGGACGCGTCGCCTGCCCCCGCGGCCGCCTCGCCGTCCCCTCCCTCATCCTCACGCCACCGTTCCCTCTCCCTCAGCGGCGCCCCTCGCCGCGCCTGCCGCGTCGCCCCCGATGCCCTGCGCCCGCCCTCCATCGTCCGCTGCTACCCGGGACACCGCCCGTCGCCGGATCTCCCTCGTCGGACTTCCCCGACCTCCGTCGAGCCCACTGCCACGGTCCCTACTCCCCACCGTGAGCTCCCTCCCTTTCCTTCTCTGTCGTCGGCGCCGTTCCCCCCCCACCCCGCAGCGCCCGCGTGCCGGAGCTCACGCTCCGGGCCGCCCTCGCCACACCGCACCGCGCCCGCGCGTCCCGGTCCTCCTCCTCCCCGCCCCGCAGCTCCGTCCGGCGCTCGCGCCGCTGCCCTGTCTGCCGCGGCCGCCTTTGCTCGCCCGTGCCCTCCCGTGCGGTCAGTGCACTCCGCCCCGCCTTTGCGGTCCCGTCGCCGCCGTCGGCCGGGCCCCGCTCCGGCCATGGCCTCGCCATGGCCACTGACCTCCCCTGCACCGGCGCCCTGCCGGGTCCGTCGCCCCTGGGCGTGCGCCTCGCTCCTGGGCGGGCTGCGGCTTCGCCCGCAGCTGCGCCCGCACGCCTGACCCGCTATGGCCCCTCTGGGCCTATGACACGGGGGCCCCACCCCACAGAACGGTTAAAATAATAATAATAATAATAATAATAATAATAATAATAATAATAATAATAATAAAAATAATTAATTAATTAATTAATTAATTAATTAATTAATTAAGGAATTAATTAAGTTAATTAATAATAATTAGATTAACCTAATTAACTAATTAGTTTAATTAATTAGTAATTAGTTTAGCTAAAACCTGATTAACCTAATCAAAGAATGACAGGTGGGACCCACACGTCAGATTTGACCAGTCAACGCCCCTGTTGACTGCTGACGTCATGCTGACGTCAGCGTGCACTGTTTTGGATAATGTTATATTTAAATAATTAATTAAATTCCAGAAGTTAATAAAATCTTTAGAAAATCATATCTTTTGATCCGTAACTCGGATTAAAATATTTTCAACATGAAAGTTGCTCAGAACGACGAGACGCTTCCGGATACGCAACCCGTTCGTCCGCCACACCCCCCTAACCTATCGAACTCGCAACTTTCCCCCTCCGGCTCCTCTGCCCGAAAACGCGAAACACCGGGGATATTTTCCCGGATGTTTCCCCCCTTCACCGGTATCATCCCATACCGCGTTAGGGCACCTCTAACGCCGTTACTTGTCATGTCATGCATCACTATGCCTCTGCTTGTTTAAATATTTATTGTTTCTCCCCCCTCTTCTCTCGATAGACACCGAGACCGACGCTGCTGCTGCCCCGTTCGACTACGGAGTTGACGATCCCTCTCTCTTGCCAGAGCAACTAGGCAAGCCCCCCCTTGATCACCAGATATCGCCTACTCTCCTCTATACTGCTTGCATTAGAGTAGTGTAGCATGTTACTGCTTTCGTTATTCCTATCCTGATGCATAGCCTGTCTTTGATACTGCTGTTGATACCTTTACCTGCAATCCTACTTGCTTAGTATAGGATGCTAGTGTTCCATCAGTGCCCCTACACTCTTGTCCGTCTGCCATGCTATACTATCGGGCCGTGATCACTCGGGGGTGATCACGGGCATATACTATACTTTACACTGTTACATTACATGTGGTACTGTTCGGAGATGGGGGCTGAAGGGGCAGGTGGCTCCATCCCGGTAGAGGTGGGCCTGGGTTCCCGACGGCCCCCGACTGTTACTTTGTGGCGGAGCGACAGGGCAGGTTCAGACCACCTAGGAGAGAGGTGGGCCTGGCCCTAGTCGGCGTTCGCGATACTTAACACGCTTAACGAGATCTGGGTATTTGATCCGAGTCTGGCCATTTGGTCTATACGCACTAACCACCTACGCGGGAGTAGTTATGGGTATCCCGACGTCGTGGTATCAGCCGAAGCACTTCTTGACGTCAGCGACTGAGTGGCGCGCGCCGGGTTGGACCGCGTAACGTGACTTCCGTTGTACTGGAGGTTGCTAGGTCTGCTCACCGGCCGCGTTCGCAACGTGCAGGTGTGCTCAGGGCGATGGGCCCAGACCCCTGCGCGCATAGGTTTAGACCGGCGTGCTGACCGCTCTGTTGTGCCTAGGTGGGGCTGCGACGTGTTGATCTTCCGAGGCCGGGCATGACCCAGGAAAGTGTGTCCGGCCAAATGGGATCAAGCGTGTTGGGCTATGTGGTGCACCCCTGCAGGGAAGATTATCTATTCGAATAGCCGTGTCCCTCGGTAAAAGGACGACCCGGAGTTGTACCTTGACCTTATGACAACTAGAACCGGATACTTAATAAAACACACCCTTCCAAGTGCCAGATACAACCCGGTGATCGCTCTCTAACAGGGCATCGAGGAGGGGATCGCCGGGTAGGATTATGCTATACGATGCTACTTGGAGGACTTCAGTCTACTCTCTTCTATATGCTGCAAGACGGAGGCGACCAGAAGCGTAGTCTTCGATAAGACTAGCTATCCCCCTCTTATTCTGGCATTCTGCAGTTCAGTCCACTGATATGGCCCTTTACACATATATCCATGCATATGTAGTGTAGCTCCTTGCTTGCGAGTACTTTGGATGAGTACTCACGGTTGCTTTCTCCTTCTTTTCCCCCTATCCCTTCTACCTGGTTGTCGCAACCATATGTTGGAGCTCAGGATCCAGACGCCACCGTCGACGACGACTCCTACTACCCTGGAGGTGCCTACTACTACGTGCAGCCCGCTGCCGACGACCAGGAGTAGTTAGGAGGATCCCAGGCAGGAGGCATGCGCCTCGTTCGATCTGTATCCCAGTTTGTGCTAGCCTTCTTAAGGCAAACTTGTTTAACTTATGTCTGTACTCAGATATTGTTGCTTCCGCTGACTCGTCTATGATCGAGCACTTGTATTCGAGACCTCGAGGCCCCTGGCTTGTATTATGATGCTTGTATGACTTATTTTTATTTGTAGAGTTGTGTTGTGATATCTTCCCGTGAGTCCCTGATCTTGATCGTACACATTTGCGTGCATGATTAGTGTACGATTGAATCGGGGGCGTCACAACCACTAATCCGAGTTCTTTTCATATTAGGTTTGTTTTCGAGATCCATCTATTTTCTGGTTCGTGTTTCCTTGCCTAATAGGTTTCAGAAAGGAAAAAAATCGGCGACCGTATATTTTTCCCTATACCGTTTTTAGGTCACATGAGCGTTTTGAGACACTCGCCATCATAGTGATTTTTTGTCGCACTTTTTCATCGTTGCTGCCCTGATTTTCGAAAAAAACTGTCAAATAAATTTCGTGCCTATCCTGTTATTTTGAGTTGTGAAGAGTTTTGAGACACTCGCCATTATAGTGATTTTTGGCAAAAAAAGAGGACGGCAAAAAAATGAGTGCAAAAACAGAGTGATTTTTTTCCAGAGTGTGCTTTTCCCTTGTTTACATGCCACGCCATGATTTTGTTAGTGTTCTAGGCTCTTGTTTCTAGTACGGTCTAGCCTAGGACCAGCATAGTACCGTCGCTGAGCGTTTATTCAACTTTGCATCTGTGAATTGATTACTGCTGACCCTTTTTTCTACCATATAATAAGCCTTCCCAGCTTCACATACATCTACGTCGCGCGTTTGACACCACCTGGTAATCGCTCTATCCAAGATTTGAGAGTTTTGACTACAACAATTGCCGATCACCACCTGCTGCTGGGTAAGAACGGGTAAGAATTCGAGATTTTCTTGACGGATTTGTGACACCCCACCACCACCACTTCCTAGTAGTCTGTAGGATCATATTCTTGTGTGTTTCTATTGCAGCTAACCATGGCAGGATCACAAGCCGACGAGATTGACTGGGAGAACGTGAAAAACAAAGAGTTACATGATAAGCTTCAGCAAATGATGAGTGGACAGGTGGAAGATGTGCTAAACAGATTTGAAGAGGCCATGGACAAGATAGATGGCATTGAGAAGGCGTTCGAAAGAAAGCTCGATAACAAGTTTAATGAATTTCTCACGCATCTTCCACAACCACCGCCCGCTGCACCTTTTGCTCGCACCTCTACAGCAGCAACAATAAGAACATCGCCTTCCAAATCAAGTGGGACGAGCACTGCGCATTCCCCTTGAGCCTGGTCAAAATTCTGGTGCCGCTGTACCTACTGTTGATGCTTCTGTAGCTCCTACTGCTACTGCAGAGGTGGATGACCATTACGAGGATGAGGTTGATCACAATCAGAACTACATGCAACCACCAGCACCACCACCACCAGGTCGTCCTCATGTATATCATCGCAATGGTAGGGCTGCACCACCACCTGAGGTACGAGATCATGACCATCTTCCTAAACAAAAATTGAATATTCCACCATTTGAGGGTAGACATGTTCCTGATATATATCTTACTTGGGAGTTAGAAACTGAACAACGTTTTACATGTTTAGAATATCCCGAGGAGAGACGTGTTCCTGCTACTGTCTGTGGTTTCACTAGTTTTGCATGTGTTTGGTGGTCCGAACATTGTAGATTATATCATATTCCAGCTACTTGGGCTGCTTTGAAAACTGCAATGCATACTCATTGGGTTCCACCATATTATCAATGTAAATTACTTCAAAAATTGCAGCGTTTAAGACAAGGCAAAAATTCCGTAGAAGAATATTATCAAGAATTACAAACTAGAATGACTAGATGTGGTATTGTTGAGGATGATGAAGCTATGCTTGCATGTTTTATGGGTGGATTAAATAAAGAGATTCAGACCATTCTAGAGTATAAGAAGTATAATAATATCACTCGTTTACTCCATCTTGCTTGCAAAGCTGAACGTGAAGTGCAAGATCTACAGGCATTGCCGCGAACTAACTTTTCTGCAGGTCAAACTTCATCATGGACACTGCGTGCATCCTCTACTCCCTCACGTCCTCCTGCAGCACCACTGACTTCAGCCACCAATTCCAACCGAGATACAAGAAAACATGCGCCACCACCACCATTTGCCAGGAGTACACCTTCCGGTTCTGCACAGAGCTCTTCTTCATCCATGGCATCAACAGGGCAAACACATGATATTATTTGTCATCGTTGCAAGGGTGGAGGTCATTATGCGAGAGAATGCCCATCTAAGCGTGTGATGATTGTTACTGAGGATGGTGAGTATGAGTCCGCTAGTGACTATGATGAGGAGAGTTTGGCTCTTATTACAAGTGAAGAACACGGTGGAGGTGATTCTGATCACGAGACACAATACATGGCTCCTGAAGACACTGACAAGTATGAATGTTTAGTTGCTCAACGTGTTTTGAGTGTGCAGATCATACAAGCTGAGCAAAATCAGAGGAATAGTTTGTTCCATACAAAGGGAGTTGTGAAGGAACATTCTGTTCGCGTCATCATAGATGGAGGGAGCTGCAACAACTTGACTAGCATGGAGATGGTCAAGAAGCTATCTCTCACCACAAGACCACATCCACATCCTTACTATATCCAATGGTTCAATAACAGCGACAAGGTTAAGGTAACACATACTTTTCGTGTGCATTTTTGTATCTCTACATATGTTGATTATGTTGATTCTGACGTGGTACCCATGGAAGCATGTTCCTTATTACTTGGTAGACCATGGCAATTTGATAAAAAATATGTACACCATGGTAGAAAAAATCAGTATACTCTTGTTCATAAGGATAAACATATTACTTTGCTTCCTATGTCTCCTGATTCAATTTTGAAAGATGATATTAATAGAGCTAATAAAGCAAAAAAAGGGGGAAATAAGAGTGAAAATCAGATTGTGGCAAAAGAATTTGAGCAACAAATGAAGCCTGATAATAAACCATCTAGTGTTGCTTCTGAAATTAAAATGAAAAGTGCATGTTTACTTGCCACCAAATCTGATATTGATGAGGTAGATTTTAGGAAATCTATTTGCTATGCTATTGTGTGCAAAGAGGCATTATTTTCATTCGAGGACGTGCCTTCCTCTTTGCCTCCTGCTGTTATGAACATTTTGCAGGAGTTCGCTGACGTCTTTCCACAAGAATTGCCACCGGGATTACCACCTATTTGAGGGAATGAGCATCAGATTGACTTAATCCCCGGTGCATCGCTACCCAACCGTGCACCATATCGTACCAATCCAGAGGAGATGAAAGAGATTATGCGTCAAGTCCAGGAGCTGCTCGACAAAGGTTATATACGCGAATCCCTTAGTCCTTGTGTTGTTCCTATTATTCTAGTGCCGAAAAAGGATGGTACATCACGTATGTGTGTTGATTGTAGAGGCATAAATAATATTACTATTTGTTATCGTCATCCTATTCCTAGGCTAGATGATATGCTAGATGAATTGAGTGGATCTACAATATTCTCCATAGTTGATTTCCATAGTGTATACCATCAAATTCATATGAAATTGGGGGATGAATGGAAATCAGCATTTAAAACTAAGTTTGGGTTATATGAGTGGTTAGTCATGCCTTTTGGGTTAACTAATGCACCTAGTACTTTCATGAGATTAATGAACGAAGTTTTATGTGCTTTCATTGGACAATTTGTGGTAGTCTATTTTGATGATATACTGATTTATAGTAGATCTTTGGAGGAACATTTGGAACATTTATGTGCTATTTTTATTGCTTTATGTGGTAAACGTTTGTTTGGTAACCTTGCGAAGTGCACCTTTTGCACCGACCGAGTATCTTTTCTTGGCTATGTTGTTACTCCACAAGGAATTGAAGTTGATAAAGCCAAGATTGAAGTTATTGAGAGTTGGCCACAACCCAGAATGGTCACACAAGTGAGGCGTTTTCTTGGACTCGCTGGTTTCTATGGGCATTTTGAGAGATTTCAGCACCATTGTTGCACCTCTCAATGAGCTTACAAAGAAGGATGTGCCTTTTGTTTGGGGTGCCGCACAGGAAGAATTCTTCACGGTATTGAAAGATAAGTTGACACATGCTCCTCTACTCCAACTTCCTGATTTTAATAAGACTTTTGAGCTTGAATGTGACGCTAGTGGAATTGGATTAGGAGGTGTGTTATTACAAGATGGAAAACCTGTTGCATACTTTTATGAAAAACTGAGTGGGCCTGGTCTGAACTTTTCTACTTATGATAAAGAATTATATGCTCTTGTTCAGACCATAGAAACATGGCAACATTATTTATGGCCCAAAGAATTTGTTATACATTCTGATCATGAATCTTTGAAACACATTAAAAGTCAAGAAAAACTGAACCGTAGACATGCTAAATGGGTTGAAATCATTGAAACTTTCCCTTATATCATTAAACAAAAGAAGGGTAAAGAAAATGTTATTGCTGATGCATTGTCTCGTCGTTATACTCTGCTTTCACAACTTGACTTTACAATATTTGGTTTGGAGACCATCAAAGGTCAATATGTGCATCATACTGAATTTAAAGATGTTTTGCAGAATTGTAAGGAAGGGAGAACATGTAACAAGTTCGTTGTTAATAATGGATTTGTGTTTCGTGCTAATAAGCTATGCATTCCAGCTAGCTCCGTTCGTATTTTGTTGTTGGAGGAGGCACATGGAGGAGGATTAATGGGACACTTTGGCGTGAAGAAGACGGAGGATATACTTGCTACACATTTCTTTTGTCCAAAGATGAGACGGGATGTTGAGTGCTTTGTTGCTCGCTGCACTACATGTCAAAAAGCTAAGTCACGACTCAATCCTCATGGTTCATATATGCCTTTGCATGTACCTAGTGTTCCTTGGGAGGATATATCTATGTACTTTGTTTTAGGTTTACCTCGAACAAAGAAGGGGAGAGATAGCATATTTTTTGATGTTGATAGGTTCTCGAAAATGGCACACTTCATACCATGTCATAAAAGCGATGATGCTATTAATGTTGCTGATTTGTTCTTTTGTTAAATTATTCGCTTGTATGGTGTGCCAAATACTATTCTTTCAGATCGTGATACTAAATTTCTTAGCCAGTTTTGGAGATGTTTATGGGCTAAGTTGGGGACTAAACTCCTCTTTAGTACTACATGTCACCCCCAAACTGATGGACAAACTAAAGTAGTCAATAGAACATTGTCTACTATGCCTAGGGATGTTTTGAAGAATAACAAGAAAATGTGGGAAGTATGCTTGCCTCATATTGAAATTTCTTATAATCGTTCATTGCATTCTACTACTAAGATGTGCCCTTTTGAAATTGTGTAGGGTTTCCTTCGTCGTGCACCTATTGATTTGTTGCCTCTTCCATCTTCGGAGAAGGTTAATTTTGATGCTAAACAACATGCTGAATTGATATTAAAAATGCATGAGTTAACTAAGGAGAACATTGAGCGTATGAATGCTAAATATAAACTTGCTGGAGATAAGGGTAGAAAACATGGTGTGTTTGCACCTGGTGATCTTGTTTGATTACCTTTGCGTAAGGATAGATTTCCTGATTTGCGCAAATCAAAGTTCATGCCACGTGTTGATGGTCCATTTAAGGTGTTAGAGAAAATAAATGATTATGCATATAACTTGAACTGCCTGCAGATTTTCGGGTTAGTCCCACTTTTAACATTGCCGATTTGAAGCCTTATTTGGGTGAGGAAGATGAGCTTCCGTCAAGGACGACTTCATTTTAGGAAGGGGAGGATGATGAGGACATCAATACCATTGTTACACCCACAACCCCTACTGCTACATATACTGGACCAATTACTAGAGCTCGTGCATGCCAATTAAATTATCAGGTACTTCCGTTTCTTGGTAATGATCCTAATGTTCATGAGAATATGATGCTGCCTAAATTGGATACATTTATTTTGCTTACAAATGAAGGGACTCGCATGGATAAGAGGGGTGAACACGGGAGCAAGACCATGCATGGAGATGATGGCATGTGCAAGGGGAACAAGAACGGAGTAAGAAGTGTTGATTTCAGGAATTTGAAGCCACCATAATGAGTGCATGAAGCCTTGGAAGAAATATACAAGATGACACTTTATAAATTTCAACCAGTGGCTATCCTAGGTGCTGCGTCACCTTATTATTGGGCCAGGCCCATGAAATTTTGAAATACTTAAGTATAGGCTGTTTCTAGAGTTTGTATGTGTGTGGAAACAAGAGTTAGGGTTGGTTTCAGACCCCTTCTCCAAGCCCCACGAAATTTCCCCCTTCCTCCATATATACACCCCTTAGGGCGTCATTTCGACTTTGGTTTTTGTTTAGGTTAGAAGTTCGCCATAGCTGCAACTTCGCGTACTTCATTTGTGTTCAATGACCAGACCAAGACGTCGCAGAACCCCACCTTCATCAATGAAGCTTTTCTCTTATATTCGCAATATCTAGATTGCAATGTCAGTTTCTTGCTTGTTATTCCTTTGCTCGCAGGAAATAGACCCTCGTGGTCAGGTTGATCGTGCTCCAGCATGGTCAATAACCCTTCGGAAGTTGGTTTAGCGATTGCTAAGGCGCGACGTCTTCGCATGTTCGTAGTCGGATCGTCAAAGTCGACTCCCACAGAAACGATAGCTATCTCATCGAAACATCGACACACCTTTGCCTCTATCGCACATCTTGTGGAAAGACGTCAGCGAACTCCTGCGAAATGTTAGTCACAGCAGGAGGCAAAGAGGAAGGCACGTCCTCGAATGAAAATAATGCCTCTTTGCACACAAAAGCATAGCAAACAGATTTGCTGAAATCTAGCTCATCAATATCAGATTTGGTGGCAAGTAAACATGAACTTTTCAATTTAATTTCAGAAGGAACAATAGATAGTTTATTATTGGGCATCATTTGTTGCTCAAATTCTTTTGCCACAATCTAATTTTCACTCTTATTTTTCTCCTGTTTTGCTTTATTAAGTCTATTAATATCATCTTTCAAAATGGAATCAGGAGACATAGGAAGCAAAGTAATATTTTTATCCTTATGAAGAAGAGTATATTGATTGTTTCTACCATGGTGTACATAATTTTTATCAAATTGCCATGGTCTACCAAGTAATAAGGAACATGCTTGCATGGGTACCACATCACAATCAACAAAATTAGCATATGTAGAGATACTAAAATGCACACGAACAGTACTTGTAACCTTAACCTTGCTGCTATTGTTGAATCATTGGATTTAGTAAGGATGTTGATATGGTATTGTGGTGAGAGATAGCTTCTCCACCATCTCCATGCTAGCCAAGTTGTTGCAGCTCCCTCCATCAATGATGATGCAAACAAAATGTTCCTTCACAACTCCCTTTGTATGGAACAAATTGTGCCTCTGATTTGCTCAACTTGTGTTATCTACACACTCAAAAACGTTGAGCAACTAAACTCTCATACCTGTCAGTATCTTCAGCAGCCATGTATTGAGTCTCATGTTCAGAATCATCTTCACCATGTTCTGCACTTGCAATAAGAGCCTAAGTCTCCTCATCATAGTCACTAGTGGACTCATATCCACCATCCTCAGTAACAATCATCACACGCGGAGATGGACATTTGCTCGCATAGTGACCTCCACCCTTGCAACGACGACATATAACCTCATGTGTTCGCCCTGTTGATGCCATGGATGAAGAAGAGCTGTGTGCGGGACCGGAAGGTGTACTCCTGGTAGTTGGTAGTGGTGGTGCCTGCTTTATTGTATCTTGGTTGGAATTGGCGGCTGAAGTCAGTGGTGCTATAGTAGAACGTGTGGGAGTAGAGGATGTACGTGGTGTCGATGATGAAGATCGACCTACAAAATAATTAGTCCGTGCCAATGCCTGTCGACCCTGCACTTCAGGTTCAGCTTGCGATGGAATAAACGAGTTATTTTATTATACTCCTTATACTCTAGAATGGTCTGAACCTCTTTATTTAATCCACCCATAAAACGTGCAAGCATTGCTTCATTATCGTCAATAATACTACATCTAATCATGCCAATTTGTAATTCCTTATAATACTCCTGTACTAAATAAATAATGATTTCATTACATTACCTTGAAGTGGTGTTTTCTTTTCTTTCGCTAATGGAGCTCACGAGATTTTCTGTTAAGTTTTGTGTTGTGAAGTTTTCAAGTGTGGGGTAAAGATTTGATGGATTATGGAACAAGGAGTGGTAAGAGCCTAAGCTCGGGGATGCCCAAGGCACCCCAAGGTAAAATTCGAGGACAACCAAAAGCTTAAAGCTTGGGGATTCCCCGGAAGGCATCCCCTCTTTTGTCTTCGTCCATCGGTAACTTTACTTGGAGCTATATTTTTATTCACCACATGATATGTGTTTTGCTTGGAACGTCTTGTATGATTTGAGTGTTTGCTTGTTTCTTCTCCACAATCATCCTTTCTGTACACACCTTTTGAGAGAGACACACATTAATCGGAATTTATTAGAATACTCTATGTGCTTCACTTATATATTTTGAGTTAGACAATTTTGCTCTAGTGCTTCACTTATATCATTTAGAGCTTGGTGGTGGTTACATTTTATAGAAATAATTGATCTCTCATGCTTCACTTATATTATTTTGAGAGTCCTTTAGAACAGCATGGTAATTTGCTTTGGTTATAAAATTTGTCCTAATATGATAGGCATCCAAGATAAAAACTTCTAAGTGTATTGAATACTAAGAGAAGTTTGATACTTGATAGTTGTTTTGAGATATAAAGGTGGTAATATTAAAGTTGTGCTAGTTGAGTAGTTGTGAATTTGAGAAATACTTGTGTTGAAGTTTGCAAGTCCCGTAGCATGCGCGTATGGTAAACATTATGTAACAAATTTGAAACATGAGGTGTTCTTTGATTGTCATCTTTATGAGTGGCGGTCGGGGATGAGCGATGGTCTTTTCCTACCAATCTATCCCCCTAGGAGAATGCATGTAGTGCTTGGTTTTTGATGACTTATAGATTTTTGCAATAAGTATGTGAGTTCTTTATGACTAATGTTGAGTCCATGGATTATACGCACTCTCAACCTTCCATCATTGCTAGCCTCTTCTGTACCGTGCATTGCCCTTGCTCACCTTGAGAGTTGGTGCAAACTTTGCCGGTGCATCCAAACCCCGTGATACGATACACTCTATCACACATAAACCTCCTTATATCTTCCTCAAAAAAGCCATTCCGAGATATATTGCCATGCAACTTTCCACCGTTCCGTTTATTATGATGCGCTTCATCATTGTCATATTGCCTTGCATGATCATGTAGTTGACATTGTATTTGTGGCAAAGCCACCATGCATATTATTTCATACATGTCACTCTTGATTCATTACCCATCCTGGTACACTGCCGGAGGCATTCATATAGAGTCATATTTTGTTCTAAGTATCGAGTTGTAATCATTGAGTTGTAAATAAATAGAAGTGTGATGATCATCGTTAATAGAGCATTGTCCCAAATAAAAAAGAGAGAAAGGCCAAAGAAAGAAAGGCCCAAAAAAATAAAAAATAAGAAGGGACAATGCTACTATCCTTTTTCCACGCTTGTGCTTCAAAGTAGCACCATGATCTTTATGATATAGAGTCTCTTTTTTGTCATTTTCATATACTAGTGGGAATTTTTCATTATAGAACTTGGCTTGTATATTCCAACAATGGGCTTCCTCAAATGCCCTAGGTCTTCATGAGCAAGCAAGTTGGATGCACACCCACTTAGTTTCTTTTGTTGAGCTTTCATACATTTATAGCTCTAGTGCATCCGTTGCATGGCAATCCCTACTCCTTGCATTGACATCAATTGATGGGCATCTCCCTAGCCCATTGATTAGCCGCGTCAATGTGAGACTTTCTCCTTTTTTGTCTTCTTCATACAACCCCCATCATTATATTCTATTCCACCCACAATGCTATATCCATGGCTCACGCTCATGTATTTGCGTGAAAGTTGAAAAAAGTATGATATTATGAAAGTATGAAACAATTGCTTGGCTTGTCATCGCGGTTGTGCAAGATGAGAGCATTCTTGTGTGACGGAGATGAAGCATGGCCAAAATATATGATTTTGTAGGGATGAGCTTTCTTTGCTATGTTATTTTGAGAAGACATAATTGCTTGGTTAGTATGCTTGAAGTATTATTATTTTTATTTCAATATTAAAATTTTATCTTGAATCTTTCGGATTTGAACATTCATGCCACAATAAAGAAAATTAAATTGAAGAATATGCTAAGTAGAATTCCACATCAAATTTTTTGTTTTTATCATTTACCTACTCGAGGACGAGCAAGAATTAAGCTTGGGGATGCTTGATACGTCTCCAACGTATCTATAATTTTTGATTGCTCCATGCTATTATATATTCTATTTTGGATGTTTAATGGGCTTATTTTATACACTTCTATATTATTTTTGGGACTAACCTATTAACCCAAGGCCAAGTGCAAATTGTTGTTTGTTTGCCTATTTTAGTGTTTCCCAGAAAAAGAATATCAAACGGAGTCCAAACGGAATGAAACCTTCGGGAGCGTGATTTTTGGAACAAACGTGATACAGAGGACTTGCAGTGGACGTCAAGTAATCAAAGAGGAGGCCACAACGCAGGGGTGCGCACCTCCCCCTAGGCGCACCCTCCACCCTCGTGGGCCCCTCGTGGCTCCACTGACCTACTTCTTCCTCCTATTTATAACTACGTACCCCGAAACCATCGAGGAGCACCATAAAAACCTAATTCCACTGCCGCAACCTTCTGTACCCATGAGATCCCATCTTGGGGCCTTTTTTGGTGCTCCACCGGAGGGGGCATCGATCACGGAGGGCTTCTACATCAACACCATAGCCTCTCCGATGATGTGTGAGTAGTTTACCACAGAACTTCGGGTCCATAGTTATTAGTTAGATGGCTTCTTCTCTCTCTTTGGATCCCAATACAGAGTTCTCCTCAATCTTCTTGGAGATCTATTCGATGTAACTCTTTTTACGGTGTGTTTGTCGAGATCCGATGAATTGTGGGTTTATGATCAAGATTATCTATGAACAATATTTGAATCTTCTCCGAATTCTTTTATGTATGATTGGTTATCTTTGCAAGTCTCTCCGAATTATCAGTTTGGTTTGGCCTACTAGATTGATCTTTCTTGCAATGGGAGAAGTGCTTAGCTTTGGGTTCAATCATGCGGTGCTCGATCCCAATGACAGTAGGGGAAACGACACGTATTGTATTGTTGCCATCGAGGATAAAAAGATGGGGTTTATATCATATTGCTTGAGTTTATCCCTCTACATCATGTCATCTTACCTAATGCGTTACTCTGTTCTTATGAACTTAATACTCTAGATGCATGCTGAATAGCGGTCGATGTGTGGAGTAATAGTAGTAGATGCAGGCAGTAATCGGTCTACTTGTCACGGACGTGATGCCTATATACATGATCATGCCTAGATATTCTCATAATTATGCACTTTTCTATCAATTGCTCGACAGTAATTTGTTCACCCACCATAATACGTATGTTATCTTGAGAGAATCCACTAGTGAAACCTATGCCCCCTGCTCTATTTTCCATCATATTAATCTCCCGCCAACTAGCTATTTCTGGTGCCGTTTATTTTGCAATCTTTACTTTCAATCTTTATCATAAAAATACTAAAAATATTATCTTATCATCTCTATCAGATCTCACTTTTGCAAGTTGCCGAGAAGGGATTGACAACCCCTTTGTCGCGTTGGTTGCAAGGTTCTTATTTGTTTGTGTAGGTACAAGGGACTTGCGTGTGGCCTCCTACTGGATTGATACATGGGTTCTCAAAAACTGAGGGAAATACTTACGCTACTTTGCTGCATCACCCTTTCCTCTTCAAGGGAAAAACCAACGCATGCTCAAGAGGTAGCAAAGAATAGACTCGATCTAAACTATGAAAAACTGTAAAATATCACCAAGCAACTTGGAAATCTGATACCACTTGAGAGAGGCGAGGGTGTGCCAATGTTTCGATGAGATAGCTATAATTTTATGTCGGTGTCGACTTTGACGACCCGACTATGAACGTGTGAAGCCGTCGTGCCTTAGCAATCGCTAAACCAACTTCCAAGGGGTTATTGACTATGCCGGAGCATGATCAACCTAACCACGAGGGTCTATTTCCTACAAGCAAACGAAGAAAAAGCAAGAAAATGAGATTGCAATCTGGATATTGTGAATATAAGATGAAAGGTTTTGTTGGTGCACTAATGTTTGGGCCCTTTAGTACCCCTTACTTGTGCACGGGTAGTTGCAGCCGTACCCGCGACAAAGCCTGAAAGGGACAATCGGAAGCAAATACGAGAAGACAAGCTGAGACCCCAACGAGATCCTTGTCGGGATGGTTTGTGAGGCCCCGTCAAGATCCTTGTCGGGACGGCTTGCAAAGCACTAACAAGACCACCACCCTTGAGGTCGAGAGCTCTGACACCATCGACAATGTAAAGTCCAAGACCCAGGTGCGTCTGCGTGGTGGCATGCAGATCTTTGTGAAGACTGGTGGTGTGCAAATCTTTGTGAAGACCAGAAGCTCCAGCGCAGCGACTGGCCTGCCAGCCTGGCAAGCACCTGCGTGGTGGCATGCAGATCTTCGTGAAGATCTTGCCACCGCTCCAGCGCAACGGCTAGCCAGTCAGCTTGGCATTGCATGCCTCGTCATCCTGGATGCATGTCAAGATGGGGTGAGGCGGCGACGGACGGGACACGCTCTATTTCCGTCCCCGATAAAGTTAGGGACACGTAACCAGTGCATTTAAGGCGTTTGTCCTAAGACGTCAGTGATAAGCATGCACACTGTAGCAACTTTACACCTCCCGTGTGCCTGTACGCCACTGTGGTCGTCCCTTTCTATAAAAGGAGGCCCAAGGCTATACAGGAAGTGACTTTTTGGACTTTCTGGCCCAGTTTGCATGTGTAGCAGCTACCCGAAGCTCAAGAACACTCAATACAGTACAAGCAGGACTATGGTTTTACGCTTCTGAGCGGCCTGAACCTTGGTAAAAATCCCTCGTGTTGATCGTTAGATCGGCTCTTTGTGCACTCTCTTTCCCTTCCAGTTGTAGAAGGGATCCACGTCATCCCATAGGTGTCGTTTCCGCGACATCTTTGGCGCGCCATGTAGGGGAAGAAGGTTGTGCAAACCTGATCTAGCAGTTAGCGCGTCAGTTTCTTCAACGTCTTCATCGCCATGTCTCCCAAGAAGAAGGGTATCACGATGATTGGTTCGTCTACAGTCGATCTGCCCGTACCGACACGGACGGGTGACGGGGTAGACGTGGATGGCGGTGGAGGTGGAGATCACGAGCATCCACGGTGTTCTGGCGACCAGAGCCAGGCGAGCGGTATCGTCCGCGGCTGCAACGACGATCCGCGCGCCGCTGGGTCCAAGGACGGAGTCGTGCTCCCTATGGGCGGTGCGGCGACCTCCCAGACACCCCCGCCGGTGCATGCGACACGGTCTTCCCATGTCGTGCGTGATGAGCAGCGCCACGGCGTTGGTGACCCCGATCGTCGCCATGGAAAGGGCCCCCAGCATCATTCGCGAGATGCGCAAGGCCAGCATGCACGCCAAGATGCTGGTGGGAATGGCGCACGGCTGCAGAACCGCGATGGAGCTCCTTCTAAAGCAGTTAGAAGTCAGAGCACCACACGTCACTCGCGCTTCTCGCTGTTACCTACGCCAGCAGAAGCGTTGGCACGAGCGCAACTACTCCTGGATTTTCCTCTTGCTGTGGAGAAGCAAGAAGAGTGGAGGGATGCTGTCGAGAGCCTTATTGGCCTCGCTAATAAAGATGGGCACCAGGAGGCAGGTCCTTCGCAGCGTCGGTCCACCGAGCCGGCGTGTGCCGACAGCGGAAGGATCGGAGGCTCTGCAAGCACAATGCACTCCCCTCCACCACGACAGCAACGGTCGCCAGCTCGGCTGGTTGATGCCCGCGATGATGGATCCACGGCATCATCTAATCCATGAGCTCGCCGCGACCAATGTCAAGTTCTTCGGGAACAGGTCAAATAAGACGCTCGAACTACCATCGAGCGGCGGCACGAAGCGCGCCATCAATCTGATAGGTGCGCAGGGCCCACCATAGACAGGCCTACACCAGGCGATTCTGGTGACTTACCTTACGAGGTGGGTTGTCTAGCTTTCACCCGTGAGATGCGCCGATTCCAGTTGCCCACTTCCCGCATGATCAAACCAGAGGTCCCAGAGAAATACGATGGAAAGACTCATCCCTCCGAGTTCCTGGGCATTTATACCTTCACGATGCAAGCTGTCGGGGCTCGAGACGGCAAGGTGCTCGCCAACTACTTCATGTTGGTGCTCAAGCCCAACGTCAAGTCGTGGTTGATGCAGCTGCCAGTAGATTCCATCTCCTCTTGGTCAGATCTGTGCCACGAGTTTGTTGGTGCCTTTACCGGAGGCAACCAAGCTGCTGGCCAGGCGAGTGATTTACATCTCATCCCCTAGAAGGATGGTGAATCCTTGCGCAAGTACATACAGAGATTCAACCATGTGCAGTAGAAGATCCCAGATGTTCATCCTACCGCTGTCATCAGTGCATTTCATCAGAATGTGCGGACCCGCAAGATCCACGAAGAGCTGGTGATGAACAAGGTTAGGGATGTTGCCGAGCTTTATGTTTTGGCTGATAGGTGTGCTCGGGCTGAAGAAGGAAGGAAGTGCCTCCGGAGACGAAGACGTCGTCGCCCCAGCAAAGAAGGGCCGATGGCCAACAGGAAGCGTAAGGGCAAAACCGTGCTTGCCGTCGAGCAATCCGGCAATCCCAGCACCGCCAAGAAGGCCAAGGTTGATGACCTCGGCAAGGAGGTTACAGGGTGTGCCGCCAGCCAGGCCTTGACGGCTGCCGACAAGTGAGAGGGATCCGACAAACAATATTGCAAGATCCATCGCACCAAGGGCCATGACCTCCAGAACTGCTGGCAAGTTGAGTAGCTTGTGGAAAAGCAAAAAGTTGAGTATGAAAGGCGAGACAAGGAGTGATGAGGACACCAATACCATTGTTACACCCACAACCCCTGCTGCTATACATACTGGACCAATTACTAGATCTCGCGCACGCCAATTGAATTATTAGGTACTTACGTTTCTTGGTCACAATTCTAATGTTCATGAGAGTATGATGCTGCCTAAATTGGATACATTTGTTTTGCTTACAAATGAAGGGTCTAGCTTGGACAAGAAAGATGAACCTTGGAGCAAGTTCATGCATGGAGATGATGGCATACGCAAGGGTAACAAGAACGGAGGTACAAGTGATGATTCTAGGACTTTGAAGCCACCATAATGAGTGCATGAAGCCTTGGACGAAATATACAAGACGCCACTTCATAAATTTCGTCCAGAGGCTATTCTAGGTGCTGCGTCACCTTATTTTTGGGCCAGGCCCATGTAATTTCGAAATACTTGATTATAGGTCGTTTTTAGAGTCCGTATGTGTGGGGAAACAAGAGTTAGGGTTGGTTTCGGACCCCTCCTCCAAGGTCCACGAAATTCCCCCTCTCTCCTCCATATATATAGCCCTTAGGGCATCTTTTAGACTTTGGGTTTTGTTTAGATTAAAATTTCGCCATAGCTGCAACTTCGCGTAATTTGTTTGTGTTCAACGACCAGACAAAGGCGTCACAGAACCCCACCTTGATCAATAAAGCTTTCCTCTTATATTCGCAATATCCAGATTGCAATCTTAGTTTCTTGCTTGTTCTTCGTTTGCCTGCAGGAAACAAACCTTCGTGGTCAGGTTGATCGTGCTACGGTGTGGTCAATAACCACTCGGAGTTGGTTTAGCGATTGCTAAGGCGCGACGTCCTCGCACGTTCGTAGTCGGATCATCAAAGTCGACTTCCTCCAAAACGATAGCCACCATCTCATCGAAAGACGGGACACCTTTGCCTGTATCAAGTGGTATCAGATTTCTAGGTTGCTCGGTGAGATTTTACAGTTTTTCGTAGTTTAGATCGAGCCTGTTCTTCATACCTATAGTCCACGACAAAGCCAAAAAAATTAGGGTTAGTTCATCGTATCCGAACCAGTCTGAGCCTTTGCATAGTCTTTTCAGTATTTTGCTTTGTTGAATTTGCGATTGCATCGTCGTGTCAAGTTGTTGGTCTTAGCATCTAGTCTTTTAGAGTTTTGAGTTCTGGTCATAAGTTGTCATGCCGCCGCCGCACCATCATCATCGCCCCTGCCACCTACCACCACCGCTCCGAATCCGTATCCATATACCACCACCGATCCATATCCATATCCTACCACCGCTATCACCACCGCTGCCATATACCACCACCGCTGCCATATATCCACCACCAATCTAAGCTCCTTTCATATTAGGTTTGTTTTCGAGATCCATCTAAATTCCGATTCGTGTTTCCTTGCCTAAGTAGGTTTCAGAAAAAAAAAGAGTCTGGAGATCCCCGGGCAGTTTTTAGGCGAAAATTTCGGCGACCGAAAATATTTTTTTCCCTATCCTATTTTTAGGCTTTTCTGAGTCTTTTGACACACTCGCCATCATAGTGATTTTTTGTCGCACTATTTCGTCGTCGCTGCCCTGATTTCTGAAAAGAATAGTCAAAAAAAATTCGGTGCCCATCCTGTTAGTTAGACCTGGAAAGAGTTTTGAGACACTCGCCATTATAGTGAATTTTCCCAAAAAAAAAGAGGAGCGAAAAAAACAGAGCGAAAAAAAATTCGAGAGTGTGCTTTTCCCTTGTTTACGTGCAGCGCCGTGATTTTGTTTGTGTTCTAGGCTCGCGTCTCTAGCACGGTCTAGGCTAGGACCAGCACAGTACGGTCGTTGAGCGTTTATTCAACTTTGCATCTCTGAATTGATTATTGCTGACCCTTTTTGCTACCATATGATAAGCCTTTCGAGCTCCACATACATCTACATCATGCGTTTGACTCTCCCTGGTAATCACTCTATCCAAGCTTTGAGAGTTCTGACTACATGTGGGTACAGTGTGCTACCTCTGCAGAGTGTGTAATCTATCGATAGCCGAGTGCACGGTCACGGACACCTCGTGGTAGGTCCCACCATGAGTCAACGTCTAATAAAAATTTGCACACTAAGCTATGAACTTTGCATTGTCGATGGATGGCAGAAAGGCCATCGAGACATTTGGACCAAATGATTGTCATGGTTGTGACCGCTGTAAGGATCACGAGTTGTTCTTGAGAAAGACCACTTTGGTGGTTTGTTTGTGATCCAGAGATGATCACAATTGGTAACCTGTCCCGAGGGACGTTCGAGCATGATCACAACATGTTGACATATAGTGTTGTATTATCAATAATTGGTTAAATATCATGATATTGTTTGTCATTATGATTATGCCTGTTGTGAGCTTGCAAGTACATTCAATGTACTGACCTGGCGTGTCATGCCAGATCTCAGGAAAGTATCGTTGGAGAGGAGCGCTGTTCGAGTCTAGATTGTGTCCACATCGGTGTCCCTGTGATATGGAGCTTCCTCCACGATGTTATTTCGCTGCCATGTAGTTGTTCGGATCGAGGCCTCTTTATGTCCACTAAATAATGTACATATTGTTCAGTCGCACCGAGTGTGCCGCTTGGCCTCGACAGTTGTTGTAATGTAAACTCTGTTCCGCTAGCATCAATAAAGCGGTTGTTTTTCTGTACCAAGATGTTGTGTGTTGCCAGAAGATATGGTCTCTGGGCCGGCAATGCATGGTAAACCGGTCGCTCTGAGCTGGGGTGCCACAGTCAATAACCTCTCGGAGTTGGTTTAGCGATTGCTAGAGCACGACGTCCTCGCACGTTCGTAGTCGGATCGTCAAAGTCGACTTCCTCCAAAACGATAGCCACCATCTCATCGAAAGACGGGACACCTTTTCCTCTATCAAAAAAGTCGACACCCTGGTTGGATGCGGGGAACGAAGTAATGGTTGAAGAGGGTCGTATTGAGGACCACCCCGACGAAGTTCTCACATAGGTGGGCGAAGGTGGACATGCATGCCACATCATTCAGCGTAAAATCCAAGATATGGAAGCCGAATGTGTATGTGATGTCGTTGAGGACATCAGAAAATATGGGGCAGAGCCCACAGTAGAAGTAATCGATGTAGAAAATGAATTTATTTGGGACGGGCTCGGCACAAGAAGCTGGGATGACAGGGGTAGCAGGGTGCTCCGTCGTCGCTCTCCCCCACATACACTAGTACCGATCCCTCAGAGCGCGCACATTGAGCGTCGGAGCAAAGACGATGTTCTCCCTCCACATCTTCACCTACTCGCTCTCCGACACCTCTTTCCCCTCACTCGCCTTGAGCGCCTCCTTGCTCCTGCTCGCTTTAGGCACCATGAGGGACTGGAGAGAAGCAGGTGGCCGAAGATGGTGGGAGCACAGGGGCGGCGGATGGATGAGGAGACTCCGTTTCAGGCTCAAGGAGGAAGATGCCAGTGGTTCCTAGATTGGAACGGGTTAGGGGTAAGTGAGCAGCGCCCCTGCGGATTCCTCTTTTTATGGGGAAGGTGCGGGGCTGCCTCTTTACTGTTTGATGTGAAGGCGTTCCCATAGACGTGTTGCTGCTGCAACCGTTCCGCGCACGCACCCCACATCGCGCACTCAATGCGGATCGTGGGGAAGCACAACAGACGATATGATTACATTAGTTAAATCCTGCCACACGTGACCGTGCATTGTTTGGGCCTGGCCCAATGACGCCTCGCGCTTGGGTGTGGCCCAGGCATGGGGGCTCCTATCGGTGCACTAAAGTTTGGGCCCTTTAGTACCCCCTTACTTGTGCATGGGCAGTTGCAGCCATACCCGTTGTCGGTGTCAAAACCGGCGGATCTCGGGTAGGGGTCCTGTATTGTGCGTCTAGGGTCGATGGTAACAGGAGACGGGGGACACGATGTTTACCCAAGTTCGGGCCCTCTTGATTGAGGCAATACCCTACTTCCTGCTTGATTGATCTTGATGAATATGAGGATTACAAGAGTTTATCTACCACGAGATCATAATGGCTAAACACTCGATGTCTAGCATGTATGATTGTGATTGCCTCCACGGACTAAACCCTCTGGTTTATATAAACACCGGTGGGGCCTAGGGTTGTACAGAGTCGATTTTCAAAGGAAGGAATCTACATATCCGAATGCCAAGCTTGCCATCCATGCAAAGGAGAGTCCCATTCAAACACGGGAGGAAGTCTTCCATCTTGTATCTTCATAGCCCATTAGTCTGGCGCATGTTACATAGCCCCGGACGCCCGAGGATCCCTTAATCTAGGACTCCCTCAGTAGCCCCCGAACCAGGCTAAAATGATGACGTATGCGGCGCACTTATTGTCTTCGGCATTGCAAGGCGGGTTCCTTCTCCGATCACTTCAAAGTACCTAACCCAAAAAGCTATACTCTGTTTGTGTCTTAATGTCGCACCCTTTGGCTTCTGCGCCTCCGTTGCTTCTGCTTCCACGTGTCGAGCAAATATGAGAGGTCATGGTATTTTTCGCACGTAACACCCCGGCCATGTAAGAAAGGCATCTATTTAAAGAGATTGGATCTTAGATCCCATTCCACACCAAGCGGAAAATCCTTAGAGCTCGCTAGGAGAAACCATTCCAACATTGCTAGTGAGGGAGTCCTGGATTAGGGGGTATCCGGACACCCGGATTATAATCTTTGGCCGGACTGTGGGACTATGAAGATGCAAGATTGAAGACCTCGTCTCGTGTCCGGATGGGACTCTCCTTGGCGTGGAAGGCAAGCTTGGCAATATGGATATGTAAATCTCCTTCCTTGTAACCCTAGCCCCCTCCGGTGTCTATATAAACCGGAGGGTTTAGTCCATAGGACACAACAACAACAACAACAACAACAACAACAACAACAACAACAACAACAACAACAACAACAACAACAACAACAACAACAACAACAACAACAACAACAACAACAACAACAACAACAACAACAACAACAACAACAATCATACCATAGGCTAGCTTCTAGGGTTTAGCCTCTCTGATCTCGTGGTAGATCAACTCTTGTATTACCCATATCATCAATATCAATCAAGCAGGAGTAGGGTTTTACCTCCATCGAGAGGGCTCGAACCTAAGTAAAAACATCGTGTCCCTTGTCTCCTATTACCATCCCCCTAGACGCATAGTTCGGGACCCCCTACCCGAGATCCGCCGGTTTTGACACCAACATTGGTGCTTTCATTGAGAGTTCCACTGTGTCGTCACCACAGGGAAGGATGTCTCGCCTCGTCCTTAAAGATGACATTACCGCCGGAGGGGCCTTGGCTGTCAGACAAACTCTCCGGCTAGGCGGTTTTATCATGACCGCATGTTCGGCTACTGCACCAACGATGACTTCTCGGGTCTTCGAAAACTGCCTCCACGTCAACTCGGAACTTGCCGAGCAGATGGATCCAATGGAGCTCTCTTCCCTGAACGAGCTCTTGGATCGCATTGCTGCCTTGGGAGTCGCTACGGACTATGATCAGATTGGGCTTAAACCCGATCAAAGGGAGATTTACTCTCCACCTGTCACCCATCATATCGCGGTAGTGGAGGAACAATGCGGTGACTCTTCCTCTATTTTGAGGACTAATTATGTCCGGACTCATGAGCTCTCCGAGCCGGATACCCGTTTACGGGAGGACATCACCCAAACCCTGGACCTAGAGTCAGGCAGCGGGCCAGACTTATTGGGCAACATCCCGGAACCCAAACTTCCAAGATTGGAAGCTCCTCGGCCCATGGGTCTCAGATAGGGTGAGGGTTTGGATTCAATTCCACCCACCCACCCAAACATAAGCGATCTTTCCCACATCAGGCAAGAGCCCTAGGAAACAGTACATCATTATTGGGCCAGATTCCTTCTTGTGATGAACAAGGTTAAGGACTGTCGCGAGGAAGACGTAGTCTCATTCTTCTGCAATAATTGCATGGACAAGGGAATCCTTAACGCCATAAGTCGCCGTGAAATAACACACTTTGCCGACTTGGCGTCAATAGTATGAAAGTACTGTGCGATGGAAAGCGCCTGGAAAACCGAAACAAAATTTTGGGATAATCCGGCCCCAAATACACACCCAGTCTGTCGGTGTACTAAAGTAGGGGTACCTTAGTACCCCAAACTTGTGCACGGGCAGTAGTAGCCTCCCGCGGCAAGGCCTGCCAGGGGAGCGACAAGAGTCTCCACGGCCCGTTCCGGGCCGGACGAAGGCCAAGTGATCGAGCCTAGAAGACCAAGCCCCGGCAAGAGGAGCTTGCCGGGTCGAGAAGGCAAGGTCCGGCAAGAGGAGCTTGCTGGGCCAAGGCGACAAGGCCCCGGCAAGAGGAGCTTGCCGGGACGACTAAGCCGAAGCACCAAGGCCCCGGCGGGAGGAGCTCGCCGGGACGGCCAACCCAAGGCACCCCAAGAGAAGCCCGCCGCGGCGCGCCGCGCGCCCCGGCAAGGCCTGGCGAGCGGCAAGCTCCCAGGTGCGGCAAGGCAACTACCGCGGCAAGCCACTTGCCGCGGCAAACCACCACATCCGGCCTGCGCTCCAGCTCACCTGCCCACGCGTCGCTCTGGGGCTTCCCGGAGGCACGTGGCGGGACGTCGCGCAACCTGAGACGCGCGGTGGCATGCGACGTTGGCAGAGTCACCCCCGTGGCGAGCGGAGGCGCTCCTAACGGTCCGCCTCGGCACTGTTCAGGCGATCCAGACGGGCATTTAATGCCTTTGTCCCCCGCCGTCAGAGTTAGGTGTGATAGCACTGTGTGGCCACTATTCATACAATCCCTTGCCATTTTTACCCTCACCTGCGTCGCTCCCTGTGGGAAACCCCTTGGCATATAAAAGGAGGCCCACGCGCACGTAGAAAAAAAGGAGGGGGGATCGGACCCAATAGGCCCTCGCCTACGTCCAGCTCCAACTTACTGTAGCTTCTTGCGCTCCAGAGCAAGAACCCGAATCAACCAGACATGCAGCAGCAGGGTTTTACGCATGCATGCGGCCCGAAGCTGGGTAAAATCGTTGTGTGTGTGTGTCGCCTCGATCTGCCCTTTGTGCATCCTCCGCCCCCGCCGAACCGACAAGGGGCTCCGTCCCCATAGGTGCTCGTGGAGGCCACATATCCCCCGACATCTTTGGCGCGCCAGGTAGGGGAGCGCGTTGAGGTTGTGTGAACCAGATCCGGCGTCCGCGCGAGCCAGACTCTCATCGTCTGCGCCAGCATGGCGCCGAAGAAGAAAGCTCCGGAGGTGACCGGCCCGTCAGCGTCGAACCCACCGCCCATGGAGCAGACGGGTGGTGGGGAGGACGCCGGCGGAGGGACGGGCACCGTCGAACCAGTTCTTGGTCCCGCGGCGTCCGAGCTCGCCCCGCGCCCCTCTCAGGAGGCGTGAAACCAACAGCGTCATGGTACCCATGGTACCATACGCTCGCTGGACCCGAGCCACGCTGGTGGATCCCAGGGCGCTCTGGACCGGCATGCGATCCAGCGTGCCGGGACGAGCGTCGCGCGGCTGCCTGGACCGGGTGCTGCTCCTTCTAACGTGGTTAGGGGTTCGAGCACATCCCGCTCCTCGCGCCGCTCGCCGCCTCTGCCCGCCACCCCAGCGGAAGCTCTCGCGCGAGCTCGGCTGCTTCTAGACTACCCTCCAACGGCGGACAAGCTCGACGGCTGGAGGGCAACCATCCAGAGCCTCATCGGTTTCGCCAACGGCGACACTCCGCGGCAGCACAGCGCATCGCAGCCGCGGCCAGTCTCCCAAGCGAGAACCGATGGCGCCAAGAACGGCGGGGGCGCGACCACCGTGCACTCCCCGCCCCAGAAGCCACGGTCGCCGACTCGCCGGGTTCACCTCGACGACGACTCCACCGCGTCGTCGAACCCGCGAACTCGCCGCGACCAACGCCAAGTCCTTCACGAACGAAGGGAACAAGACGCTCGAACCCGCATCGAGCGTAGAAGAGAGGCGCGACGTCAATCAGACCAGCGCGTTGGGCCCACTGGAGACATGCACGCGCCGGGGGAGCCAGGTGAACTGCCGTATTCGGTAGGTTGCCCTGCATTCACCCGCGAGCTGCGGCAAGTCCAGTGGCCCAGCACAAAGAACTTCAAGCCCGACGTGCCCGAGAAGTACGACGGCAAGTCGCATCCGTCTGAGTTCCTCAGCATCTACACCATTGCGGTGTAGGCTGCCGGGGGACGGGACGATAAGATCCTTGCCAACTACTTCCCGCTGGTACTCAAGCCCAACGTCAGATCCTGGCTCATGCACTTGCCGGACGGCTCCATCTCCTCCTGGCCAGATCTATGCCATCAGTTCGTGGGCGCCTTCATGGGCGGCCACAAACCCCATGGCCAGGCGAGCGACCTTCATCTGCTTGTTCAGAAGGAGGGGGAGCCTTTGCGCAAGTTCATCCAGAGGTTCAGCCGTGTGCACTACAACATCCCAGACGTCCACCCCGCCGCGGTGATCAGCGCGTTCCACCAGAACGTGCGTAACCGTAGGATGCGGGAGGAGATGGCGATGTGCAAAATCAAGGAGGTCAGCGAGCTTTACGCCCTGGCCGACAAGTGTGCACGCGCTGAGGAGGGGAGGCGGCTCACCGGAGAAAGTGTTGGAGAAGGAGACTCCGACAGTGAAGGTACCACCCTGGCAAGGAGAGGCCGGCGGCGGAACGGCAATAAGAAGAAAAACCCAGAGGTACTGGTTGTCGAGAAGTCCGGCAGCGAGGGCTCCGCCAAGAAAGCCCAAGCGGGAGGCCCCGGCAAGGAGGTTGCCGGGTGCGCCAACTGCCGGGCGGTGGCGGCTGCCGATAAGCGGGACGGTACCGACAAGAAGTACTGTAAGATCCACCGCACCAGGGGCCACGACCTCCAGAGTTACAAGCAAGTCGAGCGACTCGTTGACCTGCAAATGGCCGAGTACGCACGACGCGACAAGGAGAGGGCCCAAGCAGGTGGCGGGGGATCCGGCACGAAGCGTCCCGGCCCGGGGGAGCGCCGCGGCAAGGACAAGCAGCGGCAAGTAGACAGACCTCCCCGGGGCCGCGACAAGAGCGAAGACGAAGACGACGACGAAGACATGGAAGACCCCGAGACCAGCGAGTAGGAGTTTCAGAAAGCCACTAAGGTTTTGTCTGTGGACGGCGGTGCCTCCCTGCACGCTTCCCACCACCAGCTTAAACGGTGGGTGCGGGAGGTCAATGCAGTGGAGCCACCCGTCGAGTCACGCAGACCCCGGAGATGGTCCAGCACGCCTATCATCTTCAACATTGAGGACCACCCTAATCGCACAACCGCGGTCGGGTGCTTGCCGATGTTGGTTTCCCCAACGATCCGCAACCTCAAGGTCACTAAGATGCTAGTTGATGGCGGGGCCGGCTTGAATCTGATCTCCTCTGCTGTTCTCCGGAGACTCCAAGTTCCCGACAGCGAGCTCGAAGAAACCGGCACATTCCAAGGAATCAACCCAGGAAGGAGCAAGCCGAAGGGAAAGATCACGCTGCCGGTAACATTTGGCAGTGAGCTGAATTTCAGAACTGAGAAGGTCACCTATGACGTCGCCGACCTTCCGTTGCCCTACAACGGGATCCTCGGCCGACCAGCACTCGCCAAGTTCATGGCGGCCTCTCACTATGCGTATAACATGCTCAAGATGCCCGGCCCGATAAGCGTCATTTCTGTCCCCGGCGACAAGAAGGATGCCCTTATCTGCGCCGACCAATTATACCGGGACGCAACAGCGGCAACGGCCCGCGGTCCGCTCGCCGCTGGAGCTTCTGGGGGAAAGAAGAAGTCCGGCAAGTGCTCTGGCGCCCACTCCGGCAAGCGCGCCTCTTCGGAGTGCTGCGCTACCGTCGAGGACGTGCCATCGAGCCCCACCGGCAAGAAGAAGTTCGGCAAGTGCTCTGGCGCCCACTCCGGCAAGCGCGCCACTTCGGAGTGCTGCGCTGCCGTCGAGGACGTGCCATCGAGCCCCGCCGGCAAGAAGGCCAAGCCCGGCGAATGCTCTGGTGCCTACTCCGGCAAGCGCGCCTCTTCGGAGTGCTGCGCTGCCGTCGAGGATGTGCCATCGAGCCCCGCCGGCGAACACGAGAAGACGACGGCTGCTCCACCCGCGACCAAGAAGGTGCCCGCCAAGGAGGACGGCACTGGTGGTACCTTCACCATCAGTGCCACTCTCGGCCCCAAATAGGAAGGCGCGCTCGTTGCTTTCCTGTGGGCGAATGTCGATGTGTTTGCCTGGCAACCATCTGACATCCCCGGCGTTCCCAGGGAAGTGATTGAGCACCACCTTGCCGTCTGTCCTCATGCGCGGCCCGTCAGTCAAAAGGTCAGGAAACAAGCGGTGGAGCGCCAAGAGTTTATCGAGAAGGAAATCAAGAAGTTGGAAGCGGCAGGCCTCGTCAGAGGCGTGCTCCATCCGACGTGGTTGGCCAATCCTGTCGTCGTGCGCAAGGCAAACGGGAAGTGGAGGCTTTGCATCGATTTCACCGATGTCAACAGAGCTTTCCCTAAAGATCCATTTCCCTTGCCGCGCATCGACCAGATTGTTGACTCCACGGCCGGATGCGACCTGCTTTCATTCCTTGACGCCTACTCCGGGTACCACCAGGTCTTCATGGCCAAAGAAGACGAAGAGAAGACTGCGTTCATCACTCCGTGCGGCACGTACTGTTTTGTGCGGATGCCTTTTGGACTGAAGAACGCGGGCTCAACATTTGCGAGGGTTGTCCACACTGCTTTTGAGCCACAGATCCACAGAAATGTGGAGGCTTACATGGACGACATTGTGGTCAAGAGCAGAGACAAGGCAACCTTGGTACAAGACTTGGAAGAGACCTTTGCAAACTTGCGCAAGATCAGCCTCAAGCTCAATCCCGAGAAGTGCGTGTTCGGAGTTCCCTCCGGCAAGCTTCTCGGGTTCTTCATGTCTCAGCGTGGGATCGAAGCCAACCCCGACAAGATCAAGGCCATCGAGCAGATTGAAGCACCAACGCGTGTCAAGGACGTGCGAAGACTTGCCGGCTGCGTGGCGGCTCTCAGCAGATTTATTTCCAGGTCCGCGGAACGCGCCCTGCCGTTTTTCAAAATCTTGAAAAAGGCAGGTCCAGTAAAATGGACTCCGGAAGCGGAGGCTGCGCTGCAAGACTTGAAGAAATACCTGTCCTCCGCCCCTATACTTGTCGCGCCTAGACCACAAGAGAAGTTGCTGCTCTACCTAGCGGCAACCAATCAAGTGGCTAGTGCTGCGTTAGTTGCGGAGAGGGAAGCTGATGACGAGCCAGCAGCCACGGCAAGCGCGTCCAACGGCAAGCAGGGGGCTTCCCCGACAAGCTCTGGCCCCGGCAAAGGCGGATCCGCGCAAGCGCAAGGGGAAGTGCAGAGGAAGAGGATGGTGCAGCGCCCAGTTTACTTCGTCAGTTCCCTCTTGCAGGGGGCTAGGTCGAGGTACTCTGGTGTGCAGAAATTGCTCTTCGGCCTCCTCATGGCCTCGAGGAAGCTGCGCCATTACTTCCAAGCACACGAGATCACAGTGGTCACTCGCTTTCTGCTTAAGAGGATACTGCAGAATCCCGAAGCGACATGCAGGATTGTCGAGTGGGCACTAGAACTGTCAAGCTTCGGCCTCAAGTTCGAGAGCACCTCGACCATCCAGAGTCGAGCATTGGCAGAATTCATAGCAAAGTGGACGCCGACACCAGACGAAGAAATTCCAGAGATGAGCATCCCCGGCAAGGAAGCAACCGAAGAGTGGCTGATGTACTTTGATGGTGCCTTTTTGCTGGAAGGCGCCGGTGCCGGCGTGCTGCTCATCGCGTCCACCGGAGAGCACCTCAAGTACGTCGTCCAGATGCACTTTCCCAAGGAGCAAGCAACCAACAATACGACAGAGTATGAAGGTTTGCTCGCCGGTCTCAGGATCGCGGCGGAACTTGGGATCAAGAAGCTCATTGTCAGGGGTGACTCGCAGCTCGTCGTCCGCCAAGTGAACAAGGATTACCAGTGCCCGTTGATGGAAGCTTGCGTTGATGGAGTGAGGAAGCTGGATGAGCGCTTTGACGGCCTGCAAATGGAATACGTTCCAAGAGCAGAGAACGACATCGCAGACGGCCTGTCCAAATGCGCCGCACTAAAGCTACCTGTGGAACCAGGGACTTTTGTGCTCAAGCTGACTCAACCATCCGTGACACCATCGACTGGGCCAAGCAAGAAGAGGAAATCGGTCTCCAGCGACTACCTTCCGGCAGAGCTTCCTGAAGCCGCCGCTAAGGGAGTCCCCGGGATCGACGCCAAGAGTGCTGAGGAGCTGCCCGCTCCGGCAAGCCCCAGGGTTTGTCCCGACGAAGCAGGCGCTCCCGGCAAGCCGCGCCCCGGCAAGCCTGCCGGGGAACATTAAGCTCCGGCTGAGCCCCAAGTCCTCGCCGCGGAAGCTAATGTTCCCGCAGCCGCCGACATGCCTCTAGTCCTCGTCGTCGAGCCACAGGCTCCGACGTGGGCACAGCAGATCGTCCGTTTCCTCCAGACAGGAGAACTTCCCGAAGAACAAGGAGAAGCTGAAAGAGTAGCCCGACAGTCCAGTATGTACCAGTTCGTCGACAGCGCACTGTACAAAAGAGGACGCAATGGGGTGAAATTGAAGTGCATCCACCGGGAAGACGGACAGAAGCTGTTGGCGGAGATACACGGAGGCATATGTGGGCACCACATTGGCGCCAGAGCACTTGCCGGAAAGACGTTCCGGCAGGGCTTCTTCTGGCCCACAGCCCTCCAGGATGCAACTGCACAAGTAACCAAGTGTGAAGCGTGCCAGTTCCATTCCAAGAAGATACACCAGCCAGCTCAAGCTCTCCAGACGATCCCTTTATCCCGGCCCTTCTCGGTCTGGGGGCTCGATATCCTCGGCCCCTTCCCCCGATCCGTCGGGGGCTTTGAGTACTTGTTCGTTGCCATCGACAAGTTCACAAAGTGGCCAGAAGTGGAACCAGTGAGGAAGGTGACCGCCCAGTCCGCGATCAAATTCTTCAGGTCGATTGTTTGCCGCTTCGGGATCCCCAACAGGATCATCACCGACAACGGTACGCAGTTCACAAGCCACGCCTTCATGCAGTACACCCAAGATCTCGGCACCAAGGTCTGCTTCGCTTCTATTGCTCATCCCCAGAGCAACGGTCAAGCGGAAAGGGCCAACGCCGAGGTACTGCGCGGGCTCAAGACCAGAAGTTTTGACAAGCTGCTCAAGCGCGGACGGAACTGGGTTGAGGAGCTGCCGGCGGTTCTTTGGTCGGTCAGAGCGACGCCAAATCGAGCCACCGGCCAGACACCATTTGCTCTAATCTATGGAGCAGAAGCAGTTACCCCCACGGAACTCGTATACGGGTCACCTCGAGTGCTCGCTTATGATGAGCTTGAGCAAGAGCGGTCGCGTGAAGATGACGCACTGCTCCTCGAGGAAGATCGTCTCCAGGCCGCTGTGCGATCCGCTCGCTACCAGCAAGCTCTGCGTCGCTATCATAGCCGCGAAGTTAAGGCCAGGAGCCTCGAGGAAGGCGACCTTGTTCTTCGGCGCGTTCAGTCGGCCAAGATACACAACAAGTTGACGCCGAAGTGGGAAGGACCTTACCGGGTGAAAAGAGTCACGAGGCCCAGCGCCGTCCGCCTCGAGACCGAAGATGGTACTCCGGTGAGCAATTCCTGGAACATTGAGCATCTTCGCAAGTTTTACCCGTAAGGCGCGGTTGTCGGACCCTATCCGGCAACCAATTCTTTGTACAAAAGTCTTGCCGCGGACGCATGTAATCCTTTGTACAAAGCCAGGCGCAGACCCTGGCCGCAATTACGCGCTGGGGCCCCCCCCCCCAAGTTTTAGCATGCATGCTGAGTCGAGTCTCGTCCTTGGTTAGGGTTGATAGTGCCTAAAAGTCGCTAACCCCTAACTTAGAGGTCGAGTCCGCGTCTTTTTCCCGTCCTTTCCCTTTGGCTCGCGGGAACTGCCTACCCTTGCCGAGCCACTCAAGGACGAAGAAAGGGAGAAGGACGAGCCAGCACCCGCCTCCCGACAAGCCAGAGTTGCCGGGGGCTGCAACCTCAGATAAGTCTTTACATCCCTTATCATGCATTCTCTCGTGAGCCGCGGAATGTGAAAACCTTGCTTCCTCCTAAAAAGCTGCTGTGCTCTCTTAAGCGGCAAACCCCGGAGCGCGTTCCCGGGGCCCGCTTCGGATAGTAGCCGCGGCGGCAAGGGGAGGAAGCGAGGGGCCAGAACCCGCCTTCTCCCTGCCTCCGCCTAGAGCGGGAGGAGGGCCAAGGGGCGCGGGGGACGGCAGGGTCCGTTGCCGGACGGGGAAGTGTCTATCTTAACGGTGCAAAGGGTCCGCCCCTTGCCGCGGGATGTACCCGCGAGACAAATGATCCGGCAAACAACCCCTTTTCATTAAAAACATTCCACTCAGGTACAGTTCAGAGAGAATGAAAAACATGAAAGATGGGATTACAAGATTTTAATGCAACTAAGGCCCGAGGGCTTACAAGATAAAAAGAGATAAGGTGCCCGTAATCCCTTTCTTGTCTCTCTCCTCAGGAGGTACGGCAAGGAGGCGAGAAGGGCAAAAGGGGCGCCTAGATGAGCTACGGGTGGCAGAAGACGCCAAGAGAGCGTCCGAGGCCCCACCCCGGAGCTCCGGAGGCCGGAAGAAGACGGCGACGCCGGAAGCGGATCTCGAGAAGGAGGCGGCGAGACGTCAACACGCTGTCGAGGGCATCTAGCCCTCGTACTCCGAGTTGACGGCCTTGTCGCCAGCCTCTTCCGCAGCCTCGCCACTCCGACTGATAAGACGAAGCCCCGGCAAGAGGAGCTTGCCGGGCCGAAGAGAAGACCCCGATGGTCGTCGCCGCGAGCAGAGGTGGTGACGGCGTCTGGGGCGAGGTTGGAAGATGAGGCAGCGGCCTTGCCGCCCGTCCTCTTCCTCTTCCGCATCCTCCCTATGCCAGCCGCCCAAGGAGACGACCCCGGGGAGTTCACGGCGCCAGCGACGCGGACGATGGGGGCCGCCGGTGCCACGCGGAGCTGCGACTAGCGCCTAGTCGTGCCCGTCACCCCGGCGACCGCCCGCCCTCGTCGTCGTTGTCGCTCCACTCCTCGTCACTCTCGCTCGAGGAGGAGCCTTCGCTGTCGGAGGAGCTATCCACGCAGCACCGGGCCCGGGTGCCGAGGTCCCCGAAGACCTTGACGGAGAGCAGATCGCCCTCCATTAGCTTGAAATGGAGGGCGAACCCCGTCGTCAAGCTGTGGATCCGGGCGAACGACTTCCACCCTCGGCCCAGACACATCACGCCGGGGGCTCGGGATTCGACGCGGACTCGCGTACCACTGATCCCGCAGCCCCTCATGCGCAGCCTCAGCGTCTCGTGTTGTTCCGCCTCCAAGACGTCCGCGAAGGGGGCCGGGAGGCGGAGGCGACGGCGAGGCGCCCGTCGCAGCCTGATGATGAACTCGCTGGGGTCGTCCCCGAGATGAACCGCCGGGGGAAACGGAGCCGCCGGCGGAGGCGAGGCCGGCGCGCCGTCCTGCCCGCCTCGAGCGCCTCGGCCCCGTCCACGGCCTCGTCCGCGACCTCGCCCCCTCCCCCTTCCCCTTGCGGTTGGCTCCGCCGCCGCGGGTGCAAGGGGAGGAGGGGCTCGCTGCCTGGCGGCGACCCTTGCCGCCACCGAAGAAGGACCAGGGTTCCCTTCCTCCATGACAGCTGGGGAGAGGGGACCAGGGATCTAAGAGAAGGGAGAAGGAAGGAATGCGGACCCTCGTCATCCCCTTCCACTCCTTATAAAAGGGGCGGAGTGGGGGCTCGGCCGCCCCGCCCAACCAATCAAAGCAGAGGAAGGGCAGGCGACGGGGCCGACCCTCTACTTCGACCCGCATCGGCCCGGCTTCGTGCCTCCACCACCGCAACCCCAAGCGCATGGAGGACGCGTGGCGGGCGAGCAGGGCCGAGGCGACTGATGAGGCGACCTCTCTCCCCCCACTCGAAAAAGTGGGGGCGGACGTTTCGCTTCTCCAAATAAAAGAGATCGTGCCCGTCGTGACGCATGCCTGCGGGCCTCAAGCCCCGCGCACGCCACCCATGTCACGCACGCCTCGCACGCCTCGCCCCCCCACGACATCGCGATAAGCGCGCGCCACTTGGGGAGGGCGCGACGAGCACGGAGTTAAGGAGCAGCGCAACCCAGGCCACGCGTGCCCGTGCACTGTTAGGGCCTGGCCCAACAACGCTCGGCACCGTGTGTGGCCCAGACCCGGGGGCTCCTGTCGGTGTACTAAAGTAGGGGTACCTTAGTACCCCGAACTTGTGCACGGCAGTAGTAGCCTCCCGCGGCAAGGCCTGCCAGGGGAGCGACAAGAGTCTCCACGGCCCGTTCCGGGCCGGACGAAGGCCAAGTGATCGAGCCTAGAAGACCAAGCCCCGGCAAGAGGAGCTTGCCGGGTCGAGAAGGCAAGGTCTGGCAAGAGGAGCTTGCCAGGCCAAGGCGACAAGGCCCCGGCAAGAGGAGCTTGCCGGGACGACTAAGCCGAAGCACCAAGGCCCCGGCGGGAGGAGCTCGCTGGGACGGCCAAGCCAAGGCACCCCAAGAGAAGCCCGCCGCGGCGCGCCGCGGGCCCCGGCAAGGCCTGGCGAGCGGCAAGCTCCCAGGTGCGGCAAGGCAACTACCGCGGCAAGCCACTTGCCGCGGCAAACCACCACATCCGGCCCACGCTCCAGCTCACCTGCCCACGCGTCGCTCTAGGGCTTCCCCGGAGGCACGTGGCGGGACGCCGCGCAACCTGAGACGCGCGGTGGCATGCGACGTTGGCAGAGTCGCCCCCGTGGCGAGCGGAGGCGCTCCTAACGGTCCGCCTCGTCACTGTTCAGGCGATCCAGACGGGCATTTAATGCCTTTGTCCCCCGCCGTCAGAGTTAGGTGCGATAGCACTGTGCGTCCACTATTCACACAATCCCTTGCCATTTTTACCCTCACCTGCGTCGCTCCCTGTGGGAAACCCCTTGGCATATAAAAGGAGGCCCACGCGCACGTAGAAAAAAAGGAGGGGGGATCGGACCCAATAGGCCCTCGCCTACGTCCAGCTCCAACTTACTGTAGCTTCTTGCGCTCCAGAGCAAGAACCCGAATCAACCAGACATGCAGCAGTAGGGTTTTACGCATCCATGCGGCCCGAAGCTGGGTAAAATCGTTGTGTGTGTGTGTCGCCTCGATCTGCTCTTTGTGCATCCTCCGCCCCCGCCGAACCGACAAGGGGCTCCGTCCCCATAGGTGCTCGTGGAGGCCAGATATCCCCCGACACAGTCCGAAATAAAAGGGTGCATTATCACAAGACACCCGGGTTAACTACCAAAAAGCAAAAACCCTCTACAGGGCATGGAACCGTATTGGAGGGATGGCTCAATGGACCCTGTAAAATTCATAGTACAGAAGGCGCCATACCAACACATAGCCTTAGAGCATGTTGGATACTCCAGTAAGTGGCCAAAAGTGGCTAGGATCTTCTCATCCCAGAAGCCACAGAGCACCATCCCAGGGATAACAATACAGTATTAACAGTATTTGAGACCTATGCATCAAATAATCGGTGCAAGCGAACACTCCGGAGCCTTGCCAAAATTTGCCACGTGGCAGCAATAAATCCATGGAGTGACATGGCTATTACCTTCAATGCCAATGACGAACCTAAATTCTGAACAGCTCGGGCACCAGCTGCACTGGTCCTTTGTCCAATTGTGGACGGCTTTCGACTCACCAAAGTACTCATGGACGGCGGCAGTGGATTAAACCTCGTCTATGAGGAAACTCTCCAGAAAATGGAAATAGACTGGAACCGCATTGAGCAAAGCAGCACGACCTTCAGGGGAATCATCCCTAGTCGAGAAGCACGCTGTGGTGGGAAAATCACACTAGATGTGGTATTCGGAACGCCGGAGAACTATAGGTCCGAAGAAATTACATTCCAAGTGGCCCCGTTCAGTAGCGGATACCACGCCCTTTTAGGGCGGGAGGCATTCACAATCTACCAAGCCATACCCCATTATGGGTACATGAAGCTTAAAATGCCTGGGCCCAACGGAATCATCACTCTCTCTTGTGATCCGAACACAACCCTTCGAGCCGAAAACAAAACAACCGCATTGGCCCTCGAGGCATTATCCGAAGCCCTCGTGGCCGAGGAATAAACCGCGCTACGCTCCAAAGTGGTCAGGGACGATGTGATACTCGACAAAAGATTCAAGTCCACCTCTTTTAGACCAGCGGATGAGATAGTCAAATTCAAAGTCCACCCAACGGACGCTACGAAAACAGCCTCCATCGGGACACAGTTAAACCCCGCCGTGGACGCCGCACTACGACAGTTCCTGCGCGAGAATTGGGACATATTCGCCTGGCATCCTTCAGATATGCCAGGAATCTCACACAGGCTGGCCGAACACAGCCTTAATATCCTAAAAGGATTCAAGCCGGTCAAGCAAACTCTTCGGCGTTTCTACGAACCCAAGAGACAAGCTATGGGAGAGGAACTAGCCAAGTTACTGGAGGCCGGATTCATCGGAGAAATAAAACATCCGGACTGGCTAGCAAACCTGGTGATGGTACCAAAGAACGACAAATCCTAGCGCCTATGCGTCGATTTCAAGGACCTCAACAAGGCTTGCCCAAAGGATCCCTTCCCACTCCCCCGCATTGATCAAATTATCGACACTACCACAGGACACGATTCATTGTGTTTCCTCGACACATACTCCGGCTACCACCAAATTAAGATGGCGGAGTCCGACCCAGCCGCAATGGCATTCATCTCACCATACGGCCCTTTTTGTTTCAACACAATGCCTTTTGGGCTAAAAAATGCCGGCGCAACATATCAGCGCATGATTCAGACATGCCTGGAGATACAAATCGGCAAAACAGTCGAGGCATACGTAGATGATGTGGTCGTCAAAACCAAACACGTCGACTCTCTAATAGACGACTTGAGGCTCACATTTGACCACCTCCGAGCATACGACATCAAGTTAAATCCGGAAAAATGCGTTTTCGGCGTACCGGCCGGAAAGCTCCCGGGCTTCATTGTCTCCAGTAGAGGAATTGAAGCAAATCCAGCCACGATCCGAGCTCTGTCAAATCCAGAAATTGGCTATCCCAACAGACCTCAAACAAATCCAGAAATTGACTGGATGTGTGGCGGCTCTAAGCCGCTTTATCTCCCGCTTAGGAGAAAAGGCATTACCCCTTTATCGCCTCCTTCGGCGCATCAAACACTTCGAGTGGTTGGATGCTGCCACAGCCGAATTGGAAGAAATAAAAGCCATACTGGCAACCAACCCAATCCTGGCCGCACCTAACATCGGTGAACCAATGCTGCTATACATAGCGGCAACTAATCAAGTTGTAAGCGCGGTGCTCGTTGTCGAACGAGAAGCGGACGGACATAAATTCCCTCGTCAAAAGTCGGTATATTATGTATCCACTGTCCTCACTCCATGCAAATCACGGTACCCGCATTATCAAAAGATAGCATACGCGGTATTCATGGCATCCCAGAAATTACGGCACTACTTTCAGGAGTGTTCAATTATAGTGGCCTCGGAAGTACCACTGAACGACATATTAAATAACCGCGACGCCACATGCCGGATTGCCAAATGGGCCATTGAGCTCCTTCCGTTCGACATAACATATAAACCTTGGCGAGCTACTAAGTCGTAGGTGTTGGCCAACTTTCTCGCCGAATTGACAGAAGCCGAACTGCCTAAAGAGTACGACGCATACTCCAATTGGATTATGCACTTCAACGGCTCTAAAATGTTGGCCGGTCTGGGGGCTGGCGTCGTCCTGACGTCTCCCACCAGAGACACAGTACAGTATGTACTCCAAATACTGTACACGGACTCCAACAATGCAGCCGAATACGAGGCCTTGTATCATGGTCTCCGGATGGCAGTTTCCATGGGCATTCGACGCCCGGAGGTGCGTGGGGATTCGAACCTTGCAATATCCCAAATAAATGGAGACTTCGACGCCAAGGATCCAAAAATGGCGGCCTATCGCAACGCCGTCCTCAAGATGTCAGCTCGGTTCGAGGGGCTCGAATTCCACCATGTGGCTCGAGAAAACAATCAAGCGGCGGATATCCTCGCCCGCATCGGCGCAAAACGCGATGCGGTCCCACCCAACATCTTCTTGGAAAGGATGTTTAAGCCATCTGTAGTATGGGAAGGGGACACCGGTAACAATAGTCCGGACCCAGCCACAATGACCGATATCGAACACTCTGACATAATCGGAGGCTCTGCCACCGAAATAACACCTTCAACCCACGTAATAATGGCCATCATCGCTCCGTGGACAGAACCATTCCTGGCCTACCTAACTAGGCAGGAACTTCCCGAGGACCAAAATGAGGCACGCTGCATAGTGCGGTGGTCTAAAGCCTATAGGGTCCATGAGGGAGAGCTTTATAAGAAAAGCACTACCGGAGTCCTTCAAAGGTGCATCTCCGAAGAGGAAGGGTGGAAACTTCTGGCAGAAATTCATGTCGGACTTGGCGGCCACCACGCCGCAGCCCGGGCCCTTGTAAGCAAGGCCTTCTGTACAGGTTTTTATTGGCCGACGGCCCGGGCAGATGCACAGGACCTGGCCCAACGTTGCGCCGGTTGCCAGCTTTTTGCAAACCAAAGCCATATGCCACCCACCGCCCTCCAAACAATCCCCATTACCTGGCCCTTCGCGGTCTGGGGGCTTGATATGGTTGGACCCCTTAAAGGGGGAACGCATAAGAAAAAATACTTACTGGTCATGGTGGATAAATTCACCAAATGGATAGAGGCCAAACCCGTTAAAACGGCCGAATCCGGACCGGTGATAGACTTCATATCCGGGGTTGTACACCATTACGGCGTCCCCCACAACATCATAACTGACAACGGCACAAACTTCACAGCCGATGAGGTAAAACTCTGGTGCGGCAATATGGGCATCAAGCTCAACTATGCTTCTGTTTCTCACCCGCAAACTAACGGTCAAGTCGAGCGAGCAAATGGTCTTATCATGAGCGGCATCAAACCCAGATTAGTCCGGTCCTTAAAGGAATCTAACACGCACTAGGTAGAGGAACACGACTCCGTACTCTGGGGGCTGCGGACCACGTCGAATCGCACCACCGGATACACACCCTTGTTTATGGTGTACGGCGCAGAGGCGGTCCTGCCCTGCGACATAATCCATGACTCACCTAGAGTGCGCATGTACGAAGAAAGAGAAGCCGAGCTCGATCGGTAGGACAGTATGGACACCCTAGAGGAGGAGCGCGACGTGGCAAAAGCCCGTTCCGCATTTTATCAGCAATAGGCTCGAAGATACCAAAGCAGAGAAGTACGGGACAAAACTTATAACGTTGGCGAACTAGTTCTACGCCTGCCGGAGAAGAAAAATACCAAGCTCGAGCCCAAATGGGAAGGTCCCTTCATTATTGACCAAGTTCTGACCGGTGGAGCGTACCGTCTGCGGGATGCATCGGATAACCGACTTGAGCCGAATCCATGGAACGCAGCTAGGCTCCGAAGATTCTACGCCTAGTGCCGGACTCTAAGTTCATTTCCTTCCTCTGTCCATTTTTTACATATACATTATCTATCTTTTCTTTCTCTCTCTCCCCCTCTTTCTTCTTTCTTGAGGCCCTTAAAAGCCAACTTGTGCCCTTCTTGCACATTATTGATGCGCTAACCGCACTCACTATACCTGGGGGCTTCTTACACAGAAGCTTAAATTATCTATTTGGGCTTCATGCCCAGCACATGTGTTACTCTTCCACATGTACCTTTTCTTCACCATTATATGCATCGATATGACTTAAATTTTGGCCAAGCTGGGTTGCCTGGCGCTTGTATTTATGCCCTATGTTCCCATTAATTCGGATAGGGCATAAGGGGAGCACCTCTGCGATTGTTACTGCCAGGTCAGCCGGATGTGTACCTCAGACTGGGTGAAGCCGAAAGCTAGCGTTCTTAAGGGAATATTCGGTCAGTGAACAAAAGATGATTGTTATTTTTTATTTTTTATATGCGCCCCCAGATGTTTTTTCCTGCGTCCTTTTTCGCAGTCCAGACATGCACTTTAGGGCATGTGTACCCAGGGAAAGGAACCCTTAACGGAATTATTCTCCCTGGAAGATGTTTCTTACTACCCATGTAATATAACATAACTAGTTGGGAACTTGTCGGTTCAAGTACCAATGACCCCTACGCCTGGTTTCCACGCATGCCCCGGTTCTTATATAACTGAGAGGGTATTCGGAAACACTCTGGACTATCTGGTCTAGAGGTTGAAGCGAAAAGGTCCGCCATGACAAATGATTTACAATCCGGCTAGAAGGCATTTTACATGTCATTTAAAATACATAGTCACTTATACTGGCTAAATTCCTCTTCTATACCATCCAACAGGCTGTCTAGCCTACAATCCTGTTGGGAATACTTTGCGGCTAATTCTACTTGCCCATACACTAAGCTAACAGGGATTTCCTTCCCATCGGGCCCCACAAGGCCGGCCTCGGCCATGTGGTTTGGGTCATCCTTGGTATACCTCGTTTTCACCATGGCCCAGGCTTCCCTGGAACCTTGACGGCAGGCCGATATCTTCCATAATCGGAAGCGCCGCCGCGCTCCCTTGAGCTTCTCCGCAAGCTCTCCAAAGCCTTCGGGCAGGGAGACGGAGGGCCACAAGGCCTGGGCAATACATCGCATCACCTGCCGCACTTGTTCGTGCAGTTGTGAGAGCTCTGGTAGAAGATCACCTGCCGACCCGGGCATCTCATCCGCGGGACGACCCGTTAGCATACCTACAGACATAACTCTGTTAGTTGGCTTCTTCGCCGAACTCCTTTTAAAAGTTCGCTCAAGCACTTACTAAATATGCCGCGTCGAAGCCGCTTATTCTCATTCACGGAGTCCGACAGCTGGGCGCGAACATCCTTTAGTTCCACGCTCAGCTGGGTATTGGCATCCTGGAGATTGATTTTCTCCTACCTAACTTTTGTAAGCACGCGCTCGCCAGCCTTTAGCCGGCGTAGGAGATGTTGCTTATCAGGATTCACTCCGGCGTCATCTGCAATAGTTATTGTTAGATTTGCAGCTACGCCGCACTCTATACGGTACATATCATTCTAAAAAAATGTTACCAGAAGAGGCCTCCTCGGACTCCTTCGCTGTGGCAACTGCGGCCCGTAGCTGGGCCTTGCACTCTTCAAGCTCATGAGACAATTGGGTAATCTTCTCTGTAAGAACCTGCATAATAGATGATCCTTAAATCAGTTATCCTAACTGTTTCAAGTCTTAGGGGCTACTTCTATATGTAATCATCAAATTTTCTTACCCGTATATCCTTTACATACTGGTCCGTGGCTCTGGCTAGACCATTTTGAGCAGCACGGATGTACGCGTCTCCTGAGTTGAAGCCATCAAACGCCTCTTGGGAGAAACAAGCATCACGGAGTACGGCTCGGCGACGCCTGTGGTTCATGGCGCTCTCTACATCGGAATTTGTGGCGGATTTTTTATCCACATCCTCTGTCGGAGGAGCATCCGGCGTGCGCCTCGTGTTCGCTTTCGCTTTTGTGTCCGGCCCTGGAGCCTGGCTGGTTGAATCGTGATTGGCAACCTCTCCGGATATAGTCCAGCGAGCGTTCTTCTTTCTAGAAAGCACGGGTGTTATTATGTCTTTAAAGATGACACCATGGAGTGAGGTGTTGCATCATACCTCTGCGCCGGCGTCTCAGTCCGGACCGCTTTCCTTTTTAGCCTACCCGGCCTCGGAGCCCCTTGTTGGCTAGTCGCCGCGGGCTCGGCATGGCGTCCCAAGGGCCTTCCCTATAAAACGCCGTTGGTATACAGTAAGTGAAGTATGTAAAGGCGAATCCTTTTCAAAAGGTTGGGACTTTGGTCTCATTCACCTGCGAAGCTAGGAGTAGCCTAGGGTAGTCGGCCGAAATGGCCACCAAGACGTCATCGCTACTTAATTGGTAGAATACCCTGTCGATAAGCTCCACGGATATGTCCGGGTCCTCTTTGGAGACCAGGTCGAAGGACCGCTGATGACCCACAAGTATAGGGGATCTATCGTAGTCCTTTCAATAAGTAAGAGTGTCGAACCCAACGAGGAGCAGAAGGAAATGATAAGCGGTTTTCAGCAAGGTATTCTCTGCAAGTACTGAAATAAGTGGTAACAGATAGTTTTGTGACAAGATAAATTGTAACGAGCAACAAGTGACAAAAGTAAATAAAGTGCAGCAAGGTGGCCCAATCCTTTTTGTAGCAAAGGACAAGCCGGAACAAACTCTTATATAAGGAAAAGCGCTCTCGAGGACACATGGGAATATCGTCAAGCTAGTTTTCATCAAGTTCATATGATTCGCGTTCGGTACTTTGATAATTTGATATGTGGGTGGACCGGTGCTTGGGTGTTGTTCTTACTTGAACAAACATCCCACTTATGATTAACCTCTATTGAAAGCATCCGCAACTACAACAAAAGTATTAAGGTAAACCTAACCATAGCATGAAACATGTGGATCCCAATCAGCCCCTTACGAAGCAACGCATAAACTAGGGTTTAAGCTTGTGTCACTCTAGCAACCCATCGTCTACTTATTACTTCCCAATGCCTTCCTCTAGGCCCAAATAATGGTGAAGTGTTATGTAGTCGACGTTCACATAACACGAATCTACTTATTACTTCCCAATGCCTTCCTCGTGAGTAGGGTGTGGGCCCCCTTGCCTTCATCTTTGGCGAGGATTTTTGTTTATTTCTTTTAAGATATTCCGTGGAGTTTCAGGACTTTTGGAGTTGCACAGAATAGTTCTCTAATATTTGCTCCTTTTCCAGCCCAGAATTCCAGCTGCCGGCATTCTCCCTCTTCATGTAAACCTTGTAAAATAAGAGAGAATAGCCATAAGTAATGTGACATGACGTGAATAACAGCCCATTAAGCTATAAATATCGATATAAAAGCATGATGCAAAATGGACGTATCAACTCCCCCAAGCTTAGACCTCGCTTGTCCTCAAGCGAAAAGCCGATAACAATAAATATGTCCTCATGTTTAGAGGTAGAGGTGTTGATAAAAATAAAATACGGACATGAAGGCATCATGATTATTCTCATAACAGCAACATATAAAGATTTTGTCATATGATTACTTATGTTCAAGTGATGATCTATTCACAATGCAAAAGTATGAATCAGAAACCTTATTGGGCACCAACAAACTATAACCTCAGTCATTGAAACAATTGCAATTTATCATAACATCGGAAAGAGTCTATGTCAGAGCTGAAAACAAGTCCACATACTCAACTATCATTTAGTCCTTCATAATTGCTAACACTCACGCAATACTTGTGGTTATGAAGTTTTAATCAGACACAGAGAAAGATAGGGACTTATAGTTTTGCCCCACAACCTTTTACCTCAAGGGTAATGTCAACAATAATAATTCATGCTCCCCTACATCCAATTAGGTATATATATATATATATATATATATATATATATATATATATATATATATATATATATATATATATATATATATATATATATCATGTTCTTTCCAACATGCTGGGCTTGCCAAAGTATAAAATGAAAAAGGAAAGGTGAAGATCACCATGACTCTTGCTTAAGATAGAGGATAATAATAAAAGATAGGCCCTTCGCAGAGGGAAGCAGAGGTTGCCATGCGCTTTTATGGTTTGATGCACAAAATCTCAATGCGAAAGAACGTCACTTTATATTGCCCCTTGTGATATGAACCTTTATTATGCAGTCCATCGCTTTTATTACTTTCACATCACAAGATCGTATAAAGCTTATTTCTCCCACACCAATCAGTCATACATATTTAGAGCAATTTTTATTGCTTTGCACCGATGACAACTTACTTGAAGGATCTTACTCAATCCATAGGTAGATATGGTGGACTCTCATGGCAAAACTGGTTTAAGGGTTTTCAGAAGCACAAGTAGTATCTCTACTTGGTGTGGCTAGCATGAGGGGGAAAGGCAAGCTCACCATGTTAGAGGATCCATGACAACATACTTTATCTCAGACATAAGAAAACATAACTCATTGTGTTGTCTTCCTTGTCCAACATCAACTCTTTAGCATGTCATATTTTAATGAGTGCTCCCAATCATAAAAGATGTCAATGATAATATATCTATATGTGAAACCTCTCTTCCCTTATTACTTCCTATTAATTGCAACGATGACCAAAGCTATGTCTGACAACTCCCAACAACTTCTAATCATCATACTCTTTCTATGTGAAGTCATTACTCTCAATAAGATCAATATGAACCTTTGTTTCTTTTTATTATTTTTCTTATTTTCTTTAGTTCACCCAAGATCATGGCAAAATAATCAAGCCCTTGACTCAACACTAATCTTTATTATATATATAGCTCACGAACTCGATTACATAGGGAGATCACAAAGCAAAACTCAAACTAGATCATGCCATCAACTTTATTCTACTAGATCAAGATACTACTAATAGGATTGAACTAAGAAAAACGGTAAGATAGGAGATGTGATGGTGATACGATACCGGGGCACCTCCCCCAAGCTTGGCAGTTGCCAAGGGGAGTGCCCATACCCATGTGATTATGTCTCCTTCTTTGTTGTTGGTGTAATATACTTGGCGATGATTCCCCTTAGGATGCGGTTCTCCTCCTCGAGCTTATTGACTTGCTGCTTGAAGTCCACTATTTCCTTACAAAGCTTTCCTGTGACAACTAAAGCTCCTTGCACCCAATGGTGTTGCATAGTTGCGGGAGAACAAGTGACACTCCTCTTCATATTTTCATAAGAAAGAAATCTAACATTGGAAGGGATAAACGAATTTGGAATAGCTGAGCTCTGTAGTTCCCCCATCGTGAATTCAGCTCGGAAGTGAGAGGTGACTTCTTGATCCTCCATGGCATCTACCCTCATCAAGTCAGCCTCCATCTCTTCCTCCGTTGCTGGTCCAAAGTGGTCAGCGTCGCTGTTTGCCCTTGGTTCCGGTGCCGGATTAGATACCCGACTCTCCCCGACTGACTCTTGAGAAGACATCTTGCTCTAATCTGCAGCGGCAACAGCTCAAAGCAAGAACAGAAGATAATTGCGTGATACAGGAGTCAAAACCTTCGGGAGAATATATAATGAATTTTTGCCGACCAAAATACGTATCGTGCAAGAAAACGGAGTCCGGAGGGCACACGAGGTGCTCACGAGGTAGGGGGCGTGCCCTAGGAGGGGGGCACGCCCGCCACCCTCATGGGGCCCTCGTGTCCTTCCTGGACAGCCACTTATTTTTCTATTTTTCTAAATATTCCAAAACAGAGAAATATTGCCTTAGAAATTGTTTTGGAGTCGGTTTACTTACCTACCACATACCTATTCCTTTTCGGAGTCTGAAACGTTCTGGAAAGTGTCTCTTATGTATTCCTCCGGGGTTACGGTTTCAATAATATTGGTTTCAACATTTATGGGATTACCTGAGATATAATGTTTGATTCTTTGACTGTTTACCACCTTCGGATTTGTGCCTTCGAAGTTGTTGATTTTTATGGCACCGGAACGATAGACCTCCTCGATAACGTAGGGTCCTTCCCATTTAGAGAGAAGTTTTCCTGCAAAAAATCTTAAACAAGAGTTGTATAGCAATACATAATCACCTACATTAAACTCACGCTTTTGTATCCTTTTGTCATGCCATCTTTTAACCTTTTCTTTGAACAACTTGGCATTTTCATAAGCTTGGGTTCTCCATTCATCAAGTGAGCTAATATCAAATAACCTCTTTTCACCAGCAAGTTTGAAATCGTAGTTGAGCTCTTTAATAGCCCAATATGCCTTATGTTCTAGTTCGAGAGTAAGTGACATGCTTTTCCATAAACCATTTTATACGGAGACATACCCATAGGATTTTTATATGCAGTTCTGTAAGCCCATAATGCATCATCAAGTTTCTTAGACCAATTCTTTCTTGACCTATTAACAGTCTTTTGCAAAATTAATTTGAGTTCGCTATTACTTAATTCTACTTGACCACTAGACTGAGGGTGATAGGGAGATGAAATTCTATGATTAACATCATACTTAGCAAGCATTTTACGGAAAGCACCATGAATAAAGTGTGAACCACCATCAATCATTAAATATCTATGTGATAGCCTGGCTTATTAGGGATGATAGACTACTCATATCAATAAGGAATTCCTTCTTTTCCGGGAGCCCATTCGGACAGAACTCTAAAGTTAAGCGTGCTTAGCTTGGAGTAGTGTCAGGATGGGTGACCGACCGGGAAGTTGCTCCTGGGTGCGCACGAGTGAGGACAAAGTGCGCAGAAAAGACTAGTATTGATCTGTGGGGCCAGTCTAGATTCTGCCAGGAGTAACGACCACCGGCGGGTGTGTCCGGGGTGTTACAAGTTGGTATCAGAGCCGACCCTCGCGGTTACACGGATGGTTGCGGACAGGTGCGTGGTCATGTTGTTCATGACGTTTGTGACCCGTCGTGGCACCCGGCATGGCACATGTACCGGACTGGAAGCACAGACATTTGTGCCAAGAGGGAACGTTCCTGTGGCCCGACGAGGACGTCGGTTCCTCTGAGTGGGGGTGTATGTGATAGCCTGGCTTATTAGGGATGATAGACTACTCATATCAATAAGGAATTCCTTCTTTTCCGGGAGCCCATTCGGACAGAACTCTAAAGTTAAGCGTGCTTAGCTTGGAGTAGTGTCAGGATGGGTGACCGACCGGGAAGTTGCTCCCGGGTGCGCATGAGTGAGGACAAAGTGCGTAGAAAAGACTAGTATTGATCTGTGGGGCCAGTCTAGATTCCGCTAGGAGTAACGACCACCGGCGGGTGTGTCCGGGGTGTTACAATCTAGGGACTCCAAACCTCGGAAAAATAACTTCCTTAAGCATTTTAATAGAGGTGTTATGATCAGCACTACTAGTTGGAATAGCTTCTACCCACTTAGTAACGTAATCAACAGCAACCAAAATATGAGTGTATCCATTAGAGGCAGGAAAAGGTCCCATATAATCAAAGCCCCAAACATCAAATGGTTCAATAACAAGTGAATAATTCATAGGAATTTCTTGACGTCTACTAATTTACCAAGTCTTTGACATTCATCACACGACAAGAAAAACTTACGGGCATCCTTGAAGAGAGTAGGCCAATAAAAACCGGATTGCAATACCTTGTGTGCAGTTCTGTCTCCAGCGTGGTGTCCTCCATAAGCTTCGGAGTGACACTTGCGTAGGATCTGTTCCTGTTCATGCTCAGGTACACAATGTCTAATAACACCATCTACTCCTTCTTTATAAAGATGTGGGTCATCCCAAAAGTAATGTCTCAAATCATAGAAGAATTTTTTCTTTTGTTGGTATGTGAAGCTAGGTGGTATAAACTTAGCAACAATATAATTAGCATAATAAGCATACCAAGGAGTACTATGAGAAGTACTTATAACATTTAATTGCTCAACGGGAAAACTATCATTAATAGGTAGTGGGTCATCAAGAACATTCTCTAACCTAGATAAGTTGTCTACAACAGGGTTCTCAGCTCCTTTTCTATCAACAATATGCAAATCAAATTCTTGTAGCAGGAGAACCCATCTAATAAGTCTAGGTTTGGCATCTTTCTTTTCCATAAGATATTTAATAGCAACATGATCAATGTGAATAGTTACTTTAGAATCGACAATATACGGTCTGAACTTATCACAAGCAAATACAACTGCTAAAAGTTCTTTTTCAGTACTAGCATAATTTCTTTGAGCATTGTCTAGAGTCTTACTAGCATAATGGATAACATTTAATTTCTTATCAACTCTTTGCCCTAGAACAACACCTACAACATAATCACTAGCATCACACATAATTTCAAAGGGTAAATTCGAATCAGGTGGCTGAAGAACAGGTGCAGAGACTAATGCTTTCTTAAGTATTTCAAATGCTTCTACACAATCATCATCAAAAACAAATGATCTATTTGCAATAAATTAGTCAGAGGCCGAGAAATGTTTGAGAAGTCCTTAATGAACCTCCTATAAAATCCGGCGTGACCAAGGAAACCTCTTATACCTTCGATGTCCTTGGGACATGGCATCTTTTCAATAGCATCAACCTTGGCTTTATCAACTTCAATACCTCTTTCAGAGACTTTATGCCCCAAGAAAATACCTTCATTAACCATAAAGTGGCACTTTTCCCAATTCAACACAAGATTAGTTTCTTCACATCTCTGCAAAACTCGATCAAGGTTGCTCAAGCAATCATGAAAAGAGGAACCATAGACGGAAAAAATCATCCATGAAAACCTCACAAATCTTTTCACAAAAGTCAGAGAATATAGCCATCATGCATCTTTGAAAGGTAGCAGGTGCATTACATAGACCAAAAGGCATACATTATAAGCAAAAGTACCAAAAGGGCATGTAAAAGTAGTCTTTGATTGGTCTCTAGCCAACACAGGTATTTGAGAGAAACCAGAATAATCATCTAGAAAGCAGTAATGTGTATGTTTGCATAGTCTTTCTAGCATTTGATAAATAAAAGGTAAGGGGTAATGATCTTTCTTAGTAGCCTTATTTAATTTGCGGAAATCAATTACCATCCTACAACCTGTGATAATTATTTGTGGAGTCAATTCATCTTTATCATTAGGAACAACAGTAATACCTCCCTTCTTAGGGATAAAATGGACATGACTTACCCACTGACTATCAGCAACGGGATAAATAATACCTGCCTCCAGAAGCTTGAGTATTTCTTTTCTTACCACTTCTTTCATTTTAGGACTCAAACGTCGTTAAGGATCACGAACTGGTTTGGCATCTGCTTCCAAATTTATTTTATGTTGACATAGAGTGGGACTAATGCCCTTAAGATCATCAAGAGTATATCCAATGGTAGCACGGTGCTTCTTCAGAGTTTTCAACAATCTTTCTTCTTCATGCTCTGAAAGGTTAGCACTAATAATAACAGGATATATCTTCCTTTCATCAAGATAAGCATATTTAAGATTATCAGGCAACGGTTTAAGCTCAAACACGGGATCACCCTTGGGTGGAGGAGGATCCCCTAGGATTTCAACAGGCAAATTGTGTTGTAGAATAGGTTCCTGTTTAAAGAATACTTCATCTATTCCCTTCTTTCATTCATGAATATATCATTTTCATGGTCTAGCAAATAGTGTTCTAAAGGATCACTAGGAGGTACGGCAATAGAAGCAAGACCGATAATTTCATCCTTACTAGGTAATTCTTCCTCACGATGTTGTTTACTAAATTTAGAGAAATTAAACTCATGAACCATATCATCCAAGCCAATACTAACAACATTCTTTTCACAGTCTATCTTAGCATTAGCAGTGTTCAAGAAGGTTCTACCAAATATAATGGGACAAAAGCTATCTTGCGGAGAAGTGAGAACAAGAAAATTAGCAGGATATTTAGTTCTCCCACACAAGACTTCAACATCTCTAACAATCCCAATTGGTGAAATAGTATCTCTGTTGGCAAGTTTAATTGTGACATCAATACCTTCTAACTCAGCAGGTGCAATTTCATGCTTAATTTCTTCATACAAAGCATGCGGTATAACACTAGCACTAGCACCCATATCACATAAGCCATGATAACAATGATCTCCTATTTTAACAGAAATAACAGGCACACCTACCACAGGTCTATGTTTATCTTTAGCACAAGGTTTAGCAATTCTAGCAGTTTCCCCTTCGAACTGAATAACATGCCCATCAATATTATCAGACAAGAGATCTTTAACAATGGCAATATTAGGTTCTACTTTAACTTGCTCAGGAGGTGTATATGTTCTAATATTGCTTTTATGAACAACAGTTGAAGCTTTAGCATCATCCTTTAATCTAACAGGGAAAGGTGGTTTCTCAACATAAGCAGTAGGAACAATAGGATCATTATAAGTGACAGTCTTTTCTTCAACTTTAATAGGTGCAGCTACTTTTACTTCTATGGGAGGATGATATTTAAACCACTTCTCCTTAGGGAGATCAACATTAGTAGCAAAAGATTCACAGAAGGAAGCTACTATCTTAGAGTCAAGTCCATATTTAGTGCTAAACTTACGGAAAATATCGGTATCCATAAAAGATTTAACACAATCAAACTTAGGTGTCATACCGGACTCCTTACGTTCGTCGAGGTCCCAATCTTCAGAGTTGCGTTGAATTCTATCCAATAAGTCCCATTTAAGTTCAATAGTCTTCATCATAAAAGAGCCATCACAAGAAGTATCGAGCATGGTGCGATTGTTTTCAGAAAGCCGAGCATAAAAACATTGAATAATTATTTCTCTCGAGAGCTCATGATTGGGGCATGAATATAACATTGATTTAAGCCTCCCCCCAAGCTTGAGCGATGCTTTCTCCTTCGCGAGGCCAGAAATTATATATATAATTGGGATCACGATGAACAAGATGCATAGGGTAATACTTTTGATGAAATTCCAATTTCAATCTTTTATAATTCCATGATCTCATATCATCACATAGCCTATACCATGTCAACGCGTCTCCCTTGAAAGATAAAGGGAAAACCTTATTCTTAGCAACATCATCGGGTATACCTGTAAGCTTAAATAATCCACAAACTTCATCCACATATATTAAGTGCTCATCAGGATGCTTTGTTCCATCTCCTGTAAAAGGGTTAGCTAGCAGTTTTTCCATCATACCCGAAGGAAATTCAAAAGGAGTTTCATTTTCAATAGGTTCAGTAGGTTGAGGAGCAACTCTTTGCTCTAATGGTCGGGGTGACGATACCCCGAACAAGCCCCTCAGAGAATTACTTTCCATAGTAACAAGTGACAGTAAATTTCAGCACACTATATAAATTTTTCCATACCAAATTCCACCTACCAGAGGCGCTACACTCCCCGGCAACGGCGCCAGAAAAGAGTCTTGATGACCCACAAGTATAGGGGATCTATCGTAGTCCTTTCGATAAGTAAGAGTGTCGAACCCAACGAGGAGCAGAAGGAAATGATACGCGGTTTTCAGCAAGGTATTCTCTGCAAGTGCTGAAATAAGTGGTAACAGATAGTTTTGTGACAAGATAAATTTTAATGAGCAACAAGTGACAAAAGTAAATAAAGTGCAGCAAGGTGGCCCAATCCTTTCTGTAGCAAAGGACAACCCGGAACAAACTCTTATATAAGGAAAAGCGCTCCCTTGGACACATGGGAATATCGGCAAGCTAGTTTCATCACGTTCATATGATTCGCGTTCGGTACTTTGATAATTTGATATGTGGGTGGACCGGTGCTTGGGTGATGTTCTTACTTGAACAAACATCCCACTTATGATTAACCTCTATTGCAAGCATCCGCAACTACAACAAAAGTATTAAGGTAAACCTAACCATAGCATGAAACATGTGGATCCCAATCAGCCCCTTACAAAACAACGCATAAACTAGGGTTTAAGCTTGTGTCACTCTAGCAACCCATCATCTACTTATTACTTCCCAATGCCTTCCTCTAGGCCCAAATAATGGTGAAGTGTTATGTTGTCGAGGTCACATAACACCACTAGAGGCTAGACAACATACATCTTATCAAAATATCGAACGAATACCAAATTCACATGACTACTAATAGCAAGACTTCTCCCTTGTCCTCAGGAACAAACGTAACTACTCACAAAGCATATTCATGTTCATAATCAGAGGGGTAATAATATGCATAAAGGATCTGAACATATGATCTTCCACCAAATAAACCAACTAGCCTCAACTACAAGGAGTAATCAACACTACTAGCAACCTACTAGCACCAATCCCGGACTTGGAGACAAGAATTGGATACAAGAGATGAACTAGGGTTTGGAGATGAGATGGTGCGGGTGAAGATGTTGATGGAGATTTCCCTCTCCCAATGAGAGGAGCGTTGGTGATGACAATGGTGATGATTTCCCCCTCCGGGGGGGAAGTGTCCCCGGCAGAACAGCTCTGCCGGAGCCCTAGATTGGTTCCGCCAAGGTTCCGCCTCGTGGCGACGGAGTTTCGTCCCGAAAGGTTGCTTCTCATTTTTTTCTTCGCGAAAGACTTCATATAGGAGAAGATGGACGTCGGAGGGCCACCAGGGGGCCCACGAGGTAGGGGGGCACGCCCTAGGAGGGGGGCGCGCCCCCTACCCTCGTGAGAAGGGTGTGGGCCCCCTGGCCTTCATCTTTTGAGATGAATTTTCTTTATTTCTTTTAAGATATTCCGTGGAGTTTCAGGACTTTTGGAGTTGCACATAATAGGTCTCTAATATTTGCTCCTTTTCTAGCCCAGAATTCCAGCCGCCGGCATTCTCCCTCTTCATGTAAACCTTGTAAAATAAGAGAGAATAGCCATAAGTAATGTGACATGACGCGAAATAACAGCCCATTAAGCGATAAATATCGATATAAAAGCATGATGCAAACTGGACGTTGTCGGTGTCAAAACCGGCGGATCTCGGGTAGGGGGTCCCGAATTGTGCGTCAAGGTCGGATGGTAACAGGAGACGAGGGACACGATGTTTACCCAGGTTCGGGCCCTCTCGATGGAGGTAAAACCCTACTCCTGCTTGATTAATATTGATGATATGGGTAGTACAAGATTAGATCTACCACGAGATCAAGGAGGCTAAACCCTAGAAGCTAGCCTATGGTATGATTGTGTATGATATTGGTTGTCCTACGGACTACAACCCTCCGGTTTATATAGACACCGGATAGGGTTAGGGTTACACGGAGTCGGTTACAATGGTAGGAGATCTTGAGTATCCGCATCGCCTAGCTTGCCTTCCACGCCAAGGAAAGTGCCTTCCGGACACGGGACGAAGTCTTGAATCTTGTATCTTCATAGTCCAGGAGTCCGGCGAAGGTATAGTCCGGCTACCCGAACACCCCCTAATCCAGGACTTCTTCAGTAGCCCCCGAACCAGGCTTCAATGACGACGAGTCCGGCGCGCAAATTGTCTTTGACATTGCAAGGCGGGTTCTTTCCCGAATTCTATGTACCTGTACGAATAATGTCCGATTTTTATAGCGCTCCTTGGCTTCTGCGCCCAATAATGGTTGTCTTCCACATGTTGAACGAATGCGAAAAGCCAGGGGCGTTCTTACATCCACACCCCTAGCCATACAAATGAGCCGCCTATTTAATGGGATGGGGATTTAGATCTGAACCGCATCTTCTCCTCTCCATGAGTTATCATCAGAGCTTTCCCAGCTAAGGTCCATTCCAACATGGCCAGCCGTCGCAGCTCCTCCCTCGCCCCTCCGGTCCTAAGCCCGGGGATTGGGAGAGTTGCACCATTCCACATAGCGAGTTAGTGTCGCTTCAGGCCAAGGGATTCCTCCCTCAGGCATACATGGTCCCGGTCCGAGCCGGTCTCGCCACCTACCGTGGCGGAAGACAAGCGGAGAACACCCCCAATCCTTCTAAAGGAGAACGGGTGTGCCTTTTTCCCTATCTGATAAGGGGACTGGGATTTCCAATCCACCCATTTCTTTGCGGGCTTCTGGAGTTCTATGGCCTCCAGCTGCATCATCTCACGCCCAGCTCCGTGTTACACATTGCGGGCTTCGTTGCCCTTTGCGAGCTATTATTAGGCGTCGAGGCTCATTTCGCACTGTGGAAGAAGATATTCTGCCTGGTGCCCCGTTCTCAAGAGGGGTCTATATACCAAGTGGGCGGAGCCGAAGTATGGCGCATCGCCGGGACCGGATATCTATCCGGAACCCCGAAGAAGGCGTCCGAGGACTGGCCTTCGGAATGGTTTTACATAGACGACGTCCCACTGCCGGACCCTATCCGGGCCGGTCTCCCTGAGTTCAACAGTGCTCCCTTGAAGAAACGCTTGAGCTGGCGCCCACGGAGCTCTCAGAGAGAAAACGACAGGGACGTCCTTTACCTGATGGGCCGGATAAGACTTTTGGCTCATTCCATACTAACCATGATTGGAGTCATGGCCGCATGCATTACGCGAGGGGTGCAGCCGCTTCAATACAGAGGCCGCCCTATGTGGGATTTCAATGGGGAGGATGACGCCACGTGTTACGGCCGTAAAGGGCCGGACTCGGCTGCCTCCCTAATAAAGGTTCTATCCTCCTTATACAAGGGAGAGAAGGAGGAGTTCCTCCGCATTAACCCGCGGGCTGGATTCACTATGTATGAACCTCCAAGTTGGGTAAGCGAACAACTGCGCTTGCCCATTTATTTGATACTTCCATGGTCAGATACGTAGTCTGACGACTTCAATGCAGGAACTATGACAGGAAGTGAAAGATATAAGCAGCCATCCTCCACAACCCGAGGACCCAGAACGGTCCCTCGATCCGGACTCTGAAGAGGATCCGGACATATCGGTGGAGCTTATCGACGGGGTGTTTCATCAGCTAAGCAAGGACAACACCTTGATCGCTATTGTGGCAGATTACCCCGGGTTAATCCCGGCCTCCCAGGTGACAGAAACTGGAGTATTTATTCCCTTGAAGGGGATTCCATTTTCCCGTATTCCGGCGTTTCTAACAACAACCGTGTTTCACATGGGAGATTCCCGAGGCGGGAGGGCGAACCTGCGGCGGCTAGCCCACGAGGGGCCGCAGAGCCCCGTGGGGAAAAAAGAGATGCAGTCCGGACCGAGATGCCGGCGCAAAGGTAACGCATTCTCCGTTTCCGCAGTATTATTCCGCCAGGGCATATTAACGTTTGTGCCTTTTTCAGGACGAAGAGACCTCGCCGGACTATATCCGGAGAGGATGCCAATCGCGCTTCCACCAGCCAGGTTCCAGTGACCGGCCAAGAAACGGAGGCGAGCACAAGGTGTGCACCAGGCGCTCCTCCAACAGAGGATGCAGATAGGCTGTCTGCCACAAATTCTGAAGTGGAGAGTGCCATGAACCACAGGCGTCGCCGGACAATTTTACGCGACGCTTGTTTCTCCCAAGAGGCTTTAGATGCCTTTAATTCAGGAGATGCGTACCTCCGTGCCGCTCAAGATGGTTTAGCCAGAGCCACGGAGCAGTATGTGAAAGACATACGGGTAAGAAAATTTTGGTTAAATATATATATACCAGTAGCCCCCGAGACTTGAAAGAGTTAAAGTAACTGATTTAAGGATCATATAACATGCAGGTTCTTACCGAGAAGAACACCGTGCTGTCCCAGGAGCTGGAAAAGTGCAAGGCCCAACTAGAGGCCGCACTAGCCGTAGCAGGGGAGCCTAAAGGGACCCCCTCAGGTAAGATACACTTCGAAAGATTAGTATTGTGCGGTTTGGGTGCAAATCTGACAATTGATGTTGCAGATGGTGCCGGACTTGATCCGGAAAAGCAAGAACTCTTGCGCCGGTTAGAGGCCGGTGAGAGTACGTTGACAAAGGTGAGGCGAGAGAAGAATGATCTCCAGGATGCCAACACCAAGCTGGATGTTGAACTTAAGGACGTTCGTGGCCAGCTGTCGGACTCCATGAAGGAGAATCAGCGGCTTCGACGCGGCATATTTAGTAAGTGCTTGAACGAACTTTGAAAAATGAGCTCGGCGAGGAAGTCAAATAACAAAGTATTGTCTGTAGGTATGCTCACAGGTCGTCCTGCAGAGGAGATGCCCGGTTCTACGGGTGACCTTCTTCCCGAACTCCTGCAACTACACGAGCGAATTCGACAGGTAGTGCAAGGCGTTGCCCAAGCCTTATGGCCTGCCCACTCCACGCCCGATGGCCTTGGAGAGCTTGCGGAGAAGCTGAAGGGAGCTCGGCGGCGCTTCCGATTGTGGAAGGTATCGGCCTGCCGACAAGGCGCTAGAGAGGCCCGGGCTATGGTGAAGACCCGTTTTACGAAGTCTGACCCAGACCATATGGCCGAGGTCGGACCGGTGGGGCCTGACGGGAAGGAGATCCCTGTAAGCTTAGTGTACGACCAAGTGGAATTGGCCACAAAGTATTCCCAGCAGGACTGTAGATTAGACAGCCTGTTAGATGGTATAGAGGAGGAATACAATCAGTCGAAATGACTGTGTAATTTTGAATTGACATATGTAATGCCTTCTAGCCGGATTGTAGATCGTTTGTCGTTGCCGACCTTTTCGCTTCAACCTCGGGACCTGACGGTCTGGAGTGTGTCCGAATACCATAGCGGTTATACAAGAACCGTGGTATGCGTGGAGATCAGGCGTATGGGTCATTAGTGCTTTATCAGACAACTGCCCAACTAGTTATGTTATATTACATGGTTAGTAAGAAACATCTTTGAGAGAGAATAGTTCCGTTAAGGGTTCCTTTCGCTGGGGAGGCATGCCCTAAACTGCATGTCCGGACTGCGTAAAAAAACGCAGAAAAAGCATCTGGGGGCGCATGAAAATTAATAAAAAAATCATCTTTATTCCATCGACCGAATATTCCCTTAAGAACGCTAGCTTTCGGCTTCACCTAGTCTGAGGTACACATCCGGCTGACCCAGCAGTAACAATCGCAGAGGTGCTCCCTTTACCACCTAGCCGAACAATCGGGAACATAGGGGTAAGCACAGGAGCCAGGCAACCCAGCTTGGCCAAAACGTAAGTCATATCGATGCATATAATGGTGAAAAAAAGGTACATGCGGAAGTTTGACACAAGTGTGGGGCATGAAGCCCTTATAAATAAGCTTCTGTTAAAGAAGCCCCCAGGTTAAATGAGCGCGAGTGCGCGTCATGTAGTGAGCCTTTTAAGGGCTATAAAGGAAAAAGAGGGGAAGGAGAGAAATATAAGACAGAAAAATGTAAAAAAAATGGACATGGGAAGGAGACGAACACGGAGTCCGGCGCTAGGCATAGAATCTTCGGAGACGTGTGGCGTTCCACGGGTTCGGCTCGAGTCGGTTATTCGACGCATCTCGCACGTGGTACGCTCCACCAGTCAGGACTTGGTCGATTATAAATGGACCTTCCCATTTGGGCTTGAGTTTGTCCTTTTTCTTATCCAGTAGGCGTAGAACTAGTTCGCCAACATTGTAATTTTTGGCCCGCACTTCTCTGCTTTGGTATCTTCAGGCCTGTTGTTGATAAAATGCAGAACGAGCTTTTGCCATGTCATGCTCCTCCTCCAAGGCGTCCAGGCTGTCCTGCCGATCGAGCTCGGCTTCTCTTTCTTCGTACATGCGCACTCTAGGTGAGTCATGAATTATGTCGCGGGGCAGAACTGCCTCTGCGCCGTACACCATAAAGAATGGTGTGTATCCGGTGGTGTGATTTGGCGTGGTCCGCAGCCCCCAGAGTACGGAGTCGAGCTCCTCTACCCAGTGCGTGTTAGATTCCTTGAGGGACCGCACTAGTCTGGGTTTGATGCTGCTCATGATAAGACCGTTTGCCCGTTCGACCTGGCCATTGGTTTGTGGGTGATAGACTGAAGCATAGTCGAGCTTGATGCCCATGTTTTTGCACCACAGTTTTACCTCGTCGGCTGTAAAATTTGTACCGTTATCGGTTATGATGTTGTGGGGGACGCCGTAACGGTGTACAACCCCGGATATGAAGTCTATCACGGGTCCGGATTCATCCGTTTTGACAGGCTTGGCTTCTACCCATTTGGTGAACTTATCAACCATGACCAGTAAGTATTTTTTCTTATGGGTTCCACCTTTAAGGGGTTCGACCATGTCAAGCCCCCAGACCGCAAAGGGCCAGGTGATGGGTATAGTTTGGAGTGCGATGGGTGGCATATGGCTTTGGTTGGCAAAAAGTTGGCAACCAACGCATTGTTGGACTAGGTCCTGAGCGTCTGCCCGGGCCGTCGGCCTATAGAAGCCTGTGCGGAAAGCCTTGCTAACAAGGGACCGAGCAGCAGCGTGATGGCCACCGAGTCCGGCGTGAATTTTGGCCAGGAGATTCCGCCCTTCTTCTTCGGAGATGCACCTTTGAAGGACTCCGGTAGTGCTTTTCTTATAAAGCTCCCCTTCGTGGACTTTGTAGGCTTTAGATCGCCGCACTATGCAGCGGGCCTCATTTTGGTCCTCTGGGAGTTCCTGCCTAGTAAGGTAGGCTAGGAATGGTTCTGTCCACGGGGCGATAACCGCCATTATTACGTGGGCTGAAGGTGTAATTTCGTTGGCAGGACCTCCAATTATGTCAGGTTGTTTGGCGTCGAGTGGTTTGGCTGCGTCCGGGCTGTTAATTGCGGGTTCCCCCTCCCATGTTACGGATGGCTTGAACAATCTTTCCAAAAAGATGTTGGTGGGGGGGGGGACTGCATCGCGTTTTGCTCCGATGCGTGCCAGGACGTCCGCTGCTTGATTATTTTCGCGGGCTATATGGTGAAACTCCAGCCCTTCGAACCGAGCTGACGTTTTTAGGACGGCGTTGCGGTAAGCTGCCATTTTTGAATCCTTGGCGTCGAAGTCACCATTTATTTGGGAGATCGTGAGGTTCGAATCCCCGCGTACCTCTAGGCGTTGAATGCCCATGGATACTGCCATCCGGAGACCATGTAGGAGGGCCTCATATTCGGCTGCATTGTTGGAGTCCATGTACATAATTTGGAGTACATATTGGACTGCGTCTCCTGTGGGGGACGTCAAAACGACGCTAGCCCCCCAGTCCGGCCAACATTTTGGAGCCGTCGAAATGCATGATCCAGTTTGAATATGTGCCGTACTCTTTAAGGAGTTCGGCCTCCGTCCATTCTGCGACGAAGTCGGCCAATACTTGCGATTTTATAGCTCGCCGTGGCTTATAGGTTATGTCGAACGGGAGGAGCTCGATGGCCTATTTTGCGATCCGGCCCATTGCATCGCGGTTATTGATAATGTCATTGAGTGGTACTTTCCAGGCTACTGTAATCGAACACTCTTGAAAGTAGTGCCGTAGCTTCCGGGATGCCATGAATACTGCATATCCAATTTTCTGATAGTGTGGGTACCGTGATTTGCATGGAGTGAGGACAATGGACAGGTAGTAGACCGGCCTTTGAAGGGGGAATTTGTGTCCGTCCGTTTCCCGCTCGACGACAAGCACTGTGCTGACAACTTGATGGGTTGCCGCGATGTACAATAGCATTGGCTCGCCGGTGTTTGGCGCGGCCAGGACTGGGTTTGTTGCCAATATGGATTTTATTTCATCAAGTCCGGCCGTGGCGGCATCCGTCCACTCAAAGTGTTCGGTGCACCGTAGGAGGCGGTAAAGGGGCAGCGCCTTTTCTCCCAGGCGGGAGATGAAGCGGCTTAGAGCCGCCACGCATCCGGTTAATTTCTGTATTTGTTTGAGGTCTTTTGGGACGTCCAGTTGTGACAAAGCTCGGATCTTGGCTGGATTTGCTTCGATTCCTCTACTGGATACAATGAAGCCCAAGAGCTTTCCGGCTGGAACGCTGAAAACGCATTTTTCCGGATTGAGCTTGATGTCGTATTTTCGGAGGTTATCGAATGTAAGCCTGAAGTCGTCTACTAGAGATTCGACATGTCTTGATTTGACGACCACATCATCCACGTACGCCTCCACTGTTTTGCCGATCTGGTTTGCCAGACATGTTTGGATCATGCGCTGATATGTTGCGCCGGCGTTTTTTAGCCTGAAGGGCATTGTGTTGAAGCAGAATGGTCCGTATGGTGTGATGAATGCCGTTGCAGCTTGGTCTGATTCTGCCATCTTGATTTGATGGTAACCGGAGTATGCGTCGAGGAAACACAACGAATCATGTCCTGCAGTGGCATCGATAATTTGATCTATGCGAGGGAGGGGGAAGGGATCCTTTGGGCAGGCCTTATTAAGGTCTTTAAAATCTACGCACAGGCCCCAGGATTTGTACTTCTTTGGTACCATCACCAGGTTTGCTAGCCAGTCCGGATGTTTTATTTCTCTGATGAATCCGGCCTCCAATAACTTGGCTAGCTCCTCTCCCATAGCCTGTCTCTTCGGTTCGGAAAAGCACCGAAGGGCTTGTTTGACAGGTTTGAATCCTTTCTGGATATTTAAGCTGTGTTCGGCCAGCCTGCGTGGGATTCCTGGCATGTCTGAAGGGTGCCAAGCAAAAATGTCCCAGTTCTCTCGTAGGAACTCTCGCAGTGCGGCGTCTACATCAGGGTTCAGTCGTGCCCCGATGGAGGCTGTTTTATTGGGGTCCGTTGGATGGACCTGGAATTTGACCATTTCGTCCGCTGGTTTGAAGGATGTGGATTTGGATCTCTTATCGAGTATCACATCATCCCTATTAACCGTGGAGCGCAGCGCAGACAATTCTTCGGCCGCTAAGGTTTCGGATAGTGCCTCAAGGGCCAATGCGGCTGTCTTGTTTTCGGTGCGGAGTGCTATGTCCGGATCACTAGCGAGAGTGATAATTCCGTTTGGCCCATGCATCTTGAGCTTCATGTACCCGTAATGGGGTATGGCTTGGAAAATTGTGAATGCCTCCCGTCCTAATATAGCGTGGTATCCGCTTTTGAACGGGGCCACCTGGAACGTGACTTCTTCGGACCTGTAATTATCTGGCTGCCGAACACCACATCTAGTGTGATCTTTCCAGTGCAGCGTGCTTGCTGACTAGGGATTATTCCTCTAAAGGTTGTGCTGCTTCGCTCAATGCGGTTCCAGTCTATTTCCATCTTTTGGAGGGTTTCCTTGTAAATGAGGTTCCATCCACTGCCTCCATCGATGAGTACCTTTGCGAGGTGACAGCCGTCCACTATGGGACTGAGGACCAATGCGGCTGGTGCTTGGGCTGTTCGGAATTTAGGTTCGTCACTCGCGTTGAAGGTGATAGCAGTGTTACTCCATGGGTTTATTGTTGCTACTTGATAGACTTCGGTAAGGCTGCGAAGTGTTCTTTTTCGCATATTATTTGATGCGAAAGTCTCGAAGACTGTGAGAACGGTACTGGTGTCCTCGGGCTGGCTTTCTTCGGCCTCTGAAATTAGGAGGTCCTCGCCAATTTTGGCCACCTGCCGGAGTATCCAACATGCTCTAAGGCTGTGTGTTGGTGTGGCGTCCTCTGTACTATGAATTCTACAGGGTCCATCAGGCCACCTTTCCAGTACGGTTCCATGCCCTCTAGAGGGTTTTGGCTTTTTGATATTTAGTCCGGGTGCCTTACTGTGGTGCACCCTCTTAGTTCGGACGGGATTGATGTTCAAGGCCGGGTTATCCCAAAATTTATTTTGGTTTTCCAAGCGCTTTCCATCGCACAGTACTTTTGTACTATGGATGCCAAGTCAGCGAAGCGTGTAATATCACGACGACTTATGGCGTTAAGTATTCCCTCGTCCGTGCAGTTACTGCAAAAGATTGAAATTGCGTCTCCCTCGCAGCAGTCCTTTGTACTGTTCATAACCAGGAGGAATCTGGCCCAGTAGTGATGTACTGTTTCTTCGGGCTTTTGCCTGATTTGGGAAAGATCACTTATGTTCGGGTGGGCGGGTGTCGTTGAATCTGAGACCTCACCCAATTTATGATTCGGAGGCCGAAGAGCTTCCGAACTCTGAAGTCCGGAGTCTTGGATGTTGTCCGATGAGTCTAGCCCGTTGCCTAATTCTAAGCTCAGGTCTTGGATTGAATACTCCCCTCCGCGAGTATCCGGCCTGGAGGGTTCGGGAATTCGGACGTAGCTAGTCCTTAGGATAGATGAAGGGTCGCCGCACTGCGCCTCTACCATGGCAACATGGTGGGTGACTTGGGGGGAGTTAATTTCTCTTAGATCGGGTTTAAGCCCAACCTGGTCATAATTTGTAGCGACCCCCAGTGCGGCGATGCGATCCAAGAGCTCGTTTACGGAAGAGAGCTCCATCGGATCCAACTGCTCGGCGAGTTCTGAGCTGACGTGAAGGTTGCTTTCGATGACTCGAGAGGTCACCGTCGGTGCAACGGCCGAACAGGCGGTCGTGAGAAAACCACCTAGCCGGAGGGTTTGGCCGACAGCCAAGGCTCCCTTAGTAATGGCGCCGTCTTTAAAGACGGTAAGAGGCATCCTTCCTGATCGCGACGGCACAGAGGAACTCTCAATGAAAGCACCAATGTCGGTGTCAAAACCGGCGGATCTCGGGTAGGGGGTCCCGAACTGTGCGTCAAGGTCGGATGGTAACAGGAGATGAGGGACACGATGTTTACCCATGTTCGGGCCCTCTCGATGGAGGTAAAACCCTACTCCTGCTTGATTAATATTGATGATATGGGTAGTACAAGAGTAGATCTACCACGAGATCAAGGAGGCTAAACCCTAGAAGCTAGCCTATGGTATGATTGTGTATGATGATGGTTGTCCTACGGACTACAACCCTCCGGTTTATATAGACACCGGATAGGGTTAGGGTTACACGGAGTCGGTTACAATGGTAGGAGATCTTGAGTATCCGCATCACCTAGCTTGCCTTCCACGCCAAGGAAAGTCCCTTCCGGACACGTGACGAAGTCTTTAATCTTGTATCTTCATAGTCCAGGAGTCCGGCGAAGGTATAGTCCGGCTACCCGAACACCCCCTAATCCAGGACTCCCTCAGACGTATCAACCGCTCAAGATCCTCTGGTTGTGCAGGTGGGCTGTTGATCTCCCTTACAGCCTTGCGTAGCTCCTGCGATGAATTTGCAAGGTAAAACATTTAATTGTGGGAATATGGAGCGGATGGGCGTAACAAGTGGCGACCTACCTAGCTCGGAGGATTGTACATGGAAAATCCATCCTGTGGCTTGATGCGGAGGAATTCTTCCTCCTCCCCCTTGTACAAATTGGACAAAATTCTCGCTAGGGCAGCGGTCGAATCCGGCCCCTTGCGACAGCAACGCGTGGCGTCATCTTCCCCGTCGAAATCTCACATAGGGTGGCCTCGATATTGAAGCGGCTGCACCCCCCGCATAATGCATATTGCCATAACCTCGATTATGGTCAGTCAGGTAAACAAAATCTCTATTATCTTCCTCCTGAGGGCTCCTTGGTCACCAGCTCAGGCGCTTCTTTGAAGGAGCATTGTCAAACTCGGGAAGGCCGATCCGAATAGGATCCGGAAGGGGAACGTCCTCTATGTAAAACCACTCTGAAGGCCAGTCTTCGGACGTCTTCTTCGGGGTTCCGGACCCGGCGATGCGCCATACTTCGGCGCGCCCACTTGATATATTGACCCCTCTGTGAACGGGGCACAAGGCAGAACAACTTCTTCCACAATGCAAAATGATCTGCGCAACCCAAGAACAGCTCGCAAAGGGCTATGTAACCCGCAATATGCAGTATGGAGCCAGGGGTGAGGTTATGCAGCTGGAGGCCATAGAACTCCAAGAGCCTGCGGAGAAATGGATGGATTGGAAATCCGAGTCCCCTTAACAAATACGGGACAAGGCATACCCGCTCTCCCTTAGAGGGGTTGGGAAAGCTCTCCGCCTGCTCCCCGCCATTATAGGTGGCGAGCCCGGCTCGAACCGGAACCATATACGCTGGGGGGAGGAATCCATGGGTCCGGAGCTTCACTAATTGACTGTGCGGGATGGAACACCTCTCCCAATCTCCAGGCTTGGGGATGTGGGAGCGAGAGGAGGAGCTGTGCTGGCCGCCCATGCTGGGATGGATTTTTTCAGGCGCGCTCCGCTGAAAGCTCGACGAGGGAGGATGGTGTGGTTTGGATCTGAGAATCCTCGTCTCTCTAAATATACGATTCATTCACACAGCTAGGGTGGTAAATGTAAAAATGCCCTGGCTTCTCATATTCGCTTGACACATGGAAGATGGCCATTATTGGGCACAGAAGCCAAGAAACGCAACGGTTACGAGAAGCCGGACACTTTAACAGGAGCTCGGGGTTTGAAGAAGAACCCGCGTTGCAATGCCGAAGACAATCTGCGCACCAGACTCATCGTCATTGAAGCCTGGTTCGGGGGCTACTGACGGAGTCCTGGATTAGGGGGTATCCGCACAGCCGGATTATAATCTTTGGCTGGACTGTTGGACTATGAAGATGCAAGATTGAAGACCTCGTCCCGTGTCCGGATGGGACTCTCCTTGGCGTGGAAGGCAAGCTTGGAAATACGGATATGTAGATCTCCTTCCTTGTAACCAACTCTGTGTAACCCTAGCCCCCTCTGGTGTCTATATAAACTGGAGAGTTTAGTCCGTATGACACAACAACAACAACAACAACAACAACAACAACAACAACAACAACAACAACAACAACAATCATACCATAGGCTAGCATCTAGGGTTTAGCCTCTTTGATCTCGTGGTAGATGAACTCTTGTATTATCCATATCATCAATATCAATCAAGCAGGAGTAGGGTTTTACCTCCATCGAGAGGGCCCAAACCTGGGTAAAAACATTGTGTCCCTTGTCTCATGTTACCATCCGCCTAGACGCACAGTTCGGGACCCCCTACCTGAGATCCGCCGGTTTTGACACCGACAGCTAGCGTTCCCAGTTCTTCCTCCCGTCCCCACAGCTCCGAAAAAGGCTATTGGGAGAGATGTTCTGTATCCCACGATCAGTTGATTAAGCTTCAAACGCAGGGATTTTTTCCCCACGCGGATCTGGTCCCTGTTCGGGCAGGACTGACCTCCTTCGATGGCGAAGCCCAGGCGGAAATTTTCCCCAATCCAACTAGTGGGGAACGAGTGTGCTTCGTTTCCTACCTGTTAAGAGGCGTCGGGTTTCCAATCCACCCTTTCCTCCGAGGACTCCTAGAGTATTATGGTCTCCAGTTGCACAACTTCACTCCTGCCTCCATCCTGCATATCGTGGGTTTTGTTGCTCTCTGCGAGCTATTCCTGGGTTGTGAGTCCCATTTTGAGTTATGGAGAAAACTATTCTACCTCGTCCCTCGCACCCAAAAGGGATCCATATTCGAGGTGGGCGGTGCCGAAGTATGGTGCATAGCCGGGACCGGATACCTGTCCGACACGCTTAAGAAGGCGTTCGAGGAGTGTCCCTCAGAGTGGTTCTATATTGAGGACGTCGCTCTCCCTAACCCAGCATGAATGGGTCTTCCCGAATTTTCCAGTGCTCCCTTGAAGAAACGCCAAAGCTGGTGCCCTCGGAGCCTCGAGGAGGAGGATAGTGTGGAAGTCCAACAAGTAATGAGATAAGGACACTCGCCCAGTCTGGAATATCCATAATCAAGGTAATGGCCACTTCCATAGCACGAGGTGTTCAGCTGCTCCAATTCAGGTGGCTCCCTATGTGGCACTATAATGGGGAAGATGACGCCTCCTGTTGTGGATGAAAAGGCCCGGATTCCCTCACTGCCCTGGCCGCAATATTGGTCGACCTGTATAAAGGGGAAAAAGAGGAGTTCACTCGTCTTACGCATCGAGAGGTATTTTCCATATACAATCCTCCTAGCTGGGTGAGTGTTAATCCCACCACCTGCTTCAACCCTTTCCTCGGGCTATGTTTAATTGACATTAACTCGTCCATTCATAACAGGAATGGCGGAAAGTTACCGCGGGGATCTATAGTCGTGCCCCACAGCCGGAGGACCATAACTGGGACCTTGACCCCGGATTCGAAGAGGACCCGGACATATTTGTAGAGCTTGAGGAGGGAGTATTCTACCAGGCGAGCTACAATGGCACATAAGTGGCCATCATGGCTGACTATCCCGACCTCCTTCCAGCCTCACATGTAAGTAATCAGTAGATATCTCCTCCAAAAGAGCTTCCACATTATGCCTCACCCACCGCACTGTCTTGTGCTCCAAAGGGGAGGCGCTCGGCGCGCCATGCTACACTAGAGGCATCTCATAAGAGAACGGCGCCCGCACTGGGCAAGTCTTCGAAGAGGAAGGCAAATGACAACACGGCCGAGCCTTAATCAAAGAGGTATGTATTTTTTAAATGTGCCCTCTATCAGTCACATCGAACTGTGACCCTACCTGCTACTGTCTTAGCAGGAAGAGCGTTCACCGGACTATGTCCGGGGATCCTGCTGGCCGTGCCTCCACCAGTCAAGTTCCAGTCCCTGCCATAAGGACGGAGGCTAACAAGGGAATGACGCCGGATTGTCCTACCGTAGAGGATTCGGATGACGTGTCTGTCACGAACTCTGAAGGGGATAGTGCCATGAATCATCGGCTCCAGAAGGCCGCTCTCCGCGACCCCGGCTTTACAAAATTGGCATTCAATGCCTTCATCTTGGTCGATGCATACATCCGAGCTGCTCGGGATGGGCTTGCCAGAGCCACGGACTAACATTTAAAAGATATGCGGGCAAGTACAGATTTGGTAATCATATACCTGTAGCCCCCGGGATTTGAAGTAGTTGATAGAAATAATTTAAGGATCATTGTATAATCAGGCACTCACAGAGAAGAATAGCCTGCTGTCTGAAGAGATGGAAAAGTGTCAGACCCGGCTGGGTGCGGTTACCGCCGAACTGGAGAAATCCAAGAAGGCAATGCCTGGTAATATTCCCTTCCATCCAGAAAAAATAATCATATACCAGTAGTGTTAATACTATTGCATTTCCGATGACAGGATCAGCAGATCAACTGGAAGGGGAATTGAAAGTTGCGCAGATAGGCGAACAAGAGGCCACAAGGCAACTGGCCGCAGGCGAACGTGTGCTGACACGGGTCAGGGATGAAAAGAACAAGCTGCGGGATTCCAATACCCTGCAAGGCGAAGAACTACAAGATGTCCGAGCCCAGTTAGGTGACGCTGTCAAGGAGAATAGGATGCTGCGAGGCGGCATATTCAATATGCTTTTGAACTTACCTTCGTGTAATTTAGCGAAGAAATGATCTAACAGATTTATGTCTGTAGGTATGCTGACTGGCCGTCCCGAAGTGGAAATGTCCGCCTCTCAAGGTGACCTGCTACAAGAGCTGTCCCAACTGCACGAGCGAGCTCGGCGAGCAATGCGGAGCATTGCCAAAGCTTTGTGGCCATCCGCCTCTCCTCCAGGAAGTATGAAGGAGCTTGTGAAGCTATTCCAAGGAGCTCGACGACGCTTCCGATTATGGAAGATATCGGCCTGCCGAGAAGGTGCGCGAGAGGCCCAGGCCATGGTAAAAACATGGTACACCAAGCTTGATCTGAATCATATGGCCCGGGTTGGACCGTTGGGGTCAGATGGAAAAGAAATTCCAGTTAGTCTGGTATATGACCAGGTAAAGGTAGCCGCCAAGTATTCCCAACAGGATTGTAAGCTAGATAGCCTGTTAGATGACATAGAGGAAGAAGTTTTTGAGTCCAAGTGACTATGTACTTCAATTAACAAATTTGTCCCCAGCCGGATTGTAAAACGATTCTCATGGCCGACCTTTTCGCCTCAACCTTTAGACCCGAAGGCGCGGAGTGTTTCCGAATACCGTAGCGGTAATATAGACCAGGGTATGCTTGGAAACCAGGTGTAGGGGTCATAGTTGCTCGAACAAACAAGTTGTATCCAGCTAGCTATGTTATATTACATGTTGAATATAAGAAACATCTTCCAGGGAGAATAGTTCCGTTAAGGGTTCCTTTCCCTAGGTGAACATGCGTTGGTATGCATGTCCGAACCGTGATCGAAAAATCACAGTATACGTACATCTGGGGGTTCATGATGTAAATAGGGTATAACGTCTTTAGTCCGCCGACTGAATATTCCCTTAAGAACGCTAGCTTTCGGCTGCACCCAGTCTGAGGTACAAGTCCGGATGACCCTGTTGTAACAATCGTAGAGGTCCTCCCTTTATGCCCTAGCCGAACAAATGTGAACGTAGGGCCTAAGCACAGGAGCCAGGCAACTCAGCTGGCAAAAACTTAAGTCATAACGATGCATATAATGGCGAAGAAAAGGTACATATGAGAAAAAGACACATATGTGGGGAGCTTGATGCTCGTAAAATAATAATAATAATAATAAGCTTCTATAAGAGAAACCCCCAGGTATTATGAGTGTGTACATTTAAGGATGTGTACGTCATAGGTGTGCGGTTTAGCCACACAAGAGCTTAAAGCTAGAAAAAAGTTAGAGAGAGGGAAAAAATGGAGACAAAGGGAGAAGAAAAACGAACAAAGAGTCCGGCTCTAGGCGCAGAATCTTCGGAGTCTGGCCGCATTCCACGGGTTCGGCTCTAGGCGATTGTCCGATGCATCACGCAGGCGGTACACTCCGCCAGTGAGAACTTCATGGATGATGAAGGGACCGTCCCACTTGGGCTTGAGTTTGTCATTTTTCTTTTCTGGTAAGCATAGAACGAGTTCACCAACATTATAAGTCTTGGCCCGCACCTCTCTGCTTTCATATCTGCGAGCCTGTTTTTGATAGAATGCATAACGGGCTTTTGCGACGTCGCGCTCCTCCTCCAAGGCGTCTAGACTGTCCTGCTAATCCAACTCGGCCTCTCTCTCTTCATACATGCGCACTCGAGATGAGTCATGAATGATGTCGCAGGGCAAAACGGCCTCTGCGCCGTACACCATGAAGAATGGTGTGTATCCGGTAGTGCCATTGGGCGTGGTCTACAGCCCCCGGTACGGAGTCGAGCTCTGCAACCCAGTGCTTGTCTGATTCTTTCAGCGACCGCACTAGTCTAGGCTTAATGCCGCTCATAATAATACCATTAGCTCGTTCGACTTGACCGTTTGTTTGTGGATGATAGACCGAGGCGTAATCAAGCTTAATGCCCAGTTTAGCACACTAGCATTTCACTTCATCGGCTGTGAAATTGGAGCCGTTATCGGTGATTATGCTGTGCGGGACACCATAACGATGCACGACACCGGATATAAAGTCTATCACTGGTCCGGCTTCGGCCGTTTTCACTGATTTGGACTCTATCCATTTGGTGAATTTATTTACCATGACTAGCAGATATTTTTTCTTATGGCTTCCTCTTTAATGGGTCCTACCATATCAAGCCCCCAGACCGCAAAAGGCCAAGTAATGGGGACTGTTTGTAGAGCAATAGGCGGCATATGGCTTTGATTGGCGAAGAGCTGGCATCCGACACAACGTTGGACCAGGTCCTGTGCATCTGCTCCGGCCGTCGGCCAAAAGAAACATGTACGGAAGGCCTTACTTACAAGGGCCCGAGCCGCGGTGTGGTGACCGCCGAGACCAGCATGGATTTCAGCCAGGAGCTACCGCCCCTCTTCTTCGGAGATACATCTTTGAAGGACTCTGGTAGCGCTTTTCTTGTAGAGTTCGCCGTCATGGACCTTGTAGGCTTTCGAGCGCCGAACAATGCAGCGAGCCTCATTCTGGTCCTCAGGGAGCTCTCGCCTATTAAGGTAGGACAAGAAGCGTTTGGTCCATGGGACAATTACGGCCATTATTAGATGGGCCGATGGTGTTATTTCGGTGACTGAGCCCCCGATGAGATCGGTATTGTGTTCGGAATCTGGGGGTGTAATCGGATTCGGACTAGTGTTGCCGCTCTCATCCTGCCATGCCACGGATGGCTTGAAGAGCCTTTCCAAAAAGATGTTAGGCGGGACGGGGTCATGCTTGGCGCCCATGTGAGCAGGGACATCCGCCGCTTGATTGCTTTCTCGAGCCACATGTTGAAACTCAAGTCCCTCGAAATGAGCTAATATTTTGAGTACGGCGTTATGATAGGCCGCCATCTTCGGATCCTTGGCGTCGAAGTCTCCATTTATTTGGGATATTGCGAGATTTGAATCCCCGCGCACCTCCAGGCGTTGTATGCCCATGGAGGTAGCCATCCGAAGACCACGCCATAAGGCCTCGTATTTGGCTGCATTGTTGGAGTCTGTGTATAATATTTGGAGTACGTACTGGACTGTGTCTCCAGTGGGGGACGTTAAAACGACGTCTGCTCCTAAACCGGCCAACATTTTAGAGCCATCAAAGTACATGAACCAGTTGGAATATGTGTCATACTCTTTAGGGAGTTCAACCTCGATCCATTCAGCGATGAAGTCGGCCAATACTTGGGATTTAATGGCCCGTCATGGTTTGTATGTTATATCGAATGGCAGGAGCTCAATGGCCCACTTAGCAATCCGTCCTGTAGCGTCGTGGTTGTTCATTATGTCATTGAGTGGTACTTCAGAAGCCAACGTGATTGAGCACACTTGGAAGTAGTGTCGTAGCTTCCGGGATGCCATGAAGACCGCATATGCTATCTTTTGGTAATGAGGGTACTGGGATTTGCATGTTGTGAGGACAGTGGATACATAGTATACTGGTTTCTGAAGTGGGAATTTGTGTCCGTCCTCCTCTCGCTCAACGACGAGCACCACACTCACCACCTGGTGAGTTGCAGATATGTATAATAACATTGGTTCGCCGACATTTGGCGCGGCCAGGATTGGGTTGCTCGCTGAAAGAGCCTTTATTTCTTCCAGTCCGGCCGTTGCCGCATCCGTCCACTCGAAGTGGTCGGTGCGTCGGAGAAGGCGATAAAGTGGCAATGCCTTTTCTCCTAGTCTGGAGATAAAGCGGCTTAAAGCTGCTACGCATCTGACTAGCTTTTGGACCTGTTTAAGGTCTGTTGGTGTAGCCAATTGTGAAGAAGCTCGGATTTTGGCTGGATTTGCCTCAATTCCTCTATTGAAAACGATGAAGCCTAGCAGTTTTCTAGCGGGAATGCCGAAAACACACTTTTCTGGATTGAGCTTGATGTCATATGTTCGGAGGCTGTCGAATGTGAGACGCGGATCGTCTCTTAATGACTCGACGTGCCTAGTCTTGATGGCGACGTCATCTACATATGCTTCAATTGTCTTGCCGAGTTGCCTCTTCAGGCATGTTTGTATCATGCGTTGGTAGGTGGCGCTGGCGTTTTTAAGCCCAAAGGGCATAGTGTTGAAGCAAAAAGGCCCGTATGGTGTCGGTGTACAAAAAGGGGGGTACACTTTTTGTACCCCTATAACTGTGCACGGGCAGTCCGAGCCACGGACGCCGCCACACCGAGCGCGGCAAGGGAGGTAAACCAAGGTAAGGCCAAAGCTGAAGAGAGGCAGAACGACGCCAAGACAAAGACCACAAAGAGCGAAGGGGACGAAGCAGGCCCCCGGCAAGATCCTTGCCGGGAGGCGGTTTTTGCAAACCCGGCAAGACCCTTGCCGTGGCAGCTCGCCCCACACCAACAGAGCGGGTCACCCTTGAGTCCACTGCCCCCAGGGGGCAAGGATTCGGGAGGCATCCCCGTGGTGGTATGCAGATCTTTGTGAAGACATTCAAGATCAGATGCACACTTTGGAAGATGATGATCCTTGGCGGGATTCTAGCCAAGGAAGACCACAAGGCCCCCAGCAAGAGCCTTGCCGGGGATAACAGCAGGCGCCACGGCAAGACCCTTGCCGGGGCCGCGGCAAGGCCCTTGCCATGAACACCCATGGGGCCACCTTCAGGCCCACGCCAGTCGCACCTCCACCACCGTTCATATGCAGCTGCCGACCCAACCAACTAGACAGGCACCTGCGTGGCGGCATGCAGATCTTCGTGGAGACCCACCGCTGCGCCACCCCAGCTGCCTGCCCGCCTACATGGCATCGCAGGCACCGCTGGCTAGGGCGCGTGTCAACACGCGAGGGAGCGGTGACGGACGAGACAGGGCTCTCGCCCGTCCCCGATAAAGCAAGGACACCTAAGCAAGGCGCATTAAATGCACCTTGTCATACAATGCGAGGGATAACCTCGCATCACTGTACCCTTTCCACCTCCTGTGTGCCTCTGTGGCAGCCCCTTTCTCTATAAAAGAAGGCCCCGGGCGACCAGGAAGAGGATTCGGCTTTTTGGAGCTCTCGAGCAGGAGTAGGCTTTTACGCATCCCTGCGGCCTGAACCTGGGTAAAGGAATCGCGTGCTATCTGTTTGATCCGCTCTTTCCACAACCCCGCGCCCCGCAACCGTAGTAGGGATTCTTGTGATCCCATAGGTGTCGTTTCCACCGACATCTTTGGCGCGCCAGGTAGGGGGCGCAGTTGTGAGAATCGGCTTTAGCAGTTAGTTCGACACTTCTTCATCGTCATGGCGCCCAAGAAGAAGACGACGGTGGCTGTTGGCCCGTCGGGAGCCGGGCATCCCGTCCCGATGCGGGCGAGCAGCGGACCGGTCGCAGAAAGGACCCGGGGCGCTGTTCGCGAACACCAACACCGTCCCAGCAGCCGGAGTTTGGGAGGCGGCGATGTTCGTGCGCCTGGTAACGGGCCGCACGCCGCCATATCCAAAGACGGAGCTGGGCCCTCCACGGGTGGCACGGGGCCTTCCAGGATCGCTGCCGCCCCGCCCGAGGGCGACACGAGGGCTTCTAAGACTCCCACGCTGGCGCCGACGCCGCGCTCCTCTCAAGCGGCGCGCGACGAACGGTGTAATCACCCCGAAGACCCCTGGCGTCGCCGCGGGAAGAGCGCCGAGCGCCACTCCCGGGATGTAGAAGACCTGCCCGCTCGCCGAGGCTCTGGTGAAGATGGCATGCGACCGCGCGGTCGTGATAAAGCTCCTTCTGACATGGTCAGAAGTCGAAGCGCGTCACGATCCGTGCAGGTTTCACTGCCACCGATGCCAGCAGAAGACCTGGCGCGCGCAGTTGCTCCTTGACTTTCCTCCCACTACGGGGAAACTCGACGAATAGAGAGCCACCATCTGAAGCCTCGTTGCGGTGGCCAACAAAGACGAACCAAGTCCGGAGAAGCCCCCGGATCGACACTCCGACGGAGTCCCATGTACCAGTGACAGGAAAGCCGGCAGCGCCGCGACCACGGTGCACTCGCCTCCTCCTCGCCCGGTACCACGGACGCCTGCCCGTTGCGACGTTACGGGCGACGAAATTTCCATAGCGTCGTCCGACCCGCAGACCCACTGTGACCAGCGCCAGGTCCTTCGGGAGCGGGACCACGAAGACGCTCGAACCACTATCGAGCACCGACGCGGAGCGCGCCACCAGTCAGACAGGCGAGCTGGGCCTGCTGTGAACCACCCGGCACCGGAGAGCCCTGGACGCCTGCCTTACGAGGTAAGCTGTCCGGCTTTTACCTGTGAGCTGCGGCAGTTCCAGTGGCCCACTCACCGCACCTTCAAACCTGACGTGGGCGAGAAGTACGGCGGCAAGACCCACCCGTCTGAGTTCCTCAGCATCTACACCATCGCGATGCAGGCTTCCGGAGCCCGCGACGATAAGGTGCTTGCGAATTACTTCCCGTTGGCTCTTAAACCCAATGCCATGTCATGGTTGATGCACTTCCCGTAGACTCCATTTCCTCCTGGTCGGATTTGTGCCATGAGTTCGTGGGCGCCTTCACTGGTGGTCACCAAGCTCATGGCCAAGCAAGCGATCTGCACGTCATTCCCCAGAAGGGAGGCGAGAGTCTCCGCAAGTATATATAGAGGTTCAGCCGGATACATTACAACATCCCTGATGTTCATCCTGCCACCATCATCAGCGCGTTCCATCAGAATGTGCGTAACCGCAAGATGCGCGAAGAGCTGGCAATGAACAAGGTGAAAGATGTGGCAGAACTCTATGTTCTTGCTGACAGATGTGCCCGAGCTGAAGAGGGGAGGAAGTACCCCGGTGAAGATGCCGACGTGGAAACCGATCCTCAGATGAGGATACTCCCACCCCGGCAAAGAAAGGCCGGCGCCGCAACAGGAAGCGCAAAGGTAAAGCAGTGCTTGCCGTCGAGGGATCTGATGACACCGGCTCCACCAAGAAAACCAAGGCAGACGACCCCGGCAAGGAAATTGCTGGATGTGTCGCTTGCCAGGCGTTGGCGGCTGCCGAGAAGTCAGGAAACTCCGACAAGCGATACTGCAAGATCCATCGCACCAAAGGCCATGGTCTCCAAGACTTCCAAAGGTTGAGCTCCTCGCTGAGAAGCAGAGGGCTGAATATGAAAGGCGGGACAAGGAGAAGGGCCAAGACGATGCTGAAGGGTCCGGCAAGAAGCGTGACGGCCAGGCGGGCCGTCGCGGCAAGGATAAGCAACAGGAGAGGCCCGCCCGGTCTTTGACAGAAAGCCAGAAGACGACGATCACGAAGAGGGCGACGAGTACGGCGGCCAAGAGTTTCAGAAAGCTACAGAGGCCATGTGCGTGGACGGCGGCGCCTCGCTGCATACATTTCACCGCCGGCTTAAACAGTGGGCGCGAGAGATTATAGCGGCAGAGCCGTCGTTTGATGCCCAAAGGCCGCTGAAGTAGTCCAACACTCCTATCAGTTTTGACACCGAGGACCACCCTGATCGCACTACTGCGGTCGGGTGCTTGCCATTGTTGGTTTCGGCAACAATACGCAACCTCAAGGTGACGAAGATGCTAGTCGATGGCGGGGCCGGTCTGAACTTGATCTCGCCTACCGTGATTGAGAAACTGCAGATTCCTGATGGAGACCTCGAAGAGATGGGCATGTTTCAGGGGGTCAACCCGGGAAGAAGCCAACCCAAGGGGAAGGTCACGCTACCCGTGACTTTCGGAAGCGACCTGAACTACAGGACTGAGAGGATTGTGTTTGATGTTGCCAAGGTCCCCTTGACCTACAACGGGATCCTTGGCCGCCCAGCGCTGGCCAAGTTCATGGCGGCATCACACTACGCCTACAACACCCTGAAGATGCCAGGACCTGTGACGATCATCACCATCCCCTCTGATAAGAAAGATGCGCTGATTTGCGCTGATCAACTATAGCAGCAAGCAGTTGCAGCAGCTGCTGCCACTAGGGCACTTGCTCCTGCCGCTGGGATCCCGGGAGGGAAGAAGAAGAAGAAGGTCGGTGAGACCTCGGACACCCACTCCGGCAAGCGCTCCTCTTCAGAGTGTAGCGCTGCTGTCGAGGATATGCCAGAGAGCTCCACCGGCAGGAACAAGAAGCCCAGGGCCATTCCGCCAGGAACCAAGAAGAATTCTGTCAATGAGGACGGCACAGGAGGAGCTTTCACGATAAGCTCCACCCTCGACGACAAATAGGAAGACGCGCTCGTCACCTTCCTTCTGGCGAATGTCGATGTGTTTGCCTGGCAAGCTTCCGACATCCCCGGCGTTCCCAGGGAGGTGATTGAGCACCACCTTGCTGTCTGTCCTCATGCGCGGCCCGTCAAGCAGAAGGTCAGAAAGCAAGCTTTGGAACGACAAGAGTTTATCATAGAAGAAATCCGAAAACTGGAGGCAGCGGGTTTGGTAAGAGGAGTGCTCCATCCGACATGGTTGGCCAATCCGATTGTAGTGCGCAAGGCAAATGGGAAGTGGAGGCTGTGTATTGATTACACAGATGTCAATAAGGCTTGTCCTAAAGACCCCTTCCCGTTGCCGCGCATCGACAAGATTGTTGACTCCACGGCTGGGTGTGATCCGTTGTCATTCCTCGATGCCTACTCCGTCTACCACCAGATCTTCATGACGAGAGAAGACGAAGAGAAAACAGCCTTCATCACCCCATGTGGTACGTATTGTTTCATACAGATGCCTTTCTAGTTGAAGAGTGTTGGTTCGACGTATGCGAGGGCGGTCCAGATTGGTTTTGGACCCCAGCTCCATAGAAATATGGAAGCTTATATGGATGACATAGTGGTCAAAACCAAGGACAGGGCAACCCTCATCACAGATTTACAAGAAACATTTGCAAACCTGCGCAAGATCAACCTCAAGCTGAACCCTGAGAAGTGCGTCTTCGGCGTCCCGTCCGGCAAGCTTCTTGGGTTCTTTGTGTCACAGCATGGGATAGAGGCCAATCCGGACAAGATCAAAGCTATAGAGCAGATTGAAGCACCCAAGCAAATCAAGGATGTGCGTCGGCTTGCTGGTTGTGTCGCCGCCATGGGTAGGTTCATTTCCAAGTCCGCCGAGCGCGCCCTTCCCTTTTTCAAGATCCTGAAAAAAGGCGGGCCCGGTGGAGTGGACGCCAGAAGCCGAAGCAGCACTGCAAGATTTGAAGAAGTACCTCTCCTCCGCGCCAACACTAGTTGCGCCTAGACCCCAGGAGCCGTTGCTGCTATACCTGGCGGCAATGAACCAGGTGGTCAGCGCCGCACTAGTGGCGCAGAGAGAGGTTGACAACGAGGTAATGGCAGCGACACATCCCGACACCGCCAATGCAGAGATGACGCAGCCAGTTGGAGTGTTGCCGAGGAAGAAAATGATGTAGCACCCGGTCTACTTTGTTAGTTCCCTCCTGCAGGGGGCTAGATCAAGGTACTCCGGTGTGCAGAAACTGCTCTTCGGCCTTCTTATGGCCTCGAGGAAGCTGCGTCATTACTTCCAGGCACACGAGATCACTGTCGTCACTCGCCTCCCTCTACAATGGATATTGCATAATCCGGATGCAACGGGAAGGATTATGGAATGGGCACTGGAGCTGTCCAGCTTTGGCCTCAAGTTTGAAAGTACTTCGACGATTCAGAGCCGAGTCCTGGCGGAGTTCATTGCAGAATGGACCGTAACGCCTGACGAAGGAGCCCAAGAGACTGCCCTCCCCGACAAGGAGGCGAGTTGCGATTGGATCATGTACTTTGATGGAGCTTTCTCCTTACAGGGCGCCGGGGCTGGCGTACTGCTTGTGGCGCCCACCGGAGAGGACCTCAAGTACGTGGTCCAGATGCACTTCCCCAGGGAGGCGTCAACCAACAACACGGCAGGGTACGAGGGGCTTCTTGCCGGTCTCAGGATCGCGGCGGACCTCGGAATCAAGAAACTCATCGTCAGGGGTGACTCGCAGCTTGTCGTCAAGCAAGTCAACAAGGATTACCAAAGCCCGTTGATGAAGGCCTACGTCGATGAAGTGAGAAAGCTGGAAGAGCGTTTCGACGGTATACAGGCTGAACACGTTCCCCGAGCGAAGAACGATATCGCTGATTACCTGTCAAAATGCGCTGCCCTCAAGCTACCTGTGGAACCAGGTACCTTTGTGCTTCAGCTAACTCAGCCATCCGTTGATCCATCAACAGAGCAGAACAAGAGGAGGAAATTAGGGCCCGGCAAGTACTTTCCCGCCGAGCTCCCCGGAGCCGCCAGCAAGGATGCTGCCGGAGACACTGAGCCTGCCACGGGACGGCTAGCTCCGGCGGAGCATCGAGATCTGTCCGTCGAGACAGCCGCTCCTCTGGCAGAGGAAATGCCTTTAGTCCTCGCCGTCGAGCCCCAGGCTCCAGCGTGGGCGCAACATACCATCTGATTCCTCCAAACAGGGGAACTTCCTGAAGAGCAGGAAGAAGCGGAAAAAGTAGCCCGTCGCTCTACCATGTACCAGTTTGTCGATGACATCATGTATAGGAAGAGGCCGAACGGTGTGAAATTGAAGTGTATCCCTCGAGAGGAAGGACTGGAGCTGTTGGCGGAGATACACGGAGGCATATGTGGATCCCACATTGGGTCAAGAGCCCTTTCCGGCAAGGCATTTCAGCAAGGCTTCTTCTGGCCCACCGCCCTCCAGGATGCGACGACACTAGTCACCAAGTGTGAAGCGTGTCAGGTCCATTCGAAGAAGCTTCATTAGCCAGCTCAAGCCCTTCAAACCATTCCTCTCTCCTGGCCCTTCTCGGTCTGGGGGCTCGACATACTGGGCCCTTTCCCCCGCGCTGTCGGGGGCTTTGAGTACTTGTACGTTGTAATCGACAAGTTCACAAAGTGGCCGTTGGTGGAGGCAGTGAGGAAGGTCACAGCTCAGTCAGCCGTCAAGTTCTTCAAGGGACTAGTGTGCCATTTTGGCGTGCCCAACAGGGTCATCACCAACAATGGCACGTAGATCACAAGCCACACCTTCATGCAATATACCCAAGACCTTGGCAGCAAAGTGTGTTTCGCTTCCGTTGCTCACCCGCGGAGCAATGGTCAAGCTGAGAGGGCAAATGCTGATGTGCTGCAAGGACTACGAACCAAGACCTTTGACAGGCTGCACAAGAGCGGAAGGCGCTGGATTGAGGAGTTGCCGGGGGTTCTTTGGTCGATCAGGACGACGCCAAATCGAGCCACCGGCCAGACACCCTTTGCCCTGGTATACGGGGCAGAAGCAGTTCTCCCCACTGAACTCATATACGGGTCACCTCGAGTGCTCGCTTATGATGAGCTTGAGCAAGAGCAACTGCGACAAGATGACGCAATGCTCCTTGAGGAAGATCGTCTTTGGGCGGCTGTGAGAGCAGCACGCTACGAGCAAGCCTTGCGCCGCTACCATAGCCGCAAGGTCCATGCCCGAAGCCTTGAGGAAGGCGACCTTGTTCTTCGGCGCGTTCAATCGGCCAAGAATTCCAACAAGTTGACGCCAAAGTGGGAAGACCCTTATCGGGTAATACGAGTCACCAGGCCCGGCGCAGTCCACCTGGAGACCAAAGATGCCATTCCGGTGAGTAACTCCTGGAACATTGAGCATCTTCGCAAGTTTTACCCGTAAGGCACGGCTTGCCGGGCCCCCCGGCAAGCCACCTTTGTACATGCATTGCCGATGATGCATGTAACCCTTTGTACAAAGCCAGGCGCAGACCCTGAGCATAAATAAATGAAGCGTTGGCGCCCCAAGTTATAGCATGCATGCTAGGCCGAGTCTCGTCCTTGGTTAGGGTTGATAGTGCTTAGCGGCGACTAACCCCTAGCTTAGAGCTCGAGTATGCGTCTCTTTGCCGTTCTTTTGTCTCCTTTGGTTCACAGGGCTCATAGATATCCTTGTCGGATCACTTGAGGATGAAAAAAGAGAAGAGGGACGGACCAGTATCTAGACCCCAGCAAGCCAGTATTGCCGGGGGCTGCAAGTACAAAGATTCACCAACGGCGAACCAGAGTTGCCGGGGGCTACAGCTTCAGATAAGTTCTTCATCCCTTATCATGCATTCTTTTATGGACTGAGGTATGTGAAACCTCGTTTCTTCCTAAAGCTACCGTGCTCCCCTAACTCTAGGCCCTAGGGCTTGTTCCTGGGGCCAGGTTTGGTCATAGGCGCTGCATCGAAAGGATGAAACGAGGAGCCTAAACCCGCCTCCTCCCTACCTTCGCCAAAAGCGTGAGAAAGGTCGAGCGACGTGGGAAGACGGCAAGGCCTGCTGCCGGGCAAGGAAATGTTTATCTTAGAGATATCAAGGATTTACTCCTTGAAGTGGGTTCTACCCGCAAACAAACGACCCGTCAAGCATCCCTTTTTCATTAAAAACATTCCACTCAGGTACAGTCCATGGGGAATAAAAAACATGAATGATGGGATTACAAGTTTTAAATTCAGCTAAGGCCCGAAGGCTTACAAACTAAAAAGAGATAAGGTGCCCGTGACCCCTTTCTTGTCCCTCTCCTCAGGAGGCAGGTCAAGGAGGCGAAAAGGGCAAAAGGGGCGCCTAGACAAGCTACGGGTGGCGGAAGACACCAAGAGAACATCTCGGTGGTCGTCCAAAGGCTGGATGGTGATGGCAGCGCCGGAGGCAGAGCTCGAAGAGGAGGCGGCAGGACGTCAGCACGCATCGAAGGTGTCGGTGCCCGCGTACTCCGAGTTGACGGCCTTGCCGCCTGCCCTCTTCCTCTTCCGCAGCCTCCCAACGCCAGCCGCCCAAGGAGACAACCCCGAGAAGTTCAGGGAGCCGGCGACACGGATGATGGGGTCGCCGGTGCCGCACGGAGCGGCGCCCGACACCTAGTCGGACCCGTCATACTGCCGCCTGCTACCCTCGCCGTCGCTGCCGCTGTCCTCCTAGTCACTCCCGCTCAAGGACGAGTCTTCGCTATCAGAAGAGCTCTCCACGCAGCACCTTGCACGGGTCCCGAAGCATCTGAAGACCTTGACGGAGAGGAGGCCGCCCTCCATCAGCTTGAAAAGGAGAGTGAGCCCCTCCGTCAGGCGGTGGATGCGGGCGAACGTCTTCCACCCCCAACGAAGATACATCACCTGAGGGGCTGGGAAGTCAACGCGAACCCGCGTGCCGCTGATCCCACAACCCCTCATGTGCAGCCGCAACGATGCCGGCGGATCCAGCTCCATCTCCCACGCGAATGGAGTCGGGAGACGAAGGCGACGGCGAGGCGGCCGACGCAGCCTGACGAAGAACTCGCAAGGGTCATCCCCAACGTGGTCCTTCATGGGGGGAGGAACTGCTGGCGGAGGCGAAGCCGGCGCGCCGCCCCGTCCTCCTCTTCCCCGAGCGCCTCGGCCTCCCCCACGGCCTCGCCCTCTCCCCCTTCCTCTCGCGACTGGCTCTGCCACCACAGGTGCAGGAGAAGGAGGGATGCGTTGTCAAGCGGCGACCCCTTCGCCACCGTCGAAGGACCAGGATTCCCTCTCTCCATGGCGGATGGAAGGGGGAGCGGAAGCTGAAGGAAAGAGGAGATGAAGGAATGCGGGACGCCATCTCCCCCTCCTGCTCTTTATAAAGGAACGGGGTGGGGGCTCGGCCGCCCCGCCCGGCCAATCAAGACACGGAAAGCGCAGGGAACTGGGACCGACCCGCCGCCCCGGCCCGCGGTGGCCTGGTTTCCCGCCTCCACCGTTTGCCACCCCAAGCGCATGAAAGCCACGTGGCGGGCGTGCAGAACCGAGGCGACGGGTGAGGCGACCTCTCCCCACCCCGTGATCGTGGGGAGTGGACTCCTTGAAGACCATGCCTCGGCCCCGTTCAGTAAATGGGCCGCGCCTCCACGCCTTCCTCCATTTATGGGGAAGGCGCGAACCGCCCCCTTTACCACGACGTGATGCATGCGCGCAGGACTCAGCCCCACGCATGCCGCCCACGTCACACACACCTCTCTCACGCCGCGCCACGCGCGGGAAGCGTGGGAGGCGCCGCGCGCGAAGGAACTTACCGCGGTAAAAACTGCCCCGCCTGCCCGCGCACCATTTTTGGGACTTGCCCAACAACGCGTTGCGCTTATGTGTGTCCCAGGCCCGGGGGCTCCTGTCGGTGTACAAAAAGGGGGGGTACACTTTTTGTACCCCTATAACTGTGCACGGGCAGTCCAAGCCACGGACGCCGCCACACCGAGCGCGGCAAGGAAGGTAAACCAAGGTAAGGCCAAAGCTGAAGAGAAGCAGAACGACGCCAAGACCAAGACCAAAAAGAGCGAAGGGGACGAAGCAAGCCGAGAGGCGGTTTTTGCTAACCCGGCAAGACCCGTGCCGTGGCAGCTCAACCCACACCTACGGAGCGGGTCACCCTTGAGTCCACTGCCCCCAGGGGGCAAGGATTCGGGAGGCATCCCCGTGGTGGTATGCAGATCTTTGTGAAGACATTCAAGATCAGATGCACACTTTGGAAGATGATGATCCTTGGTGGGATTCCAGCCAAGGAAGACCACAAGGCCCCCGGCAAGAGCCTTGCCGGGGATGACAGCAGGCGCCGCGGCAAGGCCCTTGCCATGAACACCCGTGGGGCCACCTTCAGGCCCACGCCAGTCGCACCTCCACCACCGTTCGTATGCAGCTGCCGACCCAACCAGCTGGGCAGGCACCTACGTGGCGGCGTGCAGATCTTCGTGGAGACCCACTGCTGCGCCACCTCAGCTACCTGCCCGCCTACATGGCATCGCAGGCACCGCTGGCCAGGGCGCGTGTCAACACGAGAGGGAGCGGCGACGGACGAGACAGGGCTCTCCCCCGTCCCCGATAAAGCAAGGACACCTAAGCAAGGCGCATTAAATGCACCTTGTCATGTAATGCGAGGGATAACCTCGCATCACTGTACCCTTTCCACCTCCTGTGTGCCACTATGGCAGCCCCTTTCTCTATAAAAGAAGGCCCCAGGCGATCAGGAAGAGGATTCAGCCTTTTGGAGCTCTCGACGCCCCATAGCTAGCTCAATAACACAGATATACAATCCACCAAAGCAGGAGTAGGGTTTTACACATCCCTGTGGCCCGAACCTGGGTAAAGGAATCGCGTGCTATCTGTTTGATCCGCTCTTTTCACAACCCCGTGCCCCGCAACCATAGTAGGGATTCTTGTGATCCCATAGGTGTCGTTTCCACCGACATATGGGGTAATGAATGCCGTTGCGGCTTGATCGGACTCCTTCATTTTGATTTGCTGGTTTCCGGAGTGTGCGTCGAGGAAACACAGCGAGTCGTGTCCTGCGGTAGCATCTATAATCTGATCGATGCGGGGGAGTGGGAAGGGATCCTTAGGGCGGGCCTTGTTGAGGTCTTTGAAATCGATGCACATGCGCCAGGACTTATCCTTCTTTTGCACCATCACCAGGTTTGCTAGCCAGTCCGGGTGTTTTATTTCTCTAATGAATCCGGCCTCGATTAACTTGGCTAGCTCCTCCCCCATAGCTTGTCATTTGGGTTCAGAAAAGCACCGCAGTGTTTGCTTGAGCGAGTTATATCCTTCAATATATTGAGGCTGTGTTCGGCCGAGCTGCGTGGGAACCTTGGCATATCAGAAGGGTGCCAGGCGAATATGTCTCCGTTTTCGCGTAGGAATACTTGTAGTGTTGTTGGGGAACGTAGCAGAAATTCAAAATTTTCCTACGTATCACCAAGATCTATCTATGGAGAAACCAACAACGAGGGGAAGGAGAGTGCATCTACATACCCTTGTAGATCGCTAAGTGGAAGCGTTCAAGTGAACGGGGTTGATGGAGCCGTACTCGCCGTGATCCAAATCACCGATGACCAAGTGCCGAACGGACGGCACCTCCGCATTCAACAAACGTACAGCCCAGTGACGTCTCCCATGCCTTGATCCAGCAAGGAGAGAGGGAGAGGTTGAGGAAGACTCCATCCAGCAGCAGCACAACGGCGTGGTGGTGGTGGAGGAGCGTGGAAATCCTGCAGGGCTTCGCCAAGCACCGCGGGAGAGGAGAAGGACTTGGGAGAGGGGAAGGGCTGCGCCAGAATATAGGGGCAAGGGAGAGGGGGGCCGGCCCCCTCAGATCCCATCTGAGGAGGGGGCGGCGGCCAGGGGGGTTTGCCTTGCCCCCCAAGGCAAGGGGGGCGCCCCCTTTTAGGGTTCCCCAAAACCCTAGGCGCATGGGCCATAGGGGGGAGGCGCCCAGCCCACTAAGGGGATGGTCCCTCTCCACATACAGCCCATAGGGCCCTCCGGGGCAGGTGGACCCTCCCGGTGGACCCCGGAACCCCTTCGGTGGTCCCGGTACAATACCGGCAACCCCCCGAATTATTCCGGTGACCGTATGATGACTTCCCATATATAAATCTTTACCTCCGGACCATTCCGGAACTCCTCGTGACGTCCGGGATCTCATCCGGGACTCCGAACAACATTCGGTAACCACATACAAACTTCCTTTATAACCCTAGCGTCATCGAACCTTAAGTGTGTAGACCCTACGGGTTCGGGAACCATGCAGACATGACCGAGACGTTCTCCGATCAATAACCAACAGCAGGATCTGGATACCCATGTTGGTTCCCACATGTTCGATGATGATCTCATCGGATGAACCACGATGTCGAGGATTCGATCAATCCCGTATGCAATTCCCTTTGTCTAGCGGTATTGTACTTGCCCGAGTTTCGATCGTCGGTATCTCGATACCTTGTTCAATCTCGTTACCGGCAAGTCTCTTTACTCGTTCCGTTACACATCATCCCGTGATCAACTCCTTGATCACATTGTGCACATTATGATGATGTCCTACCGAGTGGGCCCAGAGATACCTCTCCATCACACGGAGTGACAAATCCCAGTCTCGATTCGTGCCAACCCAACAGATACTTTCGGAGATACCCGTAGTGCACCTTTATAGCCACCCAGTTACATTGTGACGTTTGGCACACCCAAAGTATTCCTACGGTATCCGGGAGTTGCACAATCTCATGGTCTAAGGAAATGATACTTGACATTAGAAAAGCTTTAGCATACGAACTACACAATCTTGTGCTATGCTTAGGATTGGGTCTTGTCCATCACATCATTCTTCTAATGATGTGATCCCGTTATCAATGACATCCAATGTACATGGTCAGGAAACCGTAACCATCTATTGATCAACGAGCTAGTCAACTAGATGCTTACTAGGGACATGGTGTTGTCTATGTATCCACACATGTATATGAGTTTCCTATCAATACAATTCTAGCATGGATAATAAACTATTATCATCAACAAGGAAATATAATAATAACTAATTTATTATTGCCTCTAGGGCATATTTCCAACAGTCTCCCACTTGCACTAGAGTCAATAATCCAGTTCACATCGCTATGTGATTAACACTCAAGGTCACATCCCCATGTGACTAACACCCAAAGAGTTTACTAGAGTCAATAATCTAGTTTACATTACCATGTGATTAACACTCAATGAGTTTTGGGTTTGATCATGTTATGCTTGTGAGTGATGTTATAGTCAAGGGGTCTGAACCTTTCAGATCCGTGTGTGCTTTACAAATCTCTATGTCATCTCCTAGATGCAGTTACCACACTCTATTTGGAGCTATTCCAAATAACTGTTCTACTATACGAATCCAGTTTACTACTCAGAATAATCTGGATTAGTGTCAAAGTTTGCATCGGCGTAACCCTTTACGACGAACTCTTTTACCACCTCCATAATCGAGAAAATTCCTTAGTCCACTAGTTACTAAGGATAACCTTGACCGTTGTCCCATGATCCATTTCTAGATCACACTTGTACCCCTTGACTGACTCATGGTTTGGCACACTTCAGGTGCGGTACACAACATAGCATACTTTAGAGCCTACGACTAAATCATAGGGGACGACCTTCGTCCTTTCTCTCTATTCTGTCGTGGTTATGTCTTGAGTCTTGCTCAATACTCACACCTGGTAACACAGTCGAGAACTCCTTCTTTGCTGATATATTTTGAACTGTTTCAAAATCTTGTCATGGTATGTGTTCGTTTGAAAGTACTATTAAGCGATTTTGATCTATCCTTATAGATCTTGATGCTCAATGTTCAAGTAGCTTAATCCAGGTTTTCCATTGAAAAACACTTTTCAAACAACCCTATATGCTTTCCAGAAATTCTACATCATTTCCGATAAACAATATGTCAACAACATATACTCATCAGAAATTCTATAGTGCTCCCACTCACTTCTTTGGAAATATAAGTTTCTCATAAACTTTGTATAAACCTAAAATCTTTGATCATCTCATCAAAGCGTACATTCCAACTCCGAGATGCTTACTCCAGTCCTTAAAAGGATTGCTGGAGCTTTGCATACTTGTTAGCATCTTTCAGGATTGACAAACCCTTCTGGTTGTATCACATACAACCTTTCCTCAAGAAAATCATCGAGGAAACAATGTTTTGACATCCTATCTGCAAGATTTCATAAATAATGCAGGAACTGCTAACATAATTCCAACAGACTCTTAGCATCGCTACGAGTGAGAAAATCTCATCGTAGTCAACTTCTTGAACTTGTCGGGAAACATCTTAACGACAAGTCGAGCTTTCTCAATGGTGACACCTACCATCATTGTCCGCCTTCCTTTAAAATCCATCTGCATCCAACAGCCTTACGACTATCAAGTAGTTCTTCCAAAGTCTACACTTTTTTTTTCATATATGGATCCTCTCTCGGATTTTATGGCCTTGAGCCATTTTTGGAATCCGGGCCCACCATGGCTTCTCCATAGCTCGTAGGTTCATTTTTGTCTAGCAACATGACTTCCAAGACAGGATTACGTACCACTCTGAAGTAGTACGCATCCTTGTCATCCTACGAGGTTTGGTAGTGACTTGATCTGAAGTTTCATGATCACTATCATAAGCTTCTACTTCAATTGGTGTAGGTGCCACAGGAACAACTCCCTGTGCCCTGCTACACTCTAGTTGAAGTGACGGTTCAATAACTTCGTCAAGTCTCCACCATCCTCCCACTCAATTCTTTCGAGAGAAACTTTTCCTCGAGAAAGGACCCGATTTCAGAAACAATCCCTATTTCTTTCGGATCTGAGACAGGAGGTATACCCAACTGTTTTGGGTGTCCTATGAAGATGCATTTATCCGCTAGGGTTCGAGCTTATCAGCCTGAAACTTTTTCACATAAGCGTCGTAGCCCTAAACTTTTAAGAAACAACAGCTTAGGTTTCTCTAAACCATAGTTCATACGGTGTCGTCTTCAACGGATTTGTGTGGTTCCCTATTTAAAGTGAGTGCGGTTGTCTCTAATGCCTAACCCATGAACGATAGTGGTAATTCGATAAGAGACATCATGGTATGCATCATATCCAATAGGGTGCAGTTATGATGTTCGGACACACCATCAGACTATGGTGTTTCAGGCGGTACTAGTCATGAAACAATTTCCACAATGTCTCAATTGTGTACCAAACTCGCAACTCAGATATTCATCTCTATGATCATATCATAGATATTTTATCCTCTTGTCACGAAGATCTTCAACTTCATTCTGAAATTACTTGAACCATTCAATAATTCAGACTTATGTTTCATCAAGTAAATATGCTCAGTATCTACTCAAATTATCTATGAAGTAAGAGCATAACGATATCCACTGCGTGCCTCAGCACTCATTGGACTGCACACATCAAAATGTGTTACTTCCAACAAGTTGCTTTCTTGTTCCATTTTACCGAAACCGAAGCTTTCAGTCATCTTGCCCATGTGGTATGATTTGCATGTCTCAAGCGATTCAAAATTAAGTGAGTCCAAGCGGTCCATCTCCATGGAGTTTCTTCATGCGTATATACCAATAGACATGGTTCACATGTCTCAATCCTTTTCAAAAATGAGTGAGTCCAAAGATCCATCAACATGGAGCTTCTTCATGCGTTTTATACCAATATGACTTACATGGCAGTGCCACAAGTAGGTGGTACTATGATTACTATCTTATATCTTTTGGCATGAACATGTGTATCATTATGATCGAGATTCAATAAACCATTCATTTTAGGTGCAAGACCATTGAAGGTATTATTCAAATAAATAGAGTAACCATTATTCTCCTCAAATGAATAACCGTATTGCGATAGACATAATCCAATCATGTCTATGCTCAACACAAACACCAAATAACAATTATTTAGGTTTAACATCAATCTCGATGGTAGAGGGAGCGTGCAATGCTTGATCATATCAACCTTGGAAGCACTTCCAACACATCTCGTCAGCTCACCTTTAGCTAGTCTCCGTTTATTCCGTAGCTTTTATTTCGAGTTACTAACACTTAGCAACCAAACCGGTATCTAATACCCTGATGCTAATAGGAGTACTAGTAAAGTACACATTCACATAATGTATATCCAATATACTTCTATCGACAGCCTTCTCATCTACCAAGTATCTAGGGTAATTCTGCTCCAGTGGCTGTTCCCCTTATTACAGAAGCACTCAGTCTCGGATTTGGGTTCAACCTTGGGTTTCTCCACTAGAGCAGCAGCTGATTTGCCGTTTCATGAAGCATCCCTTCTTGCCCTTGCCCTTCTTGAAACTAGTGGTTTGACTAACCATCAACAATTGATGCTCCTTCTTGATTTCTACTTTCGCGGTGTCAAACATCGCGAATATTTCAAGGATCATCATATCTATCCCTGATATGTTATAGTTCATCACAAAGTTCTAGCAGCTTGGTGGCAATGACTTTGGAAAAACATCACTATCTTATCTGGAAGATCAACTCCCACTCGATTCAAGTGATTGTTGTACTCAGACAATCTGAGCACAAGCTCAACGATTGAGCTTTTCTCCCTTAGTTTGCAGGCTAAGAAAATCGTCGGAGGTCTTATACCTCTTGACATGGGCACGAGCCTGAAATCCCAATTTCAGCCCTCGAAACATTTCATACGTTCCCAGACGTTTCGAAAACGTCTTTGGTGCCTCAACTCTAAACCGTTTAACTGAACTATCACGTAGTTATGTAAACATGTATGTCCAATGTTCGCAACATCCACAAACAACGTTTGGGGTTCAGCAAACTGAGCGGTGCATTAAGGGCATAAGCTTTCTACTGTCCGCATAATCGCTACTGTCAACTTTCAACTATATTTTCTATAGAACATATCTAAACAGTGGAACTAAAGCGCGAGCTTATGACATAATTTGCAAAGATCTTTTGACTATGTTCAGGATAATTAAGTTCATCTTATGAACTCCCACTCAGATAGACATCCCTCTAGTCATCTAAGTGATTACATGATTCGAGTCAACTAGGCCGTGTCCGATCATCACGTGAGACGGACTAGTCATCATCGGTGAACATCTCATGTTGATCGCATCTTCTATACGACTCATGTTCGACCTTTCGGTCCTCCGTGTTCCGAGGCCATGTCTGTACATGCTAGGCTCGTCAAGTTAACCTAAGTGTTTCGCATGTGTTCCGAGTCCATGTCTGTACATGCTAGGCTCATCAACACCCGTTGTATTCGAACGAAAGAATCTATCACACCCGATCATCACGTGGTGCTTCGAAACGACGAACCTTCGCAACGGTGCACAGTTAGGGAGAACACTTTCTTGAAATTTTAATGAGGGATCATCTTATTTACTACCGTCGTTCTAAGCAAATAAGATGCAAAAACATGATAAACATCACATGCAATCAAATAGTGACATGATATGGCCATCATCACTTTGCTCCTTTTGATCTCCATCTTCGGGGCTCCATGATCATCATCGTCACCGGCATGACACCATGATCTCCATCATCATGATCTCCATCATTGTGTCTTCATGAAGTTGTCTCGCCAACTATTACTTCTACTACTACAGCTAACGGTTAGCAATAAAGTAAAGTAATTACATGACGTTTACGTTTGACACGCAGGTCATAAATAAATTAAGACAACTCCTATGGCTCCTGCCGGTTATCATATTCATCGACATTCAAGTCATGATTCCTATTACAAGAACATGATCAATTTCGTACATCACATATCATTCATCACATTCTTCTTGGCCATATCACATCACATAGCATACCCTGCAAAAACAAGTTAGACGTCCTCTACTTGTTGTTTGCATGTTTTACGTGGCTGCTATGGGTTTCTAGCAAGAACGTTTCTTACCTACGCAAAAACCACAACGTGATATGCCAATTGCTATTTACCCTTCATAAGGACCCTTTTCATCAAATCCGATCCGACTAAAGTGGGAGAGACTGGCACCCGCTAGCCACCTTATGCAACATGTGCATGTCAGTCGGTGGAACCTTACTCACGTAAGTGTACGCGTAAGGTCGGTCCGGGCCGCTTCATCCCACAATGCCGCCGAATCAAGATTGGACTAGTAACGGTAAGCATATTGAACAAAATCAATGCCCACAACTACTTTGTGTTCTACTCGTGCATGGAATCTACGCAATAGACCTAGCTCATGATGCCACTGTTGGGGAACGTAGCAGAAATTCAAAATTTTCCTACGTATCACCAAGATCTATATATGGAGAAACCAGCAACGAGGGGAAGGAGAGTGCATCTACATACCCTTATAGATCGCTAAGCGGAAGCGTTCAAGTGAACGGGGTTGATGGAGTCGTACTCGCCGTGATCTAAATCACCGATGACCAAGTGCCGAACGGACGACACCTCCGCGTTCAACACACGGTGACGTCTCCCATGCCTTGTTCCAGCAAGGAGAGAGGGAGAGGTTGAGGAAGACTCCATCCAGCAGCAGCACAATGGCGTGGTGGTGGTGGAGGAGAGTGGCAATCCTGCAGGGCTTCGCCAAGCACCGCGGGAGAGAAGGACTTGGGAGAGGGGAAGGGCTGCGCCAGAACATTGGTGTGGCTGCCCTCCAACCACCCACATATATATAGGGGCAAGGGAGAGGAGGGCTGGCCCCCTCAGATCCCATCTAAGGAGGGGGCGGTGGCCAGGGGGGTTTGCCTTGCCCCCCAAGGCAAGGGAGGCGCCACCTTTTAGGGTTCCCCCAAACCCTAGGCGCATGGGCCCTAGGGGGGAGGCGCCCAGCCCACTAAGGGGCTGGTCCCTCTCCACATACAACCCATAGGGCCCTCCGGGGCAGGTGGACCCTCCTGGTGGACCCCCGGAACCCCTTCAGTGGTCCCGGTACAATACCGACAACCCCCCGAATTATTCCGGTGACCGTATGATGACTTCCCATATATAAATCTTTACCTCCGGACCATTCCGGAACTCCTCGTGACGTCCGGGATCTCATCCGGGACTCCGAACAACATTCGGTAACCACATACAAACTTCCTTTATAACGCTAGCGTCATCGAACCTTAAGTGTGTAGACCCTACGGGTTCGGGAACCATGCAGACATGACCGAAACGTTCTCCCGTCAATAACCAACAGCGGGATCTCGATACCCATGTTGGTTCCCACATGTTCCATGATGATCTCATTGGATGAACCACGATGTCGAGGATTCGATCAATCCCGTATGCAATTCCCTTTGTCTAGCGGTATTGTACTTGCCCGAGATTCGATCGTCGGTATCCCGATACCTTGTTCAATCTCGTTACCGGCAAGTCTCTTTACTCATTCTGTAACACATCATCCCGTGATCAACTCCTTGATCACATTGTGCACATTATGATGATGTCCTACCGAGTGGGCCCAGAGATACCTCTCCGTCACACGGAGTGACAAATCCCAGTCTCGATTCATGCCAACCCAACAGATACTTTCGGAGATACCCGTAGTGCACCTTTATAGCCACCCAGTTACGTTGTGACGTTTGGCACACCCAAAGTATTCCTACGGTATCCGGGAGTTGCACAATCTCATGGTCTAAGGAAATGATACTTGACATTAGAAAAGCTTTAGCATACGAACTACACGATCTTGTGCTATGCTTAGGATTGGGTCTTGTCCATCACATCATTCTTCTAATGATGTGATCCCGTTATCAATGACATCCAATGTCCATGGTCAGGAAACCGTAACCATCTATTGATCAACGAGCTAGTCAACTAGAGGCTTACTAGGGACATGGTGTTGTCTATGTATCCACACATGTATCTGAGTTTCCTATCAATACAATTCTAGCATGGATAATAAACTATTATCATGAACAAGGAAATATAATAATAACTAATTTATTATTGCCTCTAGGGCATATTTCCAGCAAGTGCGGCGTCAACCGTCGGGTCCAGCTGTGCCCCGATGGAAGCTGTCTTCTTGGGATCCGATGGGTGGACCTAATATTTGACTATTTTGTCTGCTGGTTTCAAAGAGGTGGATTTGGGCCGCTTGTCAAGGATTACGTCGTCCCTGTCCACCGTGGAGCGTAGTGCGGTTAACTCTTCAGCCGTGAGGGCCTCAGACAGTGCCTCGAGGGCCAGGATGCGGGTTTTTTTTGCCGCGGAGGGTTGTGTCCGGATCACTGGCAAGAGTGATAATACCGTTGGGACCGGGCATCTTGAGCTTCATATACCCGCAGTGAGGTATGGCTTGAAAGCGTGTTAATGCATCTCGCCCCAACAGGGCGTGATATCCATTGTTGAAAGGGGCCACTTGTAAGGTTATTTCTTCGGACCGGTAGTTGTCCGATGTGCCTAATACCACGTCAAGTGGATTTTCCCCGCGCACCGTGCTTCCCAGCTGGGAATAATCCCTCGAAAGGTCGTATTACTTTGCTCGATGTGGCTCCTGTCTTTTTCCTTTTTGTTGAGTGTATCGTCGTAGATGAGGTTTAGTTCGCTTCCACCATCCATGAGCACTTTAGTGAGCCGAAAGCAGTCCACAATTGGATTGATGACCAGGGCGGCTGGTGCCCGGACTGACCGGAATTTCGGTTCATCACTGGCATTGAAAGTTATGGCCGTGTCGTTCCAAGGGTTTATTGGTGCAACTTGGCAGACTTCGGCGAGGTAGCGGAGTGCCCTCTTGCGCCGATTGTTTGAGGCAAAAGTCTTGAAGACCGTCAATACTCTGAGGTCTTCGTCGTCTGGGGGACGTTGCTCTGAGGTGTTTGTGGTGAGGATATCCTCGCCGCTTTTGGCCACTTGCCTAAGTATCCAACATGCTCTAAGGCTATGGGTTGGTTCGGTTTCTGGTGTCATGTGTATTTTGCATACCTTGTCGAGCCATCCCTCCAGAACGGTTCCGTGTCTCGTAATGGGCTTAGTTTTCTTCAATATGGGGTCGGGTGCCGTGCGAGGGTGTACCCTTTTCGCCCGCCCGAGGGGTTGAGCGGAGATCGGGGGTTCCCAACGAGCAGTCTAAGTTTTCCAGGTGCTTTCCATTGCGCAGTACTTCTGTACTATAGTTGCCAAGTCAGTGAAGTGGATACGCGACGAAGGTTGATGGCGTTGAGGATTCCTTCGTCCGTGCAATTATTGCAGAATACTAAAATCGCATCCTCGTCGCGGCAATCTTTAATCTTTTCTTTGACAAGGAGGAACCTGGCCCAAAAGTGATGGATTGTTTCCTGTGTCTGCTGTCATATGCACGTGTGGTCGCATATATCCGGATGACCAGAATTTCTATTGAATATTGCATGTGGTGGGTGGGTGGCTTTAAATCCGAACCTTGTCCCAATTTGTAGTCCGGAGTTTGAAAAGCTTCCGAGCTTATTAGTTCGGGCTCCGGGATGTCAGCTGATTTTTCAGGCCCAACGTCCGACTCTAGGTTCGGAGGACCGGGAGTATCATTCCGCAGACAGGTATCTGACTCTTCGAGCTCGGAAATCCGAACATAGTTCGTCTTCAACATAGAGGAAGAGTTGTTGTTTCGCTCCTCTACGACCGCTATCTGATGGGTGATCGATGGAGATTTGATTTCTCTCTGATAGGGTTTAAGCCCAATCTGATTGTAGTCTGTAGCGACCCCCATGGCGGCGATGCAACCTAGGAGTTCGTTTAAAGATGACAACACCGTCTGATCCATCCGCTTGGAGTATTCGGAGTCAACGCGGAGGCGATTTTTGATGACCTGAGAAGTCATCGTCGGCTTAACGGCCGAATGGGCGATCATGGTAAAGTCGCCTAACTGGAGGGTTTGGCCTGAGGCCAGGGCTCCTCCGGAGGTGATGCTGTCCTTGATGACAAGGCGAGCCATTGATCCTGTCTTCGACATCATAGCGGAACTCTCAATGAAAGCACCAATGTCGGTGTCAAAACTGGCGGATCTCAGGTAGGGGGTCCCGAACTGTGCATCTAGGGTCGATGGTAACAAGAGACGGGGGAAACGATGTTTACCCAGGTTCGGGCCCTCTTGATGGAGGTAATACCCTACTTCTTGCTTGATTGATCTTGATGAATATGAGGATTATAAGAGTTGATCAACCATGAGATCGTAATGGCTAAACCCTAGATGGCTAGTCTGTATGATTGTGATTGCCTCTGCGGACTAAACCCTCTGATTTATATAAACACCGGAGAGGCCTAGGGTTGTACAGAGTTGGTTTACAAAGGAAGGAATCTACATATCCGAACGCCGAGCTTGCCATCCATGCAAAGGAAAGTCCCATCCGAACACGGGAGGAAGTCTTACGTCTTGTACCTTCATAACCCATTAGTCTGACCCATGTTACATAGTCCTGGATGCTCGAGGACCCCTTAATCCAGGACTCCCTCACCCGTGGAAAAGCCTGACAGGGACGACCGAAAGCAAATACGAGACGACAAGCTGAACCGCCGATCAGATCCTTGCCATGATGGTTTGCAAGGCCCCGACAAGATCCTTGCTGAGATGGCTTGCGAAGCACTGACAAGACCACCACCCTTGAGGTTGAGAGCTCTAACACCATCGACAATGTCAAGACAAAGACCCAGGGGCGCCTGCGTGGTGGCATGCAGATCTTTGTGAAGACCAGAAGCTCCAGCATAGGGACTGGCCTGCCAGCCTAGCACACTCCTGCGTGGTGGCATGCAGATCTTCGTGAAGATCCTGCGACCGCTCAGTGCAACGGCTAGTGAGTCAGCTTGGCATTGCATGCTTCGTCATCCTGGATGCGTGTCAAGATGGGGTGAGGCGGCGACGGACGGGACAAGCTCTATTTTCGTCCCCGGTAAAGTTAGGGACACGTAACTAGCACATTTAATGTGATTGTCCTAAGACGTCAGTCATAAGCATGTACACTGTAGCAACTTTACACCTCCTGTGTGCCTGTATGCCATTGTGGTCGCCCTTGCTATAAAAGCAGGCCCATGGCGATACATGAAGTGACTTTTTGGACTTTCCAGCACAGTTTGCATGCGTGCTGCTAGCCGAAGCTCAAGAACACTCAATACACTACAAGTAGGATTGGGGTTTACGCTTATCGGCGGCCCGAACCTGGGTAAAAATCCCTCGTGTTGATCGTTATATCGGCTCTTTGTGCACTCCTCTTTCCCTGCCAACCGTAGAAGGGATCCACGCGATCCCATAGGTGTCGTTTCCCCGACAGCTTTATTGATCAAGGTGGGGTTCTGTGACATCTTGGTCTGGTCGTTGAACACAAACGAAGTACGCAAACTTGCATCTATGGAGAACTTTTAATCTAAACAAAACCCAAAGTCTAAACGGTGCCCTAAGGGATGTATATATGGAGGAAGAGGGGGGGGGGGATTTCGTGGCCCATGAAGGAGGGGTCCGAAACCAACCCTATCTCTTGTTTCGCCAGACATACAGACTCTGAAAATAGCTATACTCAAGTATTTCCAAATTACATGGGTCTGCCCAATAATAAGGTGACGTATCACCTATAATAGCTTCTGGACGAAATTTATGAAGTGGCATCTTGTATATTTCATCCAAGGCTTCATGCACTCATTATGGTGGCTTCAAAGTCCTGAAATCATCACTTGTAACCCCGTTCTCGTTCCCCTTGCGCATGCTATCATCACCATGCTTTAACTTGCTCCAAGGTTCATCTTTCTTGTCCAAGCTAGGGCCTTCATTTGTAAGCAAAACAAATGTGTCCAATTTATGCAGCATCATACTCTCATGAACATTAGAATCGTTACCAAGAAACAGAAGTACCTAGTAATTCAATTGGCGTGAGCGAGCTCTAGTAATGGTCCAATATGTAAAGCAGCAGGAGCTGTGGGTGTAACAATGGCATTGATGTCCTCACCCATAGATAGATACATACCAAAAGAGAATAAAGGAAAATAAATCACAACAAGGAATTTAGTGTTTTAGTAAATATGATGTGAATGGACCCAGGGGCCATAGCTTTCACTAGAGGCATCTCTCTCATGAGCATAATAACGATGGGTGAACAAACTATAGTTTGGCAATTGATAGCAAAGCACATAGTTATGAAAATATTTATGGCATGATCAATATATAGGAATTACGTCCGAGACAAGTATACCGACATCCATCTTCATCTACTACTATTACTCCACCCCTTGACCACTATCCAGCATGCCTCTTAAGGTATTAAGTTCATAAAAAATAGGGTAATGCTTGGAGCATGATGACATAATGTAGATAAAGAAGAATCAATCAGTATGATTAAACCCCATCGTTTTATCCTTACTAGAAACAATACAAATACCATCCTCGCTACTCCTCTTGTCATAGAGTGAGGACACCGCAAGATTGTACCTACTACCAAGCATCTCTCCGACTAAATATAAATCAATCTAATTGGCCAAAGAAGATAGATAGGTCGGAGAGAAATACAAGGCTATAAAATCACACATAATAAATCTTAGAAAAAACTCTATTACTTTTAGTGAATAATCTGATCATAGACCCACAATTCATAGGATCCTAAAAAACACACCGTAAAGATTATATTGAATGGATCTCTGAAAAGATCATTGTATTGAAGATCATAGAGAGAGATAGATACATAGAGATATGTAGCTACTGCTATGGGCCCGTAGGTCCTATGGGAACTACTCACACATCACCATGGAGGCAGCAAGGTTGACGAAGATAGGCTCCGTGATTTATACCCCACCGACAGAGTACCAGCGGAGGCCTCCAGATGGGATTGTGGAAGAACAGGGGCTTGTCGGGGCAATAAAATTGTTTTGGGTCTTGCTCTTGGAGTTTCTGGATTTTAGGGAATTTATAGCACTGGAATTAGGACAGGGGGTCTCTAAGGGGCCCACAAACTCAGGTGGCACCCTCCCTAAGGCTGCACTGTGTGAGATTGTGGCTCTCTCGTAGATCTCCTGGCCTCCCCTCGAAGCTTCTAGGGTCTCTCCTGGTCCAGAAAAAACACCGTAAATTTTTATTTTGTTTGGACTTCGTTTGGTATGGTTTTTCTGTGAAACAAAAAAATAGGCCAAAACAGGAACTGGCACTGGGCACTGAGTTAATAGGTTAGTTCCCAAAAATGATATAAAAATGGATATAAAGCATACATGATTTGTAATCAAATAGCATGAAGCAATAAAATGTTACAGACACGTCAGAGATGTATCAGCATTCCCAAGCTTAATTACTGCTTGTCCTCGAGTAGGTAAATGACAAAAATAGAAGTTTTGATGTTGAATGCTACCTAACATGTCTTAATTGTGTAAACTTTTGGGTATGAACATTAAGAAATGGTGAATTAATAGATATTGAAACAATAATATAAAAGAATTCTAGAAAGGATATAAATCAAGGAGTTAACCATCATACCCCCCCGATTTAAACAACACAAAGGATATAAATCAAGGATAAATTATGCTCCAATTTCCCCGCGATACCATGACCGACACTTTAATGAAATAGTGAATCACAAACTTTAACATCTATATTTTTACTAAGTAATGTTTATTAACTAGTGAACTTCCATATTATAACTTCCATATCATTGATCATATGCTTCGCATTCGATGATATACATGAAAGTTTTTATTATACCACTCTTGTATACCTATCATTTTTAAACTAAACATATTAGCTTGTGCAAATTACCACTTCCTATTTAACTCTAAAAAAGATATAAGTGAAGCATGAGAGTGCAATTGTTTCTATAAAATATAAGTATTGTCGTGCTCTAAAGATATAAGTGAAGCACAAGAGCAAATTGCCTTAACACAAAAGATATAAGTGAAGCACAATAGCAAATTGCCTTAACGCAGAAGATATAAGTGAAGCATAAAGGGCATTCTAACAAATGATGATGAATGTGTGTCTCTCATAATAGGTGTGTCCATCAAACAATGATTGTGGCAATCAAGGAAACAAAAAAACGTTAGCACAAGACGCTCCCTGAAAACACATATGAATGGGTTGATATAGTTGACTAGAGGGGGGGGTGAATAGGCACTTCCTATTTGTAGCTTTTCTTAACAAATTTGGTTCAACAACAAATAGATTGACTAGATATGCAACTTCATGAACAACCTATATGATGCTAACAACAATAACAACACAAGCAAGCAAAGTGATGCGGAGCATCCTATGGGCATCACCATGTCAAGAGTCCATTTGGCAAGCGACACATGTGACATATAATTTACATACATAAAGGTGAATCATCTCCTTTACATGTGCTAACTTGAACCCTTCGAGGATGGTATACTACTTGACATTCCTCTCATGTGCATGCATAGGTATTGTCGGAGCTTCACAGATGACAAGGAGGAGTGCCATCGCAACAGAACGACCACACCATGTGCGAGGGAAGCATGGAAGAGAAGGCGAAAGAAACAGAGCTGCTACAGGCTACAACCACCGGACATCTTGTACCAGACGCATCCCAGACGTCTAGAAGGACAACAACTCACACGTGCAATAGCAGCCGAATCACCGACGCCCACCGAATGTCCGACAAGTCCCAGCACCCAGACGCCAGACAACCTCCGAAAATCTGGTGCTGCTACACCCGAGAAGAATCAACAAACTTCTGACATGCGCCGGACGTCGGGACTGTCCCGAGCCACTGGTCATCCGACCCCACACCGGGTCGTCCGGTTCCTGCCAGTGCTCAGCCGCGGGCCTTGGGCCTTGTATCCCTCTCCCACTTACCCCTTCGTGGGTAAGACTATAAATAGACCACCTCCACCTCCTTTCTAGGGTTAGCAATGTGATAGCTCATTTGAGAGATATAGCTTTGCTCATCCATCCGGATATACTGCACCGAGAGAGTCCGCGCTCTCTACGGAGAAGATCCATCTTTGATTCAAGACCCCTAACGGGAAGATCCATCTAGGATATCATCAAGACCTCCTCATCGAGATGAACTTTACCTTGTATGTTTCCCTTTGTTGTTCATGTACCTTGTGGATCTTGTATGTTTGATTAGTGGATGTGTGATTGGCTTTGTTCTTGAATGTTTACCCTTGTGATTTCTCCCCGGTCTTCCTCGTGTTCATCGTGTTCTTCGTGTTCTTCGAGAGAATCCAATCCAATAGTGAAAGATTAGCCTACACAGGGTTAGCCCCGTATCATATGGTATCATCAGCCACGTTTATCATGAATTTGGAGTCTCCCCCACCGTTTTCTAGCCTTCTTTTGCTTGATTTCGTTCTAAATCTCGAAAATCCGCACCAAAAATAGCCACAATTTTTTTTGTGATTTGTTGGTTTGATGATGTTTTGTTGATTTTGATCCATGGATTTGCTTGGTTTTAAGTGGATCTAGCTTTCCCCCCATGTTTCCCCACTTTCCTCCCATGGAATCTCCTCAATTTTGACCCCAAAATCCCCAATATCCGCCAAAAATCGCGTCCCGAATCTCGGATCTCGAGTTGACCCCGACCCACCGGACGACCGACGTTTACCGGAAGTCTGGACCCTCCCGAAGCACTGGACCACCGAGACCTTCCAGACGATCGGTGCCACCCAACAGAACCAAAATTAACTGATTTCCGGACGTCCGACCTCCGGACATCCGACACTTGGACGTCCGGTACCTGTAGATTTTCACTTCGGCTGATTTTTGTTTCGGCCATAACTAATTCATACGAACTCCGATTTTGATGTTCTTTACCTCGTTTTGAAGCTCTTGACATCCCCCATCCCACAAAAATACTACCCCCATCATTTGACACAATCAATTTTTTTAACTTTGGCATCTTTGCCTAGGTACTTCACCACATCATCCGCTATACCACCACCGACATCGCAAACTAACCCATTTTGTTCACCATAGCATTAGTGGTGGCTTGAGTAGTGATTTGAGTCTCCTTAGGTGTTTTGGCTACTTCAGGATGGTTACTTCTTCATCAGCCACCACCATACCTTCCGCATAACCTTGCCCACCATACACTTCCACCACCACAACTTAACCCAATTTTGTTTGTGTTGTGAGTTGTGTCTCCTAAGGTGTTTCAGCTACTTAGGGACGGTGACTTCAACTCCGACACCATGTATAGTCCACCACCTTAACCTTCACTTCCGCATTGCATAATCCAAAACCCATCATTGCATTTCCACAATCCCTTTGAGCTTCCGCAAAACCACCACCACTTTCCGCTACCACCATTTGACATTTGACGTTTGAGATTTTGAGTTTCGCAGTTTTTCCGTTTCCTAAGGTGTTTCGGCTAATTAGGAATGGTTCTACATCAAGAACACAGCCACTCATCATGGCCATGGACGGTAACCTCTGTATCACCTTGGTATCATGGTATCCCTCCATTGTATGTTCCCCTTGCCATTGCATTGATAACCCCTGGCCCATTTTGCATCACTTGCCTATCGAGACTAGCCATTTGAGTATTGCCGGCAACGTTACTTATGCACAGTAGTGATCATAGATCCGCCCTTCCATTGCATGCATACCATATCATAATGGTATCATCTTGGTATCATATCATCCCTTATGTCACAAGATTGTTCCCGTATATACACAATTGCTACCTTGGTTGGTGCATTTCGCATTGTGGCCATATCTAAAAAATAATATGAAAAAAGCTTTTAAGCAAAAGAGAAAGAGCAAAGAAGCTTCTAAGCAATAGCCATATCATCATACCACATTGCATATAAGATTGTCATATCCAATTATCTTGGATCATCGTGTGCGAAACACCGGGAACCATCCATACATAGCATACTTGGGATAGAAGTTGCTACATTTTGTCTCATATAAGTAGTGCACAACTGTCGTCTCCACCTATTGAGCAATCGAGCTAGCGTCTCTCCAGAGTTGTGCAACAAGAGCATTTTCTGTGGTTTCGACATTTTGAGCTTGTTCCTTGGTTGCATGACCCCATCTATCTATCCGTGTGTGTGTTTCCGTGTGCCATTCATTGCTACTGGTCTACTTGTTGCACTTGTGAATTTTTGAATCTCTTTCAACATTATTGACTCTTGCTAACATTTTGCATCAAATTTTTGTACCACTATCCTTACCAAGCTACTCCATAAGCCTTACCTGTGTAGGTGTGAGAATTGACAAGATCCGGTACCAATTGTGCTATTTCCTTGGTACACTATTGAGTGATAATTGATCCATTTTCAACATTGGATAATGTACATTGGTCTAGTTCTTCTCTTTCTCCCACTCAAATTTTCTCGAGTCTTGTGATGTATAGGAAAAACATTTCATATCTGGTCTACAACAATAACGACGAGTTTGGTGCCATGAACAACACCTTCGACGCCAAGATGGATGCTCAAATGGAAGTGCTCAAAGCCCTCATAAAGTCCTACAGGCGATCTTCCTCATCTTCGGGAAGACTCTCAAGTACACATGCTTCCGAGCTACCATCTCTGGAAAGGTCACATCAGCATCGACACCATCATCAACAAAAATGTCAAGGTCAAGAGCTCAACACCAACTACCGCTCAATGACTTCACCATCTCCCTTGGCATCTTTGCCAAGCGACTTCAAGGCATGTTCACCTATGGACATACGACATCTTCGCCTACAAGCACCTCAAGACTACACTCAAGAGAAGCTCCCCAAGTTCAAGGCCGTGACTTCCACGTGCTACTACGACCTCGACACCGACCACAAGATTCCTTTCTATGGGACTCAAGAACCCGAGGAGTATCTCGAGTGGGAGCGCCTAATGGACGACTACCTCAAGCTACATCAAGTTCCTCCCAAAGATCAAGTGAAGTGTGCCACAACGAACTTCCACGACTACGCGTCGGCATGGTGGCTTCACACACCTTCGGAGGGCTACGACATGAGTTGGCCCAAGACGAAGAGAGCTTGCGGCGAGAGTTCATGCAAGACATCTCCAAGACTATCTTCCTCGAGAAATACAAGTCCCTCGACGACAGCTACATTGGTGCTTTCAAGGTGGAACAAGAACTCATGAAGGCCAAGGCTTCTCCACCCCAAGCACACTTCTCAAAGACCAAGCTCCAAGACGGAGAGCATGAGGCTAGTACCACAACGATGTCCAAGCCCGACGAGCTCCAAGACGACGCTCCCAAGTTCGACTTCACCGCCACCCCTCTTTGTGGCATTGATGATGCCGAGTCTACTTTGACTCTTTTTCAAGACGGTGCGGCGACGACTACAACTTCGGAGCCAATCAAGGAACATGCTTTGGAGGCGAGCGACGCGGTGGCGAGCAAGGATGATGCTTCCATCTTTGGAGGCGAGAGTGATGATGTGCCATCTTCGGCCTTCATCCACGGAGGCGATGACGAGATCTTGAGCATGGAATTTTCCCTTCGACCACGGCGACATATGATGACTTGAGTGAGTTGTGCCACCATATTGAGAGTGTGAGAGTACTCATCACTAGTCCCATATATGATGTGTTGCCCCAATTCCCATGTGAGGAGAGCCACAACCCCCATCACTTGAGTGAGAAGAGTGACTACACCATATGTGAGCATGAGTGCACCTACCTTGAGGGAGCGAGTGAGCCACCACATAGAGAGAGTGAGATAGTTGATAGGGTATGTGAGTCCACTATGATTTCTAACGACTTAACCTCTACCTCTATTGTATCTTCTCATTTGGTGCTAGGTCCCATTTATGATGAAGCGCCGATTCTCGACAACTTCATCCTTCCTATGGACAAGACGATGGCCATGGTGGAATATGATGCACCCCCACATGGTTCCATCACGATGAAGACGACCATGACTTGGTCTTTGCCACCTCACCTACACCACTTGAGTGGAATGAGAAAGGTAACATAGGTGAAGGTGATGCTCTAGTCCCACTAGTGGACATTCTTGACATTATTGCTTCAATGATGTTGATCCACCTATTACCATGCTTGATGCTAGTGCGACTTGCCCATGCGATGATTTACCCATTTATGATGAGTTTGATGATTTCCATGTGAAGTCTATTAGTTGTGATGCCATGTTACATAGGATTTCATGTGATAATTCTCTAGGTCACATCATGTTTGACAATCTGCTTGACTTGTCATATGATATGCATGAGATCAATCACATGTCATATTTGCAATCTCATCGTAGTGACTATGCATATGCCATTAAAATAAACCCAATTTGCACTTATGGCATAGATGACAAGCCCATGGTTATTGGCATTTGTTTTTCTTGTGATGATATTGATATGCTCCCTTTGCATCATTTATCTCATATGGCATGCCATGACTACCTAGCTTCGGATGTGCATTGTTTTGGATGTTGTCCATTTTCTCCATATGATATTTCCGCTATTTCTCACGAGGAGACCCCCATAGTTTCCTCATCCATTTTAGGAGATTTTGATTCATCCTATCCATTGCATGATCCCAATACTTGTGTGCACCATATGCTCCCCATGAATAAACATGCTATTGATTTGCCATATACTTGCATTCTCTATTTGTGTCCTCATCGTGTTATACACAATAACTATTCTTTCATGATGGATGACATGTTCTTATACCATGCATCAAATTTCTTTGAGTGATGCTTATCTTGTGCTAACTCACACGTGCCCATACACATCATGATGGACGATGTGTACATTTACCACACACACAATTTCTTTCGTTTTTGTAATTGTTGTGTAGGTACCCATGCTTACTTGTCAACCTCAAAATCCCATGAGTTGACAAAACAAGCTCTAGAGAGCAATGATGACTTCGGATCATGTGGATTGCATTTCACACCGTTCCCATTACGCAACAACTTCGCGCATTTCTTCTACATGGCCCTCACATGGTTATGGGTTATTGTCCATTACATATTCTATGCCCATCTTGCCATGTTCACATTGCATGATATGCTCATTCCTATGCCTTTGCCATGCATTTGTGACCCATGCTTTGCATTACACATGATCATTGATTCTCATACTTGTATGTGTATTTGCAAGCTTGGTGGAGATAATGCTTGTTATTGACATGTTTGCTTTGTGCCCCATGCCTATGATGATATTTTGATCTTGCTTTGTGTCCGTGCTTGCGATATGTCATGTGCATTGTCTATGCCTATTATTTTCTCACATGACATGATTGCCATGATTTACTCTCGTGTGTTGCATCTTCGCTCCACTAGTTTGCATGACATGATCAATTGCTATGTTGCATCACCGATGATTCATACTTTCTCGTTTCATGTGGTTGATGACAACCATTACCATGCTTTGCACATGATTGTTATTGCTTCTTGTCATATATCTCCATATGTTGCCTCTCTCACCGATTTGGATCTGATAACCCGTTAACTACCCAGACCAATGGGTATTTTCCACGTGTAAAATTCTCATTCGCCAGAGGAACCATGTGTCAGCTCGTCATTGGGACAGAGAGGCGCCTATGATATGTCGACATGTGGCATGACCCAACAGTGGCCCATTTAGCTTACAAAGGCCGGCCTGTTTGACTTGGTCAAGAGCCAGTGGGCCGGCCCATGGAAAGACTGTTAACGGTCTGTTCGCATATAGCCCATTTTACAGCCCGGTAACTCACGACCCATTATGGCGTTCCTGAATTCGGCCCAACAGCTCATGTGGGCCGTCCAGCATAATACCAACCCATTTCACTTTTGTCCCATGTATGGCCCACGATGTCTTTCGGCCCATATGTGGCCTTTCATATCTTTGGGCCCTTTAGTGGCCCGCGGTGACTTTGGCCCATAATAAATAGTAAATTTCTTTATACCCATTAACGACCCATGATTCACATGGGCCGTTTCCAGCTCGTGTTAGCTTTCGGCGTACTGACAGCCATACACTCTTGGGCTCCTTTACGGCCCTCGATTACTTCCGGCCTTTACTGGCCTGTTCTCCTAATGGGCCAAATTCAGCCCGTGGTTAGAATCGGCCCGTTTGTGGCATGTTAACCCGTTGCGCCGTTTCCAACCCGTCATGTATTCTGGCCCATTAACGACCAGTTATGCCTGTGACAGATTTAAACCTTTGCTGTCTTCCGGCCTATTAACGGCCCATTACCGTGCTGGCCCCAATTACGCCTGTTTACGACCCATGTCGGCCCATTTATCCACCGGCCCGTACGAGGCCCATTGATTCTATGGCCCGTTGGAGGCCCATTTATCCTACGGCCCGTAGCAGGCTCAAGGTTACCATGGTCCGTAACTGGCCCATGGTAGTTGCGGCCACTAGAAAATCGAGGAAAAAGAAGACTAGGGAAATAAATAAGCCAGAAACTAACACTAGACTATTAAGGCGATTACAAAGATTACATGCACTGGGTATCAAAGTTCTCCACCAGTGCAAATATAGGGAACACACTACAATATACAAAAATGGCTAGCTATTTTCTTCAGCCTGTTGATGCACAAAAATAGGGGTACACTTTTTGTACCCCTATAACTGTGCACGGGCAGTCTGAGCCACGGGCACCACCACACTGAGCAAGGCAAGGGAGGTGAGCCAAGGTAAGACCGAAGCTCGAGAGAAGCGGAACGACGCCAAGACCAAGACCACAAAGAGCAAAGGGGACGAAGTGGACTCCCCCGGTAAGATCTTTGTCGGGAGGCGGTTTTAGCAAACCCGGCAAGACCCTTGTCGTGGCAGCTCGCCCCACACCTACAAAGAGAGTCACCTTTGAGTCCACTGCCCCCATGGGGGCAAGGATTCGGGAGACATCTCCGTGGTGGCATGCAGATCTTTGAGAAGACATTCAAGATCAGAAGATGACGACCCTTGGCGGGATCCCAGCCAAGGAGGACCACAAGGCCCCCGGCAAGAGCCTTGCCGGGGATGACAGCTGGCGCTCCGGCAAGACCCTTGTCGGGGCCCCGGCAAGGCCCTTGCCAAGAACACCTGTGGGGCCACCATCAGGCCCGCGCCAGTCACACCTCCACCGCCGTTCGCATGCAGCTGCCGACCCAACTAGCTGGGTAGGCACCTGCGTGGCGGCATGCAGATCTTCGTGGAGACCCACCACTGTGCCACCTCAGCTGCATGCCTGCCTTCATGGCTTCGTAGGCACCGCTGGCCAGGGCGCGTGTCGACACAAGAGGGAGCGACGACGGACGAGACATGGCTCTCCCCCGTCCCCGATAAAGCAAGGACACCTAAGCAAGGCGCATTAAATGCGCCTTGTCATGTAATGCGAGGGATAACCTCGCATCACTGTACCCTTTCCACCTCCTGTGTGCCACTGTGGCAACCCCTATCCCTATAAAAGGAGGCCCAAGGCGACCAGGAAGAGGAGTCGGCCTTTTGGAGCTCCTCACGCCCCATAGCTAGCTCAAGAACACAGATATACAATCCACCAAAGCAGGAGTAGGGTTTTACGCATCCTCACGGCCCGAACCTGGATAAACGAACCGTGTGCTATCTGTTTGATCCGCTCTTCTCACGACCTCGCGCCCCGCGAACGTAGTAGGGATTCTTGTGATCCCATAGGTGTCGTTCCCACCGACATCTTTGGCATGCCAGGTGGGGTGCGTAGTTGTGAGAATCGGCTCTAGCAGTTAGCCCGACACTCCTTCATCTTCGTGACCCTTGAAGAAGAAAGGAGGCCAGAAGATCGACACTCGAGCGACCGCAAACAGAAGCTAAGTTGCACTGAACCCTTATTTGTGCTACCCTTCTTATTTGAGGTTATTCCCCCCGGAGATGTTTGCTTTGTATGAGAAACCTGCACGCCAGGGGGCTCTACCACGATCCGCAAGGCCCTTTCCCTGTTTCGAGTCCGCTCAACAGCTCAAGAGGCTGCGTCGAGAATGGCAGAGTAGCCTTCCGCGATCAACAACGCCCCTGATTCTGACTCGAGTCAAGCTCGACAGTTCGAGCGGCCGCGTTCAGAACGGAAAGGTGGCTCGTCCGGCAGCACGCGTACCCGGCAGGCCATGGGGATCCGTCCCCAAAACGCCGCTAGGGGCTTCCGCGCCGGCAAGCCTTCCCGATCGAGTAGGGCACACATACAAAGAGGAATTGAACGGGGAAATAACATGCATGAGAATTAAGAGTACTTCAAAGTTATATTACATCACATCATAGCTGCGCTTCTAACTAAAGATAAAATTTGTCTTGGTCAGGAACCCGCAGGGGCGAAGAAGTACGGGATGCCTAATCCCGGCGCTGGCCTTCCACCCTCTTGATTTCGTCGATGCAGTCGGTGATGGGCTTGATGCGCTCCTTGAGCACCGTGTGGTCAGCACCATCCAGCAATCTCTTCATCGCGGCCACGAAGTCAATATTGGGATTCCAGTACGCCATCTTGGTGAGGACCTTGGTCACGACCCTCCGGCAAAGTCGCCGGGCCTCCTCGACCAGCGTGGTCGTCCTGTTGGAGTGAAGATAGGCCAAGGCTCCGAGGACGCCCTCGAAGAACTGGGTCAGCTTGGCCTTGACGGTCCTACTGTGCTCGGGGGCGTACCTCACGTTTGGCAACCCCATGGTGGCCAATTGCGAGGTAACCCTGCCGGCGACGACCTCCAGATGGCTGATCCACCTGTTCTCACCCGCCACATATTCCTGGTGGGAGGCGGCCTCGTTCGACCGCAGCTGCTTCTCCTCCTCGAGGCTCCTGGTCAAGGTCTCCTCCCGAGCCCTGCTCTCTGACAACATCTTCTCGAGATCCTCCAGCTTCAACTTGAGGTCTCTGATGGAGTTCTGCGCATCGGAGAGCTCCCCAGTCCTGCTGATGACTGCTCCTTGCGCCTCTACCAAGGCGCGGTTGAGCATGCTCTTCTCGCCGGACAGCTTGAGGGCCTGCTCCTTCAGCTCATCCCACTCTGCTTCCATCTCATTCACCTTGCCGGCATGGGCCAGAGCTTGGGCATCGAGTGCCTCTTTGTGCCTCTGCTCCAGCTCGCGAGTCCGTTGCGCGACAAGGGCCTCGAGCTCCTCATCCTTGCCGCGAAGCATTGCGGCAAGCTTCGCTTCACGCACAGAGAGGTCCTCTTCCTGGGAATCCAAGGCGGCTTGATGCTGGTTCCGGGCGGCCTCGGCCGCGGCAGCCAAGTTCGCCGCCTTTTCCTTGGCCTTCTCGATGTCGGCCATCTTCATGGTGAGCTCCACATCGCGCTTGGACAATTTCTCCTGAAAGGCCCTCTACTCCTCGTGGGTCTGGTGGAACCAGGTCTGCGTCTCATCAACGCGCGCCTTGAAGTCCACCTCCGCGTTGTCCGCCGTTGCCATCCGGGACTTGGAGCTTCCGGAAATTGGCCCCCATGGCGCGGAAAAGCTGCTCTTCTGGAGAACCGTCGCCACCAACGCCCGGCTCATCAACCACCTCAAGCCCGGTGGCGGCAAGCACCTCGCCGTCAAAGGCTTCCCCTTCGGCGGGTCCTCGGCTCGATGCCCCTGGAAGATGGACGAAAAGATCGTCGCCCACCTTCAGATATCTACCGGGGCCCGAGGTTGAGGAGGAGGGAGGCTAGTCACCCACCACCTCTTCCTCGGCGGAGGCCTTGCCGACCTCACCGGCAGGTCCACCGCTGGCGCCCTCGGCAGAAGCCTCGCCGGTCGCCTTGGCGGCCCCCGCAACAGCATCCTCGGTGGCACCCTTGGCGGCTTCGTCGGCGGCGGCCTCGTCAGCATCTTTGGCGGCCTCCTCGGCGGCAATCCTGCTGGCCTTCGCCGCGGTCTCCTCAGCAATATCTCCGACAACAGTGTCCACGTCCTCCATGTCTGTTGAAGGAGGGCCTGGGGAGCAACGGGAGCAATGAAGTCAAGAAAAGAATAAGGGAAAAATAGAGACGAAGGATAGGCGACTCACCAGTGCCAGGCTGTGAAGCAGAAGTCCCCTCTCCGCCAGCATTTGGCGCCATGGCAGAGCCACCAGCGCACAAGTTCCCCTCTTCCTCCATGGGTGTGGGCTCTGTGCCTGGTGCCCTTGCTGGGGATGCCCCCCGCGGCGGCGTAGTCGATGGGGGTGGTGTGTTAGGAGTAGCCCTCAGTGGCTCCTCCTGCTGCCGCTCCCCTCCTGCAAACCCGGCAAGGTCAGCATCATAGCATCGAGCGCCTACCACATGTCGAGTAAGAAGAGGGTGACGAACTTATGCTGGGGGCTGCGCCAGGGGCTGCTGTCCGGGCTGCTCAGCACCACCAGTGGTGTCTTTGAAGCCCCAGCCAAGGACTGGCTGCTCGCCGAGGTCCTCGCCCTCTTCACCCTCTGGGCCAACGTCTCTGCCTCCCTGCAAAAGCAAAAGTGGATCAAGACAAGCAACCCAATTCGGGGAATGGAAATGACAGTAAGGAACGGAGTACTTACTCGTCATCCGTCTCCTCCTCTTCCACGAGTTTCCTTTTCCTCTCCGGGCTGAGAGGCCCGAGATCAAAAGGGAGCTCCACATCATCATCCGAGTTGACGCCTGCCGGAGGAGGCGAAGAAGGCGGCGGGCTTTGTGCACGCCCGGATGAGGAAGGGGTTGTCGCCTTCTTCTTCTCAGCGGCCTTCGTCAGCCTCTTCGTTACCGTAGCCCTCGTGTGGCGCCCGGACCCCTCCAGGGTCAATTTAGGCCGCGTACCCCTGCCGGGCCGGACCGGCTCGCCGGAGCCAGACCGCCGCATGACTCTCCCTCTTCCCCTCGCTGGCGTCGAGCCCGCCGCCATGCCCTCCTCCGTCGACGACTCGTCGGCCGCGTCCTTGACAAGAGGAGCTATGGTGTCGGCGCTGCTGGCCTCCTCGGTGGCCGCCACCCACAGGGTGAACTGCTCCTCCTCAGCGGCCGTTGCGGCCTTGTCCTCCACGCCCCCGGCGCTGCCGGCCTCCATGGCAAGTTGTGCCTCCCTCGCCCGGTGGTGATGTAGTCTAGCTCTACCTGGGTGGTGTCCATGACAAGCCACCGCTCGGCGTCAGCATTGACGTACACCTCAATCAAGGTGTCGAAGAATTACTGCACATTTGCGTCCGTCAGCTCCCTCCAACTCAGGACGGGGCCGTGCGCGTTGCAGTCCGGCATCATGGCGATGATCTTGGACCGGCGTGAATTATTGCACAACGGGACCACCCCCGCTGGCAACTTGAAGAACGACCCCTTGACGGCCTTGCCGACCTTTACGACAACCCTTGCGGCCTTGCCGGTCCGCTCTACCTCGCCGTCGCGACCCACATCCAGCTGAAAGAGCCGCTGGCAGAAGTGGGCATGCGCCATCACCGTGAAGTTGTGGTCGAGGCCAGGGCAGAGCCGCATAATGTCAGCCAGATTCGTAAAAAGCCAGGCTGGCCTCCCCTTATTGTGCAACGGGGCGATCCGGCGGCGAATAAAGTCCGCCCCGATCATCTCAAGGGTGAGCCCAGCCCGGGTCAGCCGAAGAATCCTGGTGGTGGCGATAGTAAGCCTCCCGTCAGTGGCGTCGACATCACCCCAATCGCCGCCGCAGACCGGCGGCACTCGGCGGACCTTGCAAAATTCCGGCGGGTCTTCGTCTTCAATCCAGCACCACCGTTCACGCCATTCCTCCCACCTCTCCTTCACGGCACCGTCCGGGTACGCCTCCTTGGATCTTGGGATCCAGGTGACGCAACCAGAGACGACACCTCCCGTTTGGATTCGAGGATAGAAATAATGGCGGAAGAGCGCCGTGTTGGGCTGCACCCCGGCAAAGCCCTCGCAAAGATGCGCAAAAAAAGACATGCACGCCACCGCATTCGGAGTAAAATCCAAGAGGCGAAAACCGAAGATGTGCATAATGTCGTAGAAGAAATCAGAGAAAGGGGGCATAACCCGCAAGAAAAGTAATCAACGAAGAAGGGGTACCGATTTGGGGCAGGATCAGTGCAAGCGGCAGGAATGACGCGCGTCGCCGGGTGTCCCAAATCCTCTCCCCCTGTCTTCCCTCCCCATAGGGGCTTGAAGGAGGCCCAGAGCTCATGAACATCAACCGTCGAGGGGAAGAAGAAGGCTGACTTCGTCCGGTCCCCCAACAGCACGCTCTCCGGCGGCTCCACGGTCCCAGAGCCCTTAGCCACCCCCTTGCCCTTAGCGGATTTGGGCGCCATGGCGGCCGAGAAGTCTAGAGGGTTGAGGAAGGGGGGGTGGCAAAGCAGCGACGGCGGGCGACGACGAAAGCTTAGGAAGGAAGGAAGAGAGGGAACGACGACTCTGAGATTGGAAAAGGCATGAGGGAAGAGGAGAAAGTGAGCAGCGCGCCCACGGTTATTCCTTCTTATGGGGGAAAAACGCGGGCCGCCTCCTTTCACATTAACTGTGATGTGACGCATGCCCGCGGGAAGCAACCCCACGCATGCCGCACATGTCACACACGCCTCCCCACGCCGCACCACGCGCGGGAAGCGTGGGAAGCGCAGCGTGTGAAGAAACTTACCGCGGTAAAAACCGCCCCGCCTGCCCGCGCACCGTTTTTGGGCCTAGCCCAACGACGCGATTGCGCTTACGTGTGGCCCAGGCCCGGGGGCTCCTGTCGGTGTACAAAAAGAGGGGTACACTTTTTGTACCCCTATAACTGTGCACGGGCAATCTGAGCCACGGGCACCACCACACTGAGCAAGGCAAGGGAGGTGAGCCAAGGTAAGACCGAAGCTCGAGAGAAGAAGAACGACGCCAAGACCAAGACCACAAAGAGCAAAGGGGACGAAGCGGACTCCCCCAGTAAGATCCTTGCCGGGAGGCGGTTTTAGCAAACCTGGCAAGACCCTTGTCGTGGCAGCTCGCCCCACACCTACGAAGAGAGTCACCTTTGAGTCCACTGCCCCCATGGGGGCAAGGATTCGGGAGACATCTCCATGGTGGCATGCAGATCTTTGAGAAGACATTCAAGATCAGAAGATGACGACCCTTGGCGGGATCCCAGCCAAGGAGTACCACAAGGCCCCCGGCAAGAGCCTTGCCGGGGATGACAGCTGGCGCCCCGGCAAGACCCTTGTCGGGGCCCCGGCAAGGCCCTTGCCAAGAACACCCGTGGGGCCACCATCAGGCCCGCGCCAGTCACACCTCCACTGCCGTTCGCATGCAGCTGCTGACCCACCCAGCTGGGCAGGCACCTACGCGACGGCATGCGGATCTTCGTGGAGACCCACCACTGCGCCACCTCAGCTGCATGCCTGCCTACATGGCATCGCAGGCACCGCTGGCCAGGGCGCGTGTCGACACAAGAGGGAGCGGCGATGGATGAGACAGGGCTCTCCCCCGTCCCCGATAAAGCAATGACACCTGAGCAAGGTGTCGTGGTTCTAAGTCTGACAGTAAGAATGGGGGGTAAGTATGGAGAGGCAAGATCCTAGCTATGGAGTAGTTGTATGCACAAGGAGTTTTACGAGTTCGGGCCCTTCTCTGAGGAAGTAACAGCCCTACGTCTCGGAGCCCGGAGGCAGTCGACTGGATTATGTGTGTGTGTGTGTTACAAAGTTGCGAACCCTTGTCCTAGTGGAGGGGGGTGGCTTATATAGAGTTCGCCAGGACCCCAGCCAGCCCACGTTACAAGGAGTTTAATGTACATAAAGAGAGGGGGTTACTGGTAACGCCTGTAATAAAGGACCATGAAGGCCATAAAAGCTACTTATGAGATGACCGTTTGTAGGCAGTGCCTTTAGGTCTTCTTATAGTCGAGTGGCTGTCTTCATGGTCGACTGCTTGTGCTTCTGGTCGAGTACGCTCGTGTCCGTCGACTGGGCTGACCAGGTCGACTGAAATGTTGATACTTCTTAGAATGTCTTTCATTGTAGGAGTCATATCCTTGATTGGGTACCTCAGGTATGATAAGTTACCCTACCCTAGGTACGTATCCTCGTCATTAGCCCCCGAATGGGTCAGGGGTTAAGTGAGAATGGGGCCGAGCCTATGCTTCCGACTCAACCTCCATGCTTCGGTTGCATCTGTCTTTGGATAAATGGAAGTTACGGTGGGAACCCATTCTTCAGTTGCCTTGATCCATTCAGATGTCCGTCGAGTGGTTTCATATTACCGTCGAGTGTGTTTACGTGACGAGTCTCTTGGGAGACTTAAGGAAACGGATCTTTTCGTCTGACAAACCGCCCTGTCGATCGCGGATCTTGCGGGATTTGAAAATTGGGAAGCGCACCGGACGGAGAAAATCGCGCGAATCGGCTGGATAAGGCAAGGGCACCTCGATCTCCGCGCCACCTTTTTCGCCACGTACTGCGCGCGCGCCTGTTGCGGGATTTGACTGGGGGGCGCAGGCCCACTGATCAGCCACTCGGGTGTGGCCTTATATAAGGTAATGATTCCGATTTTTTTTCACTGAGCGCCCTTGTTTTTCTTCTCCCTTCCTCCGTAAGCCTCCGCCTCGCTCTTCGCTGCAATCTCGACACCGCCGCTCGGCCAAGACCTCGTTCGAGACAATGGGGAAGGACAAGATGGCGGCGGCAGAACGCGCGAAGAAGGCCGCGGCAAAGGGTAAGGGGAAGAAATCTGGCCGAGGCGGGTCGTCCTCGCGGGCCGCTCTGCCATCGGGCTGGTTACAGGGGGATTGGATGCCCTCCATCCTTACTCAAGCGGATATCGACGACATGGTGGAGGGGGGACTCATTCCCTACAAGGCTGCTCGCCTCCCTGGGGAGGAGACGGAGCCGAAACCTCGCGAGGGTGAGTGCGTCCTGATAGCCACCCATGTCGACCGGGGGTTTTCCCTGCCCCCGAGTCCTTTTTTTAGGGCCTTTCTGAACTTCTTCGGAGCGCAGCTCCACCATTTCACGCCCAACTCCATAGTCTATCTTGCTGCGTTCGTGTCTCTGTGTGAGTGTTTCTTAGGCTGTCGACCTCACTGAGGCCTCTTCAAGCATATCTTCACTTGTCGATCCCAGTCGGTTAAAAGGCTCAACCCGGACGGGGAAAGGACGCAGGTGATCCAGATGTGCGGGGGCCTCGGGATCCAGACGAGGGGTAAGAGTTGTTTTCCTCCCATGACGCTTCCTGATTCCGTGCGCGGGTGGCAGTCGACTTGGTTCTACTGCAAGGACCAGCCGACCCCTGGCCACTCGACCGGCCTTCCTCCTTTTACCTTGGACCGAGTGCAGAAACCCGCTTCTTTGAAAGTGGTTCCAGAGGAGAAGGCTCAGGTGAAGGTATTAGTCAGTCGAGTGGTTGAGTTGGTTCGGGAAGGCGTGACCGGCATGGACTTGCTCGAAGTCTTCCTCCAGCGATGAATCCAACCTCTCCAGGCTCGGGATCACTCGATGTGGTTGTATTCCGGGTCCGACGACTCCACTCGGATCCACCCGGAGGCGGTCGAGGCTTCTGTACTGGAGAGCTGGTTGACCAGCATGACCGGGAATAAGGACAACCCCAGGGGTTCTAGGAGGATTGCTCCGCTTGATGGGATGATGGAGACAGACAAGGTACGTTTTACTTCTTCCGACTGAAATTTTCACTCCGTCTAGTAACTGGCTTGCGATAAGTCAACTGATCTTTGCTCTGCCCGTTGTCTTGCAGGAGATCAACGACATGTATTCGATGCCGAATGGGAACCAGGAGCAAGTATCTGAAGGAGGAGGGAGTGGAGGCGAAGGAAGTGAGGATGGAGGTGAAGTCGAGGAGTGGGTATCTGATGGTGACGTAGAGGAGGAGGCCAGCGACGACTCGGGTGATGAAGATGAAGAGGTGGAGGTCGACCTTCCTCGACGCGAGAGACGCTCCAAGAACGCTCAGGATCCCGTCGTGGAGCGCAGTCAGTCGAGTGCTCCGGTGGGCCAGTCATCCAAGCGCCCTCGGACCGCGTCGCCGGCCCCAACTGAGAAGGCACCCAAGCAGCCCAGAGCCATCCCGACCAAGCCACCCAAGGCCTTGCCCAAGATCAGGGTCGCCATCCCTGTCATCTCTGGGTAAGTGATTGTTTTTATCTTTCTTGAGTCGACTAGAACGGATTCTTAGTCGATTCACTTTCAAATTATTTGCTTGGAATCGTGCAGCGCCGCTACTTCCGAGACTTCCATCCAGAATATCGATGAGATGATGGAGGACGCCGTCACTTCCAACTTAGGTATAATCTTTGACACGATCCGACTGTTTAACTGCTGAGTCGATTGGATATTCATTTATGAACTTTTGTAGCTCCGACCAACATTATTGACCTTCCGGATGATGAGGAGGAGGCGGAAGTGCCGCTCAGGCCTTTTAGGAGGAGAGGCCAGAGGGCCCCGGTCGACAAGGCTCCTCAGACCGCGTCGACTGCTGAGGCGGTGGTCCAAGGGGGTGACAACACCGCCCGGACTACTGTGACTTTTGCTGAACCACTGACGACTGCCCGGCCTTCGTCGTGGACTGCTCCCCCACTGGTCGACCCTCCCTCGTTCTTCGCCGCCTACCAGACCCCGGAGGATCAAGTGAGTGCTGCTAAGGAGGCTATACGTCAGGCGGGGCTCGTGATGGAGCAGACCAAAGCGGCTCGGGATGCCAGTCAAGCGGCCTATGACATCAGCTCGGCGTTGCAGCAGAACGTCCAGGTTAGTTGGTCTTCACTTGCGTTGCACACCCACTGGGTGTTGTTGATCTGAAATTTCTCATTGGTGTGGGCACGCTGAGTGCACCCACTGGGTGTAGTCCCCAAGGCCACGGTCGTCTGCTGGCAGTCGACTGCGGTCTTTATGCTTTCAAACTTCCTCACTCGACTGATCGGATTGGGTCGAGTGGAAATCAAGGAAAACCGGTGGGGGCACGCTGAGTGCACCCACTGGGTGTAGTCCCCAAGGCCACGGTCGACTGCTGGCAGTCGACTGCGGTCTTTATGCTTTCAAACTTCCTCACTCGACTGATCGGATTGGGTCGAGTGGAAATCAAGGAAAACCGGTGGGGGCACGCTGAGTGCACCCACTGGGTGTAGCTGTTGATCTGAAATTTTTCATTGGTGGGGGCACGCTGAGTGCACCCACTGGGTGTAGTCCCCAAGGCCACGGTCAACTGCTGGCAGTCGACTGCGGTCTTTATGCTTTCAAACTTCCTCACTCGACTGATCGGATTGGGTCGAGTGGAAATCAAGGAAAACCGGTGGGGGCACGCTGAGTGCACCCACTGGGTGTAGTCCCCGAGGCTACTGTCGAATGTTTTGATTCGGCTGTAGTCTTAGAAGTGTTGTGCTCTTTCTTTCAGTCACTCGGGAGTAACTTGTCTTTGATACCCTTTGTCGATTGACTCTTTGCAGAAGTCTTGTGAGCTTGTTGCTCAGCTCGCTGATCTGAAGGATAAGCAGATCCAGCTTAATCTTGATTTACAGTTTGCTCAGGAAAGCGTGCAGAAGGCGAAGGATGAAGCAAAAGGTATGGCTGGTGAGGACTCGACGTCTATCTCTGTTCCTCTGCCCGTTCTGAACTCTGTGTCTGTTGTTGCTTTGCAGAAGAGCTAGAGAAGGCCCTGAAGAAGAAAGATCTTGACCTTGCGGAGGCGCAAAAGGCAGCTGCGGAGAAGTTAAAGCTCGCTGAAGAGAAACTTGCTTCAGTCAGCCATCTTGAGAACGAGAACGCTAGGCTGAAGTCTGCTCTTGACACGGCCAATAAGGAAGCGAGTCGACTGAAGACTGACAAGAGTACTCTGAACGACAAGATCGGCCAGCTGGCGGGGAAGCACAAGGACTTGGAGGATTATCTTGGGGGTCTTGCCAAGAAGCTATACCTCATGCTTGAAGGTAACCCCCTTTGTGCGATTAATCTTGTTGTTGTCGACTCACCATTTGGTTACAGTTTTGCTCTGTCGAAACTTCTTTCAGAATTCTGCCGGAATTTTGAGGAAGAGACCAGTCGAGTGGAGACCAGCCTGGACCCTATCAATTCTCCTGTGAAGGATGAAGTGGCCATGAATGTCCTCCGGTTGGAATCCCGTATCGCTGGTGTGGTGGACTACCTGGCTCGACTGAAAGCTGTTGTGTCGCGGATCGACTCCGCACTCTGGCCCAAGGAGACCCTTCAGAACGACCTTGAATCCTTGGTCACTCGACTAAGTGATGTTCCAGGTCGAGTGCGAGAATGGAAAAAGTCTTCTGCTAGGTGCGGTGCTGATGTGGCTCTGTCACTGGTTCGTGTCCACTGCAAGGAGGCACGAGAGGAGAAGCTGGCCGCTCTCCAGGTTGCCAATACCAGGAAGCATAATTTTCAGGATTTCATGGAGACCTTCATCGCTGCTGCCACTCGAATCTCAGACGGGATCGACTTGGACGAATTCGTTGCGCCATCAAGCCCTCCGCCAGAAGAGTAAAAAACTGCTGTGCTTTACCTTAAATTTGCCTCGGGATGCCGAGTGGTTTATGTATTTGATAAACTCCGTCGGGCTCTCAGCTCGAGTACTTTTATTTGCGATCTAGGATCTTTTGATTTTATCCGAACATGGCTCGACGTTGAATGTCTTCGTGACTTGATCCGCCGATCTACTATTCGTTGTTCCCTCAGAGGCTGCTATTCGTTGTTCCCTCAGAGGCTGCCTGGTTTGCACGATGCTCATCGCCGCGATGGTGTCTGTCTAAATGGCTTAGGCGAGCACTGGGCTGCAGCTAAGCCCCCGAGTGGGAGGTTTGCTCTCCACTCGGTAGGATTCCAATTACTTAGGCGAGTGCTTGGACTGCAGCTAAGCCCCCGGGTGGGAGGTTTGCTCTCCACTCGGTAGGATTTCAATTACTTAGGCGAGTGCTTGGACTGCAGCTAAGCCCCCGAGTGGGAGGTTCGCTCTCCACTCGGTAGGATTTCAATTACTTAGGCGAGTGCTTGGACTGCAACTAAGCCCCCGAGTGGGAGGTTTGCTCTCCACTCGGTGGGATTTCAATTACTTAGGCGAGTGCTTGGACTGCAGCTAAGCCCCCGAGTGGGAGGTTTGCTCTCCACTCGGTAGGATTTCAATTACTTAGGCGAGTGCTTGGACTGCAGCTAAGCCCCCGAGTGGGAGGTTTGCTCTCCACTCGGTAGGATTTCAATTACTTAGGCGAGTGCTTGGACTGCAGCTAAGCCTCCGAGTGGGAGGTTTGCTCTCCACTCGGTAGGATTTCAATTACTTAGGCGAGTCCTTGGACTGCAGCTAAGCCCCCGAGTGGGAGGTTTGCTCTCCACTCTGTAGGATTTCAATTACTTAGGCGAGTCCTTGGACTGCAGCTAAGCCCCCGAGTGGGAGGCTGGCTCTCCACTCGGTAGGATTTTTTCAAACTTAGGCGAGTGCTTGGACTGCAGCTAAGCCCCCGAGTGGGAGGTTCGCTCTCCACTCGGTAGGATTTCAATTACTTAGGCGATTGCTTGGACTGCAGCTAAGCCTCCGAGTGGGAGGTTTGCTCTCCACTCGGTAGGATTTCAATTACTTAGGCGAGTGCTTGGACTGCAGCTAAGCCCCCGAGTGGGAGGTTTGCTCTCCACTCGGTAGGATTTCAATTACTTAGGCGAGTGCTTGGACTGCAGCTAAGCCCCCGAGTGGGAGGCTGGCTCTCCACTCGGTAGGATTTTCTGAAAACTTAGGCGAAGCGGATTCGCAGCTAAGTCACCCACTGGGGGAAATTTAGACAAACAGAAAAAGAAATTCTTGCTTGAAACAAAAGAACTACAGAGGTACTTTTGTTACACCTCAGTCGAGTGAGTTTTTAAGTGTAAAAAGGACGGAGCAGGTCCGCGTTCCATGCTCGAGGCTCGTCGATCCGTCGATCGATCTTGTAGAGGTGATACGCTCCGTTGTGCAGGACTTTGGTGATGATGAAGGGGCCTTCCCAGGTCGGGGCAAGTTTGTGAGGTTTTTGCTGATCCACGCGGAGGACCAAATCTCCTTCCTGAAAGGCTCGACCCTTCACGTTTCTGGCGTAGAACCGACGCAACTCTTGCTGGTAGATGGTCGAGCGGATTAGAGCCATCTCTCTTTCCTCCTCTAAGAGGTCGACTGCATCTTGCCGGGCCTGTTCTGCTTCTGCTTCGGAATATAACTCGACTCGAGGCGCGTTGTGGAGCAGGTCGCTCGGCAAAACCGCTTCGGCTCCATAGACCAGAAAGAATGGTGTTCTTCCAGTCGACCGGTTAGGGGTGGTCCTCAACCCCCATAGAACTGACGGAAGTTCGTCGACCCAGGCGCCTGCTGCGTGTTTGAGATCACGCATCAGTCGGGGTTTTAGTCCTTTGAGGATGAGGCCATTCGCGCGTTCGGCCTGTCCATTCGACTGAGGATGAGCAACTGAAGCGTAGTCGACTCGAGTGCCCTGAGAGGCGCAGAAGGCTTTGAATATGTCATTATCAAAGTTTGATCCGTTATCCGTGATGATGCTGTGCGGAACTCCATATCTGAATATCAATCCCCTGATAAAACTGATGGCAGTGCTTGCGTCGAGGTCCTTTATGGGTTTGGCTTCTATCCACTTCGTGAACTTGTCGACTGCAACCAACAAGTGGGTGAAGCCACTCCTACCAGTTCACAGTGGTCCGATCATGTCTAGACCCCAGAAAACGAAAGGCCAGACGAGTGGAATGGTCTTCAAGGCGGAGGCGGGCTTGTGAGACATGTTGGAATAAAACTGGCACCCCTCGCACTTGCCGACTATATCCTTTGCCATTTCGTTCGCCTTTGGCCAGTAAAAACCCGCTCGGTATGCTTTGGCCACGATGGTCCGAGAGGACGCATGATGGCCACAGGTCCCCGAGTGGATATCCTCAAGAATTATCTGTCCTTCAGGTGTGATGCACTTCTGACCAACTCCATTCGCGCTTTCTCTGTATAGCTGCCCTTTGATTACTGTAAAGGCTTTGGATCGACGGACGATCTGTCGAGCCTCTTCTTCATCTTCTGGGAGCTCTTTTTTCATGATATACGCAATGTACGGCACTGTCCAATCGGGAGTGGTGACCATAACTTCCATAATCAGGTCGACCACAGCTGGAACCTCCACTTCGGTCGAGTCAGAGGCGCTTTTTGGTTGTGGAGGCTCTTCTGTGAAAGGATCTTCTTGCACTGATGGTGTGTGAATGTGCTCCAAACACACATCTCTAGGGATGGCCTCCCTTTTGGACCCTATCTTCGCCAGATCATCTGCAGCTTGATTTTTCAGTCGGGGTATATGATGGATCTCCAACCCCTCGAATCGTTTCTCCAGCTTCCTCACTGCGCTGCAATATCCCGTCATGGATGGGCTTCGGACGTCCCACTCCTTCATCACTTGATTAACAACCAGATCTGAGTCGCCGTAGACCATGAGGCGACGGACGCCGAGTGAAATGGCCATACGTAATCCGTATAGAAGCGCCTCATACTCTGCTTCATTGTTGGAGGAATCAAAGTGAATCTGGAGGACATACTTGAGCTTATCTCCTCGGGGGGAAACCAGTACAACCCCCGCACCGGATCCGTTCAGCATCTTGGAGCCATCGAAAAACATAGTCCAGTGCTCCGAGTGAACTTGAGTCGGAAGCTCCAGCTCGGTCCACTCGGCGAGGAAATCAGCTATTGCCTGGGACTTAATAGCTTTCTTTGCCTCGAACTTGATATCAAGAGGAAGAAGTTCAATTGCCCATTTCGCCACTCGACCGGTTGCATCTCTGTTATGAAGAATCTCTGATAATGGAGCGTCACTGACGACTGTGATAGAGTGATCAGAGAAATAATGAGCAACCTTCTTCGTGGTCATGTAAATCCCGTAAACAAGCTTTTGATAGTGGGGATATCTTTGCTTCGACGGGGTCAGAACTTCAGAGAGATAATAAACTGGGCGTTGAACTTTGAAGGTCTTTCCTTCCTCTTCCCGCTCGACCGTAAGAACGGTACTAACGACTTGTCCCGTGGCTGCTATGTAAAGCAACAATGGCTCTTTGCTGACAGGAGCAGCAAGCACCGGCTGGGTGGAGAGCAGAGCTTTTAGCTCTGCAAATGCTGCATCAGCTTCTGGAGTCCATTCGAACGTGTCTGACTTCTTCATCAGTCGGTAAAGAGGCAGCGCCTTTTCACCGAGCCTGGAGATGAATCGACTTAGGGCGGCCAAGCATCCAGTAAGTTTCTGGACATCGTGCACACGCACGGGGCGTTTCATCCGGAGTATGGTGCCAACTTTTTCGGGGTTAGCATCGATTCCTCGTTCGGAAACAAGAAAACCGAGTAACTTTCCTCCAGGGACTCCAAATGTGCACTTCGACGGATTGAGCTTGATATCATAATTCCTCAGATTGGCAAAAGTTTCAGCTAGGTCAGTCAGCAGGTCGGAACCTTTTCGTGACTTGACCACTATGTCATCCATGTATGCTTCTACATTCCGACTGATTTGAGTGATTAGGCACTTCTGAATCATTCTCATGAATGTAGCTCCGGCGTTCTTGAGACCGAAAGGCATGGTAACATAGCAGAAACACCCAAATGGGGTGATGAAGGCTGTTTTTATTTCATCGGGTCCATACAGACGGATCTGATGGTATCCAGAGTAAGCATCTAAAAAAGATAACCTCTCGCATCCTGCAGTCGAGTCGACTATTTGGTCGATGTGAGGAAGAGGAAAATGATCTTTCGGGCAGGCCTGGTTGATATGCTTAAAATCGATGCACATGCGCAACGATTTGTCCTTCTTAGGGACCATTACAACATTGGCGAGCCACTCGGAGTGGTAGATCTCGCGAATGAATTCTGCTGCTAGGAGTCGGGCCACTTCTTCGCCAATGGCCTTTCTCTTCTGAACGGCGGACCGTCGGAGATGCTCCTTGACTGGTTTGACCTTTGGGTCGACTCGAAGGCGGTGCTCAGCCAGTCCCCTGGGCACACCTGGCATGGCAGCAGGCTTCCATGCAAAGATGTCCCAGTTCTCACGGAGGAACTGGACGAGCGCTTCTTCCTATTTGGAGTCGAGTGTAGTGGAGATGTTGGTTGGAGCCGCATTTGGATCGGTCGGGTGGATGTGGACTTGCTTGGTCTCACCAGTCGACTGAAATGCTGACTCCGTGGCGAGCTTCTTGGCTCGTAACAACTCACTCGGATCCGCAGTCTTCTGGTACTCTTGTATCTCTATCTTGGCCATCTGAGCATCAGCAATTTTGGCGCCTTTCTGGAAGCACTCCTCTGCCTTCTTCCGATTGCCAACGATGGTGATTACACCTTTGGGGCCAGGCATCTTCAGCTTGAGGTATACGTAGCATGGTCGAGCCATGAAACGAGCATAGGCTGGCCTCCCAAGAATGGCGTGGTACGCACTCTGAAAATCCACGACCTCAAAGGTTAACTTTTCTTTCCGGAAATTCTTCGAGTCACCAAAGACGACGTCGAGAGTGATTTGACCGAGTGACTCAGCTTTCTTCCCAGGAATGACTCCGTGGAAGCTCATGTTGCTGGGGCTGAGTCGGGACATCGGAATGCCCATCCCCTTCAACGTCTCTGCATACAACAAGTTTAGCCCACTGCCGCCGTCCATCAGAACCTTGGTCAGTCGAGTGCCTTCAATAACTGGGTCGACCACCAACGCTTGCCTCCCTGGGGTGGCAATATGAGTCGGATGATTGGACTGGTCGAAGGTGATGGCGGTCTGGGACCACTTCAGGTAATGGGGTGTCACCGGAGCGACCATGTTTACTTCGCGATTGATGACCTTCAGTCGACTCTTACTTTCGACATCAGCGAAAATCATCAGAGTGGAATTGACTTGGGGGTATTCTTCACCGCTGTCTTCCCTGTCTTCAACTTTGTCTGACCCTTTCTCTTTGTCCTTGGCCTGCTTCCCTTGGAACTGTTGCATCAGGAGTCGACATTGTCGAGTGGTATGCTTAGGGTAAATGAGATTTCCCTCTTCATCTTTCTTCGTGTGAATGTGGCATGGTAAGTCCATCACATCGTTCCCGTCCTGGTCTTTCACTTTCTTGGGGTTCCAAGTACCCTTGGGTTTCCCCTTAAACTTCCCTGGGGTCATAGCTAAGGCTTCCCCGGGGGCGACTGGCTCGGCCTTGCGCTTCTGCTTCCGACTGGAGTGTCCTCCGCCGACCTCATTAGCGGCTGCCTTATACTTGCCACTCCGGAGTCTATCTTCCTCTTCTCCGTTCGCGTACTTGGTGGCGATTTCCATCATTCGACTCAGGGTCATATCCCCGGTTCGACCGAATTTCAAACTTAACTCCCTGTTTCTGACGCCTTCCTTGAAGGCGCAAACTGCCTGATGATCGGACACATTCTCGACCGTGTGATTCAGAGTGATCCACCTTTGGATATAATCCCTCAGGGTTTCACTCGACTTGTGAACACATGACTGCAATTCTGTCAACCCTGCCGGTCGCTTGCAAGTCCCTTCGAATGTCCTGACAAACACCTGGGCTAGATCTTCCCAAGTATAAATACTGCTGGGAGCCAACTGATTCAACCACGCTCTGGCTGATCCTTCCAACATGAGGGGCAAATGCTTCATGGCCACCTCGTCATTGCCGCCTCCGATCTGAACAGCCACTCGGTAATCCTCGAGCCATGTGTCCGGCTTGGACTCTCCGGTGAACTTGTTGACTCCAGTCGCCAACCTGAAGTTGGGAGGAATCACTGCAGCTCTGATTGCTCTGCTGAAACACTCGGGACCTGAGACGTGAACTCTGCTGCTGGACGGCGCGCCTCTGTCACGGTCTTCTCGGTGAGCTCTATTTCGGTCGACCAGACCTTGAACGATGATGGATCTCGCATCAAAGCCTGGTTCCCTGGGGTCGACTGGGACCCTTCGCCCAGTACTGAACTGGCGTCTGTCCTCTTGCCGTCGAGGAACGTACGACCCCTCTCTTGGGGCAGGAGAAGGCACTCGACGTTGATCGTTGCGATCGAATCGGTGCTCATATCGCTCGTGCCCTTGGTATTGATCCTCGTGCCGGCCTCTGTGTCCTTCACGCCTCGGGAGCGACCTTGGACTATGAGCCGACTGAACGGAATTCGCAGCAACGGATCGACTGTGAATCCTGTTGCGCGACTGAGATACGGCTAAATTCTGGTCACCCGCTGCACGGAGCAAATCTCTGATCTGCAACAGACCTCTCCCTGCCACTGACTGTGAAGGCTGGATCGACTCCGCTATGCGAGCCGCAGCTGCCAAATTCTGAATCGGGGTACGGTATACCTGGGTCGGCGGCTGGAAGAGGCGACGACGACTGGACTCGGGAACGGGCGGTCGTGCGCGCTCGTCGAGTGCTCTCTGGAGATTCTCTAGTCGAGTACGTTCAGCCAAGTTGGCCAAGCGCACCTCCTCCAGGGCTCGTGCCTCAGGGGTTTCTCCAACGATAGGAGTGTGAAGGGCGTCCATGTTCCGGCGACGGAGTTCCTCCCTCTGCACTGAGGTAAGGGGCTCGGGCCTGTACTCTTCGTGGCTCCGCACCGGAATCCCCCCTGCGGCAACCTCTTCGGTGTGGGGGAATCTGGGGGGACTACGTGGTCCGTCAACCATTAGTACTTCCGCCGCTGGATCGCTGCTGTCGCACTCGGACGCAGTCTCTACGGAGCCAGTCGAAAAGGCCATAGAGTGACTCGTCGGGCTCGATTGCCGCGACTTGGGGGATGGCCGACTGGCGGGCCAGTGCGTGCTTCACCCACCGCTGGAGTCTCGACCGACCGGTGCGCTTGCGCCGGTGGGAAACTGATGACGACGATGGCGAAACGAATGCCGACCCGTACTGGGTCGACGGTTGCCGCAGGAGGACGCCGCGGACGCATGCGCGAAAATGCGTGGCTCCGCGGGCGGGAAGCGCGTCCACGTCGAGTGGAGCCTCCTGCAGCCAAGCAGAGTTGTCAACGATGAAGGAGAGAGCGCCGAGACGGATCTCGCGGCTCTCGACCATGACTCCGCTCGAAAACATGATGTGGGGTGAAAGAATCCCAACTCCTCCAACAAATCGCTAGAACACCGGCCCCACGGTGGGCGCCAACTGCCGTGGTTCTAAGTCTGACAGTAAGAATGGGGGGTAAGTATGGAGAGGCAAGATCCTAGCTATGGAGGAGTTGTATGCGCAAGGAGTTTTAAGAGTTCGGGCCCTTCTCTGAGGAAGTAACAACCCTACGTCTCGGAGCCCGGAGGCAGTCGACTGGATTATGTGTGTGTGTTACAAAGTTGCGAACCCTTGTCCTAGTGGAGGGGGTGGCTTATATAGAGTTCGCGAGGACCCCAGCCAGCCCACGTTACAAGGAGTTTAATGTACATAAAGAGAGGGGGTTACTGGTAACGCCTGTAATAAAGGACCATGAAGGCCATAAAAGCTACTTATGAGATGACCGTTTGTAGGCAGTGCCTTTAGGTCTTCTTATAGTCGAGTGGCTGTCTTCATGGTCGACTGCTTGTGCTTCTGGTCGAGTACGCTCGTGTCCGTCGACTGGGCTGACCAGGTCGACTGAAATGTTGATACTTCTTAGAATGTCTTTCATTGTAGGAGTCATGTCCTTGATTGGGTACCTCAGGTATGATAAGTTACCCTACCCTAGGTACGTATCCTCGTCACAAGGCGCGTTAAATGCGCCTTGTCATGTAATGCGAGGGATAACCTTGCATCACTGTACCCTTTCCACCTCCTGTGTGCCACTGTGGCAACCCCTTTCCCTATAAAAGAAGGCCCAAGGCGACCAGGAAGAGGATTCGACTTTTTGGAGCTCCTCATGCCCCATAGCTAGCTCAAGAACACAGATATACAATCCACCAAGGTAGGAGTAGGGTTTTACGCATCCTCGCGGCCCGAACCTGGATAAACGAACCGTGTGCTATCTGTTTGATCCGCTCTTCTCACGACCCCGCGCCCCGCAACCGTAGTAGGGATTCTTGTGATCCCATAGGTGTCGTTCCCACCGACACAGCCGGTCGCTGCATGTTAGTAACAAATTTTGTATCGCAACAAAACAAATTACAACCATAAAACAAAAGGAAGGTTGGCATAAAAGTTAACAGTCCGGCATATAAATGCACCACCAGTAGGCAATTATAACGTTGTGTGGGCAAGATCAAAGGAACATCACTCCTCTCTTCTAAACCTTGTAAGGTGCAATGATACGCTAAGACAATTGTGTATAAGTCAATATAGATCTGATAATATGACACAACGGAAAGAGTGAAACAATAGCTAGTTACGAGAGCCCTGCAGTGTGCAATATAGCTACGAGATCTCGTCGTCCGTTGGAATTTCACTTTTGTACGGTTGGCCTTGTTCTTTGAACAGTTCACCTACAAGAAGATAGATTTGTGAGGAACATGCATAAATGGGAGTTCAACATGTGATCTGATCACATATAATAATGTACTTGATACCTTGGATCAGACAAGTGTTTAACAAGGCCTCTCTAGTCTTCATCCGATATATTTTCCACTGGAGATGTTTGGGCAAGTTCACTGTTAGCCTTGCCTTCAAAGTGAGTTTTCCTCAAGTTATACCGATACTGTCACAGAGCATACTTGAAAACATGGGTGCATGCTTGTATGGTTGCATCATCTTGGCTATCCAACTTGAACCTCATATGTTGAAAATTATGGGAGTCTCATTACCAGCAACCTAGAAAGTTTGGGATTGAGCAAGACTATGTTGCTAATTTACATACACATCCATACTTACAGATAAATAGTCGAGGAAGGTGTTAAACTGGGTTTCGTCTTTGTCATTCCAAAACTGAATCCATGTTGGGAGGATACGTGCATGACACCTAATGGCAACGGCTGCCTTTGATACTAACTGGGCTGACTCTGTAGCATCACATGGCCTTTTTGAACCTACCTCAAAGCGGATCTCCATTCTTCTTCCTCTAGATTTAGTTAACCTGTCGAGCATTATCCCTGATATCTGTTTCCTCTTGTGCCTAGGTGCTAGTTCAACAACAAACATGGGAAGTGTTAGTGTACATCAAACTGTGAGACTACATATAAAGAAGCATGCAACTGTAACTTGACTCGAGCAACTACCTTCTTGCTATTGAAGCTCACAAGGTGCATTTGATCTTGCCAAATAGTCTTGTGTCGAGAGTGCTTCGGAAGTAGTGTCAGGTGGCAAGGGAGCTTGGTAAATTGCCGCTAGCAGAGTTACCGAATGAGTAACTCGTGCAGATGTTGGTACTATGGAAGAAGGTGTTGCAACAATTAGGGTTGTCGTTGCTTGTTTGGTGGTAGCTATTCGTTTGTGTTTGGATTGTTTTGAAGCTGGTGTAGTAGGGGATACCGTGTTTGTACAATTTTCTGATGGACTTGGACCTTCTATTGCACCATCAGTACCAGCAGAATCTGCATAATTCTTCCGCTTCTGTTTCCATGCGTCCTGAGTACTAACACCATCCCCTACCATTCTATGTTCCTTCCTCTTTCTCTTTGCCATGTCAAGTCAAGCCGACAAGAAAAATGAATAAAAGTTAAGTTCTTCAAAACAAATTGATGCATAATACAGATGAACTGACCTTTGATGTTAGACAACCGCATGATAGGAGGATGTAATATGTATGAAAAACAGGACGGCATGAGATAATTAGAACTATGATGTGTGAACTAAGCAGAAGGCATTTCAATAAATTAGAAGCAATGCAATGGAAGGTAGACGCCATGTGAAAGATGCTACAAATATCGCTCTGCCAAGTTAACAGTGTCTCGTCATAACTAGACATTTAAACAAATGTGAAGCAATACAAGAAATAAATCATATGCAAGATGCAAACAACATCACACTACCAAGTTAAAGGTCTCTCGTCATTAGTGCCATTGCATATTCACATCATTGCATTTTCACAACTATGATGTGTAAACTAAGCATAAGGCATTTCAAAAAATTAGAAGCAATGAAATCTAGACACCATATGTAAGATGCAACGAATATTAGTCTACCAAGTTTAAACTGTCCCATCATTAGTGCCATTTGAACAAATTAGTAGTACAAGCTAGAAAGTAATGCGAGATGTAAACTATATCAGACTCCCAAGTTAAACATGTCTTATGATAAGTGATTGTTGTAGGTTACACAATAGTATTACTTTGATGTAAGAACATGGTGTGATAGACAGATATTGTATGTTCTAGAAATAGGAACATGCATCTTATTCACAAGTATAATGTGTAAAGTAAGCAGATGGAACTCAACAAAATTAGAAGCAATACAAGCTAGACATCGTATGATAACATGCAACCACATATAACAGTAACAGTTTAGAGGGAGCGCCTGTGATGGTGGACTATGGGAGACATGCTCATCATAAACAGAACTATGTTGAGTGTCTATGCATGTGTTGTCTTCCAAATCTTGTTGGGGATGGTGCAGTAGAATCTGTAGAGGCCCCCCATTTTAGTTGGTTGGAAGGATCACCTTTATGCATTGCCTTGCTAATTTCCTTCTGCGTTATTGATTTTGCATTGTCAAGTAAACCGACAAGAAAAAGCAATAAAATTCAGTCTTCAGAACTCATTTATGCTTGATACTCACAACCACTACTTTGATGTAAGGCAAACACATGATACGAGGATGGAATATGTACGAAAAACAGGATGACATGGCATACTCAGAACTATTTGTGTAAACTAAGAAGAAGTAATTTAATCAAATTACAAGCTATACAAGCTAGACACCATATGCAACATGCAAGACAATATCACACTGCCAAGCTAGAGAAAGCACATGGGATGCCAGTTTCGCCAGAAGACCGCCATCAGTCCCTGCCTTAATGTTTTCCTTCCTCTTACTTAATTTTATTGCCTTTTCAAGTCAAACCCACAAGAAAAATGAATAAAAATTCACTTTTCATAACTCATTGATGCATGATGCTGACGAGCACTACTTTAATGTAAGGCGACCACATGATAGGACGATTGAATGTGTAAGAAAAAATGACAGCATTGCATATTCACAGCTATGATGTGTAAACTAAGAAGAAGGCATTTCAACAAATTAGAAGCAATGAAAGCTAAACACCATATGAAAGATGCAACGAATATCACTCTACCAGGTTAAAACTGTCTCGTCCTAAGTGCCATTTCAACAAATTAGATGTAGTACAAGCAAGAAAAGAATGCGAGATGTAACCTATATCACAATCCCAAGTTAAACGTATCTTATGATAAGTGATTGTTGCAGGGTACACAACCGTAGTACTTTGATGTAAGAACATGGTGTGATAGACAGATATTGTATGTTCTAGAAACAGGAACATGTGTCTTATTCACAAGTATAATGTGGAAAGTAAGAAGATGGAATTCAACAAATTTAGAAGCAATAGAAGGTAGACATCGTACATAAGATGCAACCACATATAACAGTGCCATTTTAGAGGGAGCACCTGTGATGGTGGACTAGGGGAGACATGCTCATCATCAACAGAACTACGTTGAGTGTCTATGCATGTGTTGTCTTCCAAATCTTGTTGCGGGGATGGCGCAGTAGAATCTGTAGAGGCCCTCCATTTTAGTTTGTTGGAAGGATCACCTTTATCCACTGCCTTGCTAATTTCCTTCCTCTTTATTGATTTTGCATTGTCAAGTAAACCGACAAGAAAAGGCAATAAAATTCACTCTTCAGAACTCATTCATGCATGATACTGACAATCACTACTTTGATGTAAAGCAAACACATGACACGAGGACGGAATATGTACGAAAAACAAGACAACATGGCATATTCACAACTATTTGTCTAAACTAAACGGAAGTAATTTAATCAAATTACAAGCAATACAAGCTAGACGCCGTATGAAACATGCAAGACAATAACACACTGCCAAGCTAGAGAAAGCACGTGGGATGCCGGTTTCGCCAGAAGACCGCCATCAGTCCCTGCCTTAATTTTTTACTTCCTCTTACTTAATTTTATTGCCTTGTCAAGTCAAACCCACAAGAAAAATGAATAAAAATTCGCTTTTCAGAACTCATTGATACATGATGCTGACGAGCACTACTTTTATGTAAGACGACCACATGATAGGATGATTGAATGTGTAAGTAAAAAGGACAGCATTGCATATTCATAGCTGTGATTTGTAAACTAAGAAGAAGGCATTTCAACAAATTAGAAGCAATGAAAGCTAGACACCATATGAAATATGCAACGAATATCACTCTACCAGGTTAAAACTGTCTCGTCGTAAGTGCCATTTCAACAAATTAGATGTAGTACAAGCTAGAAAAGAATGCGAGAAGTACCCTATATCACACTCCCAAGTTAAATGTGTCTTATGATAAGTGATTGTTGCAGGTTACACAACAGTAGTACTTTGATGTAAGAACATGGTGTGATAGACAGATATTGTATGTTCTAGAAACAGGAACACGTGTCTTATTCACAAGTATAATGTGTAAAGTAAGCAGATGGAATTCAACAAATTTAGGCTAGACATCATACATAAGATGCAACTACATATAACAGTGCCATGTTATAGGGAGCACCTTTGATGGTGGACTAGGGGAGACGTGCTCGTCATCAACACAACTACGCTTAGTGTCTATGCATGTGTTGTCTTGCAGATCTTGTTGGGGGAGTGGCGGAGTAGAATCTATAGAGGCCCTCCATTTCAGTTGGTTGGAAGGGCCAACTATATCCATTGCCTTGCTAATTTACTTCCTATTTATTGATTTTGCATTGTTAAGTTAAACCGACAAGAAAAAGAAATAAAATTTAGTCTTCAGAACTCATTTATGCATGATACTGACAATCACTACTTTGATGTGAGGCAAACACATGATACGAGGATGGAATATGTACAAAAAACAGGACGGCGTGGCATATTCACAACTATTTGTGTAAACTAATCATAAGTAATTTAATCAAATTACATGTAATACAAGCTAGACACCGTATGCAACATGCAAGACAATATCACACTGCCATGCTAGAGAAAGCACGTGGGATGCCGGTTTCGCCGGAAGACCGCCATCAGTCCCTGCCTTAAATTTTTCTTTCCTCTTACTTAATTTTATTGCCTTTTCATGTCAAACCCACTAGAAAAATGAAAAAATTCCATTTACAGAAGTCATTGATGCAGGATGCTCACGAGCACTACTTTAATGTAAGGTGAGCGCATGATAGGACGACTGAATGTGTAAGAAAAAAGGACAGCAATGCATATTCACAGCTATGATGTGTCAAGTAAGAAGAAGCATTTCAACAAATTAGAAGCAGTGAAAGCTAGACACCGTATGAAAGATGCAACGAATATCACTCTACCAAGTAAAAATTGTCTCTCATAAGTGCCATTTCAACAAATTAGAAGTAGTACAAGCTAGATAAGAATGCAAGATGTAAGCTATAGCACACTCCCAAGTTAAATGTGTCTTATGACAAGTGATTGTTGCAGGTTACACAAAAGTAGTACTTTGATGTAAGAACATGGTGTGATAGACAGATATTGTATGTTCTAGAAACAGGAACACGTGTCTTATTCACAAGTATAATGTGTAAAGTAAGCAGATGGAATTCAACAAATTTAGGCTAGACATCGTACATAAGATGCAACTACATATAACAGTGCCATGTTATAGGGAGCACCTTTGATGGTGGACTAGTGGAGACGTGCTCGTCATCAACACAACTACGCTTAGTGTCTATGCATGTGTTGTCTTGCAGATCTTGTTGGGGGAGTGGCGGAGTAGAATCTATAGAGGCCCTCCATTTCAGTTGGTTGGAAGGGCCAACTTTATCCATTGCCTTGCTAATTTACTTCCTCTTTATTGATTTTGCATTGTTAAATTAAACCGACAAGAACAAGAAATAAAATTTAGTCTTCAGAACTCATTTATGCACGATACTGACAATCACTACTTTGATGTGAGGCAAACACATGATACGAGGATGGAATATGTACAAAAAATAGGACGGCGTGGCATATTCACAACTATTTGTGTAAACTAATCATAAGTAATTTAATCAAATTACATGTAATACAAGCTAGACACCGTATGCAACATGCAAGACAATATCACACTGCCAAGCTAGAGAAAGCACGTGGGATGCCGGTTTCGTCGGAAGACCGCCATCAGTCCCTGCCTTAAATTTTTCTTTCCTCTTACTTAATTTTATTGCCTTTTCATGTCAAACCCACAAGAAAAATGAAAAAATTCCATTTACAGAAGTCATTGATGCAGGATGCTCACGAGCACTACTTTAATGTAAGGTGAGCGCATGATAGGACGACTGAATGTGTAAGAAAAAAGGACAGCAATGCATATTCATAGCTATGATGTGTCAAGTAATAAGAAGCATTTCAACAAATTAGAAGCAATGAATGCTAGACACCGTATGAAAGATGCAACGAATATCACTCTACCAAGTAAAAATTGTCTCTCATAAGTGCCATTTCAACAAATTAGAAGTAGTACAAGCTAGATAAGAATGCAAGATGCAAGCTATAGCACACTCCCAAGTTAAATGTGTCTTATGATAAGTGATTGTTGCAGGTTACACAATAGTAGTACTTGGATGTAAGAACATGGTGTGATAGACAAATATTGTATGTTCTAGAAACAGGAACACGTGTCTTATTCACAAGTATAACTAGATCATTGATGGTGCGTGTTGCTGCGCCCGTCTATTCGATAATTCATAGTTGGACTTGGAGACACAAAACATATATGTTAAATTTGCATGAACTTATTTGTATATTTTTTAGCATGGAAGAGTTTATTTACTACTATATTAATCAAGTTTGAAACAAATTTGTAACTTCAAACTAGGTAAAAGTTAGAACTAAAAAGCTTGTTTATGGACATATACAAAAGCAAGAAAAACATGCAATGCTAATATTTTCAATAGCCATAGAACCCTTTGCATAAACCTAATTCTTGAGCATAGATAATAAGGGAAGAAACTACCATGTCAAAATTCCAATGGTGACAAGCATGAATACATAGGCAACGAATTAATAACAAACTTTGAGAGGTATCAAGGAAAGACTCTTAGGGCTGCAACAAAGCAAGCTCAAATGAATGTCAAGAATATGAATTTTCCATAAGACTGTCTGAACATGATTGTGTACAATGCTTTGTAAAGTTGCTAATTACAAATTTCACTTTAATCACTTTGATCGCCGCCTATTGAAAGATTTCAAGCACAAAAACACAAAATGCCTAAGGAATTGACCTATATATGGTGAATACCAAAAAGGACTGGAAAGAACAAAGATGTGGACAGAACAGAGGAAGAAAGGGAAAAGGAACAAATAATGTGTGTCATGTTGTGTCAAAAGGTTAACTCCACGGTTGAATTCTACGCAGATCCCTTGTTCACGTATCGCCACACAGTCTCAATGCAGCAAACATACATCCATTTATACAAAGTTCCAATGAAGAATATTACATTTCCAGATAAAAAGTATCATCAATAGTGTAGGTCAAAAAATATCATATATCAATGGCCACACGGTCTCAATGAATCAAATATACATCCATTTCTATCAAGATCCAATGAAGGATACTGCATTTTCATATAATAAGGCTCATCATCAGTCTAGGTCAACAAAGGTAATGGCTGCAACTTGAAGATAATAAAAACAAAAGTGATCATGCACGTGTATCAAAAGAAATATATGAGGCCGCAACTTTGAAATGCAAATAAATTGATTCGAAGCTAGATTAGAGTCTAAGAGCTATCTAGTACTTATAATCAAAGGCTCAAAAAAGTAGGCTCTCAAGTAAATACTTATGAATATTGTAAGCATATGCGGTAATCTTGATCAAGAAGTTCTATGAGAGAAGTGGACACAAAACTAACTAACCATTTATGAAAACAGGGAGGTTATGGCACACCCATCTTCAGCAGAAAAAAAATATGTCAAATAAAAGGATGCAAGTTCAAACTTGAAGAAGCAACTACATATATCTTCTCTGTGGAACGACTGAAGAAAACTAGAATAAATTTCATCAATGCCTAAAGATGATGAACGAGCTTAAGCTTTGATATTGATAAGACAATATAAGGACATCCAAAGGCATTTAAAAGTCACTGTATTTATGATCCACGGGTGATCTAAAAGAACATACCGGATACTAATAATGACATAAGTTTAAGCTACATCCATATAGACAGATTGAAACTCACTTGAAGCTTGTGCTGCAGGCATCCTTCTATCTAAAACTTTTCATAGAAAGCACTTAACAAAATACATTGCTTCTGTCAGAGAAGGATAATGTTATTCCTTATATCCAGGGTCAACATTGAGAATGGAACTGGATGCCAGATTCCGCATGTGCGCAAAAAGTAATGCTGCCACAAAGGAGGATATGTAGAATGCCATATATACTCCAGGCATGAGCTTCTATGCTAGCATCTATGTAGAACTTGAGGAGCAACATAATAAAGTGCCAATAGAATAATCCCTTCCAACCAAATTATTTAGGCTCCAATCTGCATAAAGCATTAAAACATATGAACAAACATGCCATATCAACAACATAGAGAACTAAAAATTGACTAGTACTACTGATGAATCAAGTTGTGCAAGTACACTAATAAATCCATGACAAATATAATTAGCTAAGGATATAGCAGAAGCTAACAAGCTTATTGCGCTTACCTAACAGAGGCACACTCGAGTAGATATACCAACATCCAGGAAAAGCAGAGAAACAACATTGCCCCTATTTCCTACCTCATCACCAAAGTTTTATTATTCTATCACGTCGGCAGCAACTGTCAAAGTCCCTCAAATCCAGTCAAAATTCAAGGTAAAGTCGAGATAATAAAAAGTATTATGTGGGTCAGGATCATGATTAACTATATGCTTATAAGATTACATGTTCCTTATGTAAAAGGTTCGCTACATTCTCATGCTCCCCGTCCTCTATCCACATTTGGCTTCATAGAGGCCATGTTCTTCTTAACATGATCCATCTTGCACCTCTTGGCATAGATTTTTTTTCTGTTTCCTTACCTGAAAGTCAGAATGATGGTTAGTGTCATTGTTATACAATAGTGGCCGTCACAATTAGTTAACATAATAGAGATTACCCGATTTATGGCGCTTGTCGAAGGGTCCTCGACTTTGCCTCTCATCTGCAGAAAAGCAAACAAGAAAAGTGTCTAAACTTGGGCGTATCAAATGCATTTACATGAATGAATGAATGCTATAAGTGAGATTGAGAATGTATTCCATTGATGACAGATGGCTATAACATCGCAGGATAGACCGTCAATACAACTTTCAAGGTAAGTATAGTTCAAACATAAAATCTTCGGGGACTCAATTTTACAAGCGGATCTTGCCTCTGAAATGTAGTTGAAGCCGGCTACTACATTATGGACGCATTCAACTTTTCGTTGTGATCGTTTTAGCGGGTCATGGAGCTCCAATGGAGTTTTCATGGCAAAATTTTGGCCGCTTTATGGATACAACATTGTGGTACAGACCATGAATACAAGTTTCATGGTAAGTTGATCGCACCGACGAACCATCTTGCACCATTCGGAATGACCTATAATTTTTCAAGTGCATAAACGGAGTGAGGATGAACTGTTATGTACGTTATGATCCAAGAATAATCCATCCACTGGTGAAAACGTGAGGGTGGTAGCAGTATGGGTGATTGACCATGTAAAGCATGAATTCTTGGGTTTCGATGCAACAGAGAGCCTCCTCATTTTTTTGTGACTGAACCTGTAGTCTTTCTAGTTTGTAAAGGAAGGATGGTGCATTGTTCTATATGTTATTGTCCATATATCAGTCCGTAGGTGAGCTCACGGAAGGGTGGTAGAGGTTGGCAGAGTATACTTCAAACATAAAATAATTTGGAACTCAGTTTTACAAGTGGGATCTTGCCTCCGAAGTTTTATCGAAGCTGGCGAGTGGGTTATGGGCGCATAAAACTATTGGTTTTGATTGTTTTGGCAGGTCATGTAGCTCCAATGGAGTTTCTATAGCAAAACCGTGGCCGTTTTTTGGATACAACATCGCGGGACAGACCATGAATACAACCTTCAAGGTAAGTTGATCACACCGACGAGCCATCATGCATCATTCGGAATGACTTATATTTTTTCAAGTGCATAAACGGAGTTAAGATGAACTGTTATGTACTTTATGATCCAAGAATAATGCATCCACTGGAGAAAATGTGAGCGTGGTAGCGAGATGGGTGATAGACCATGTAAAGCATGAATTCTTGGGTTTCGATGCAATGAAGAGCCTCCTCCTTGTGTCGTGACTGAACCTGTAGTCTTTCTAGTTTGTACTGGAAGGATGGTGCATTCTTCTATATGTTATTGTCCATATATCAGTCCGTAGCTGAGCTCATGGAAGGGTAGTAGAGGGTGGAAGAGTATAGTTCAAACATAAAATCATTTGGAACTCAATTTTACAAGCCGGGTCTTGCCTCCGAAATGTTGTTGAAGCCGGCGAGTGGGTTATGCATGCATACAACTTTTGGTTGTGATTTTTGGCGGGCCATGGAGCTCCAATAGAGTTTTTATGGCAAAATTTGTCCATTTTATGGATACAACATCGCAGGACAGACCGTGAATGCAACTTTCAAGGTAAGTTGAACGCACTGATGAGCCATCTTGCACCATTTAGAATGACCTATAATTTTTCGAGTGCATAAACGGAGTGAGGATGAACTGTTATGTACTTTCTAACCCAAGAATAATGCATCCGTTGGTGAAAACGTGAGCGTGGTAGCGGGATTGTTGATAGACCATTTAAAGCATGCATTCCTGGGTTTTGATGCAACGAAGAGCCACCTCCTTGTGTCGTGACTGAACCTGTAGTCTTTCTAGTTTGTAATGGAAGCATGGTGCATTGTTCTATATGCTATTGTCCATATATCAGTCCGTAGGTGATCTCACGGAAGGGTGGTAGAGGGTGGCAGAGTATACTTCAAACACAAAATCATTTGGAACTCAATTTTAGAAGCCGAATCTTGCCTCTGAAATGTTGTCGAAGCCGGTGAGTGGGTTATGGGCGCATACAACTTTTGGTTGTGATCGTTTTGGCGGGTCATGGAGCTCCAATGGAGTTTTTATGGTAAAATTGTGGCCATTTTATGGATAGAACATCGCGGGACGGACCATGAATACAACTTTCAAGGTAAGTTCATGGCACCGGCGAGCCATCTTGCACCATTTGGAATGACCTATAATTTTTTGAGTGCATAAACGGAGAGAGGATGAAATGCTATGTACTTTATGATCCAAGAATAATGCATCCGATGGTGAAAACGTGAGGGTGGTAGCGAGATTCGTGATAGACCATGTAAAGCATGAATTTCTGGGTTTCAATGCAATGAAGAGCCTCCTCCTTGTGTCGTGACTGAACCTGTAGTATTTCTAGTTTGTAATGGAAGGATGGTGCATTGTTATTTTTGTCCATAGATCAGTACGTAGGTGAGCTCACGGAAGGGTCGTAGAGGGTGGCAGAGTATACTTCAAACATATAATCATTTGGAACTCAATTTTACAAGCCGGATCTTGCCTCTGAAATGTTGCCGAAGCCGGCGAGTGGGTTATGGGCGCATACAACTTTCGGTTGTGGTAGTTTTGGCGGGTCATGGAGATCCAATGGAGTTTTTATGGCAAAATTATGGTCGTTTTATGGATACAACATCACGGCACAGACCGTGAATACAACTTTCAAGGTAAGTTGATCGCACCGACGAGCCATCTTGCACCATTCGGAATGACCAATAATATTTTGAGTGCATAAACGGACTGAGGATGAATTGTTATGTACTTTATGATCCAAGAATAATGCGTCTGCTGGTGAAAACGTGATGGAGGTAGCGGGATGGGTGATAAACAATGAAAAGCATGAATTCCTGGGTTTTGATGCAACAAAGAGCCTCCTGCTTGTGTCATGACTGAACCAATAGTATTTCTAGTTTCTAATGGAAGGATGGTGCATTGTTCTATATGTTATTTTCCATATATCAGTGCATAGGTGAGCTCACGGAAGGGTGGTAGAGTATACTTCAAACATAAAATTATTTGGAACTCAATTTTACAAGCCGGATCTTGCCTCCGAAATGGTGTCGAAGCAGGCGAGTGGGTTATTGGCGCATACAACTTTTGGTTGTGATCGTTTTGGAGGGTCATGGAGCTCTAATGAAGTTTTTATGGCAAAATTGTGGCCGTTTTATGGGTACAACATCGCGGGGACAAACCGTGAATACAACTTTCAAGGTAAGTTGATCGCACTGACGAGTCATCTTGCACCATTCGGAATGACCTATAATTTTCGAGTGCATAAACAGAGTGTGGATGAACTATTATGTACTTTATGATCCAAGAATAATGCATCGCGATGGTGAAAACGTGAGGGTGGAAGTGGGATGGGTGATAGACCATGTAAAGCATCAATTCTTGGGTTTCGATGCAATGAAGAGCCTCCTCCTTGTGTCATGACTTAACCTGTAGTCTTTCTAGTTTGTAATGGATGGATGGTGCATTGTTCTATATGTTATTGTCCATATATTAGTCCGTAGGTGAGCTTGATAGAGGCTAAGTTGTCCCGTCTTTTGATGAGATGGTGACTATCGTTTTTGATGGAGTAGACTTTGACGACCCGACTACGAACGTGCGAGGCAACACCGAGAGATTATTGACCATGCCGGAGCACCATAGCAATCGCTAAACCAACTCCGAGAGGTTATTGACCACGTCGAAGCAAGATCTACCTGACCACAAAGGTCTATTTCCTGCAAGAAACGAAGAAGAAGCAAGAAACTGGAATTGCAATCTGGATATTGCGAATAAAAGAGGAAAGCATTATTGATCAAGTGGTGTTATGTTATGTCTTCGTCTAGCCGTTATACACAAACGAAGTACGCGAAGTTGCAGCTATGGTGAACTTTTAATCTAAACAAAACCCAAAGTCTAAAGGATGCCCTAAGGGCTGTATATATGGAGGTGGAGGGGAGAATTTCATGGCCCTTGGATGAGTCTGAAACCAACGCTAACTCTTGTTTCCCCACACATACAGACTCTAAAAATAGTCTATAATAAAGTATTTCAAAATTACATGGGCCTTGCCCAATAATAAGGTGACGCAGCACCTAGATTTGCCTCTAGACGAAATTTATGAAGTGGCATCTAATAACCCACAAGTATAGGGGGTCAATTGTAGCCTCTTTCGATAAGTAAGAGTGTCAAACCCAACAAGGAGCTAAAGGTAGAATAAATATTCCCTCAAGTTCTATCGACCACCGATACAACTCTATGCATGCTTAATGTTCACTTTACGTAGAACAACTATGAAACTAGAAGTACTTTGTAGGTGTTTTTGGATAGGTTTGCAAGATAACAAAGATTCAATTTCATAAGTACCCATAAAAGCAACAAATTCTTCTACTTGTTCCACATCATAATAATCATATATACCATTAGAATAATAAGCCAAGGTTTTATTATCATTAAATTTGTATAAAAAGGGAAGGTGAGGAGCCTTCATCCTAGAGCAACAAGTATAATCATATCTCAAGCATAGTTGCCTAGCATACCACTTCAACATACAAATTTGATCCCATAATAGTTTCCCTTTTTGAGTCAAGCGATAATCCCTAAAGTATTGACGTTGATCCAAAGTGTCTCCCATTACCAGATTGAATGGGGTTTTCTTAGGATTATCAAAGTAGTACATAATATCTGTCACATAACGCGCATCGAGGGTTTTAGGAGGTTCCCCATCTCCATGAGTAGCAAGTACACCTAATTTTTATGATATTTCATGTTCCATGTCCATAACTAAAGATAGAGAACAACTAAGAACAACAAATAAAAATTACTTAGTGATAAAGCAAACAAGCACACACGAGAATATTCACTCCACGCTATTGCTCCCCGACAACGGTGCCAGAAAAAGGTCTAGATAACCCACAACTATAGGGGATCAATTGTAGCCTATTTCGATAAGTAAGAGTGTCGAACCCAACGAGGAGCTAAAGGTAGAACAAATATTCCCTCAAGTAATATCCCTAGAACAAGTATGAAACTAGAAGTGCTTTGTAGGTGTTTTTGGATAGGTTTGCAAGATAATAAAGAGCACGTAAATAAAATCTAGGGGCTGTTTAGATAAAGACACAATAAAGTTAGTATAGCGAGTGTGGAAAAGTGGTGGTAGGAGTTGCGAAATTGTCCCTAAGCAATTGACTACTTTACTAGACCGATAGCAAGTTTCATGTGGGAGAGGCCACTGCTAGCATATCATCCCTTACTTGGAATTCTATGCACTTATGATTGGAACTATTAGCAAGCATCCGCAACTACTAACGTTCATTAAGGTAAAACCCAACCATAGCATTAAGATATATTGGTCCCCCTTCAATCCCGTATGCATCAATTTCTATGCTAGGTTGAAGCTTCTGTCACTCTTGCCCTCCAATACATAGTCCTATCAACATACAACTAACCCTATGGTGTGATCCACGCACGCGCTCATATGATGGGCACCAAAGGACAGCAACATAACCACAAGCAAATTAAATCAATCATAGTAATTCACCAATCACCGATAGAACAACAAAAATCTACTCAGACATCATAGGATGGCAACACATCATTGGATAATAATATGAAGCATAAAGCACCATGTTCAAGTAGAGGGTACATCGGGTTGCAGGAGAGTGGACCTCTGTAGATAGAGGGGGGAAGGTGATGGAGATGTTGGTGAACATGGCGGAGGTATTGGTGAAGATCGCGATGATGATGATGGTGGCCACGACAGCGTTCCGGCACCACCGGAAGAGAAGGGGAGAGGGGGGCCCTTCTTCTTCTTCTTCTTCTTCTTCTTCTTCTTCTTCTTCTTCTTCTTCTTCTTCTTCTTCTTCTTCTTCTTCTTCTTCTTCTTCTTCTTCTTCTTCTTCTTCTTCTTCTTCTTCTTCTTCTTCTTCTTCTTCTTCTTCTTCTTCTTCTTCTTCTTCTTCTTCTTCTTCTTCTTCTTCTTCTTCTTCTTCTTCTTCTTCTTCTTCTTCTTCTTCTTCTTCTTCTTCTTCTTCTTCTTCTTCTTCTTCTTCTTCTTCTTCTTCTTCTTCTTCTTCTTCTTCTTCTTCTTCTTCTTCTTCTTCTTCTTCTTCTTCTTCTTCTTCTTCTTCTTCTTCTTCTTCTTCTTCTTCTTCTTCTTCTTCTTCTTCTTCTTCTTCTTCTTCTTCTTCTTCTTCTTCTTCTTCTTCTTCTTCTTCTTCTTCTTCTTCTTCTTCTTCTTCTTCTTCTTCTTCTTCTTCTTCTTCTTCTTCTTCTTCTTCCTTGATCTCCTCCCTAGATGGGAGAAGGGTTTCCCCTCTGGTCCTTGGCCTCCATGGCATGGGAGGGGCGAGAGCCCCTCCGAGATTGGATCCGTCTCTCTGTCTCTCTCTGTTTCTGCGTTCTGGTATTCTGCCCTTTCGTCGTTTCTTATATATCCGGAGATCCGTAACTCCGATTGGATTGAAAACTTTGCCTAGATTTTTCTCTGAAAATTAGCTTTCTTGCGGCCAAAGAAGAGCAGCAACCGCCTTACGGGGGGCCCACGAGGGTCAGGGGCACGCCCAGGGGGGCGCGCCCCCTGCCTCGTGGCCGCCTCAGGCACCGTCTCGCGTTGGTTCTTCCTCCCATATTTTCCAAATATTCCAAAAATATTCTTCGTCCATTTTTATCCCGTTTGGATTCTGTTTGATATGGGGTTTCTGCGAAACATAAAACATGCAACAAACAGGAACATGCACTGGGCACTGGATCAATATGTTAGTCCCAAAAATAGTATAAAAAGTTACCAAAAGTATATGAAAGTTGTATAATATTGGCATGGAATAATCAAAAATTATAGATAGGACGGAGACGTATCAGCATCCCCAAGCTTAATTCCTGCTCGTCCTCGAGTAGGTAAATGGTAAAAATGATAAATTTTTATGTGGAATGCTACCTAGCATAATCTTGATCATGTAATCTAATCATGGCATGAATATTAAGTCACGAGTGATTCAAAGCAATAGTCTATCTTTTGACATTAAGACAATAATACTTCAAGCATACCAACCAAGCAATTATGTCTTATCGTAATAGCATAGCCAAAGAAAGCTCATCCCTACAAAATCATATAGTCCGGCTATGCTCCATCTTCACCACACAGAGCATTCTAATCATGCACAACCCCAATGACAAGCCGAGCATTTGGTTCATACTTTTTAACGCGCTTCAGCCTTTTCAACCCTCACGCAATACATGAGCGCAAGCCATGGACATAGCACTATAGGTGGAATAGCATATGATGATGGAGGTTGTGTGGAGAAGACAAAAAGGAGAAAGTCTCACATTGACGCGGCTAATCAACGGGCTATGGAGATGCCCATCAATTGATGTCAATGTGAGGAGTAGGGATTGCCATGCAACTGATGCACTAAGAGCTATAAGTGTATGAAAGCTCAAACTGGAAACTAAGAGGGTGTGCATCCAACTTGCTTGCTCATGAAGACCTCGGTCATTTGAGTAAGCCCATCATTGGAATATACAAGCCAAGTTCTATAACGAAAATTCCCACTAGTATATGAAAGTGATAACTCAAGAGACTCTCTATATGAAGAACATGGTGCTACTCTAAAGCACAAGTGTGGTAAAAGGATAGTAAGATTGCCCCTTCTCTCTTTTTCTCTCATTTTTTGTTTTTCTTCTTTTCATTTTTTCCTTTTTTTGGTGGGCTTCTTTGGCCTCCTTTTTTATTTGGGCTTCTTTGGCCTCTTCTTTTATTTGGGCTTCTTTGGCCTCTTTTATTTATTTTCAAAGTCCGGAGTCTCATCCTGACTTGTGGGGGAATCATAGTCTCCATCATCCTTTCCTCACTGGGTCAATGCTCTAATAATGATGATCATCACACTTTTATTTACTTACAACTCGATACTAGAACAAATATATGACTCTATATGAATGCCTCCGGCGGTGTACCGGGATGTGCAATGATCTAGCGTAGCAATGACATCAAAAAATGGACAAGCCATAAAAACATCATGCTAGCTATCTTACGATCATGCAAAGCAATATGACAATAAATGCTCAAGCCATGTATATGATGATGATGGAAGTTGCATGGCAATATATCCCGGAATGGCTATGGAAATGCCATGATAGGTAGGTATGGTGGCTATTTTGAGGAAGATATAATGAGGCTTATGTGTGATAGAGTGTATCGTATCACGGGGTTTGGATGCACCGGCGAAGTTTGCACCAACTCTCGAGGTGAGAAAGGGTAATGCACGGTACCGAAGAGGCTAGTAATGATGGAAGGGTGAGAGTGCGTATAATCCATGGACTCGCATTAGTCATAAAGAACTCATATACTTATTGCAAAAAGTTTATTAGCCCTCGAAGCAAAGTACTAATACGCATGCCCCTAGGGGGATAGATTGGTAGGAAAAGACCATCGCTCGTCCCCGACCGCCACTCATAAGGAAAGCAATCAAAGAACACATCATGCTCCAACTTCGTTACATAACGGTTCACCATACGTGCATGCTACGGGACTTGCAAACCTCAACACAAGTATTTATAAATTTCACAATTACTCAACTAGCACAACTCTAATATCACCACCTTTATATCGCAAAACTATTGCAAGGAATCAAACATGTCATATTCAGTGATCTACAAGTTTTATGTAGGATTTTATGACTAACCATGTGAATGACCAATTCCTGTCAACTCTTTAAATAGATATAAGTGAAGCAAGAGAGTTTAATTCTTTCTACAAAAGATATGCCCATGCTATAACAAATATAAGTGAAGCAAAAGAGCATTCTACAAATGGCGGTTTTCTATGTGAAGAGAAACAGGCAATCCAAACTTCAAATGATATAAGTGAAGCACATGAAGCATTCTATAAAGCCATACTCAAAATATATAAGTGAAGTGCAAAGAGCATTCTATAAATCAACCAAGGACTATCTCATACCAGGATGGTGCATAAAATAAAAGTGAAAACTAAATGCAAAAGACGCTCCAAGATCTGCACATATCACATGAATGAAACGAATCCGAAAACAAACCGATACTTGTTGAAGAAAGATGGGACGCCTTCCGGGGGATCCCCAAGCTTAGAGGCTTGAGTCTCCTTGAATATTTACTTGGGGTGCCTTGGGCATCCCCAAGCATGAGCTCTTGCCTCTCATTATCCTCCTCACATCATGACATCCTCGATCTTCGAACACTTCATCCACACAAAACTTCAACAGAAAACTCGGTAAGATCCGTTAGTATAATAAAGCAAAACACCACTCTAAGTACTATTGAAAACCAATTCATATTTTGTTTTTGCGTTGTAGCTACTGTAATATAACTTTTCCATGGCTTAATCCACTGATATAAATTGATAGTTTCATCAAAACAAGCAAACTATGCATCAAAAACAGAATCTGTCTAAAACAGAATAGTCTGTAATAATCTGAACATTCGCCATACCTCTGGTACTCCAACAATTCTACCAAAATTAGGAAAAATAAACAATTTGTATATAAAGACAATGAAAAAAGTTTTAGAACCGTTTGACATTCCAGTAAAAATCGTAAAATCGTGCACTACAGCCAAAGTTTCTGTCCTGCACCGCACAAACCAACAAGCATTGTAAACATCCTAAAGGCAAACCTTGGCACATTATTTTTATAATACAATGGAATTTTACAAGGGGATAATTATTTTTATTGAAAAGTTTCTGTAATTAAGATTCACAAAGTTTCCGTAAGCATGAACAAAGTTCAAGGAGCTCTCCCAATTCAACAATGCTTGTCTTTCTCACTTTCACTTTCCTTTTTGAAAAGTTTTAGGTTCCCCTCTTTATTTTTGTGTTTTTAAACTATATAAAAGCACTCAACAGAAATAAATGACTCTCTAAAACTTCCGGTTTGTCTCCCTGGCAGCGCTTTCTTTAAAGCCATTAAGCTAGGCATATAGTGCTCAAGTAGTGAATCCGCCCGGATCCCAAGGTATATCAAAGCCAATTTTAATTAACAATGACTTGAAATTTAGTAGTGAACACAAAGTAACATATATCATGTAATGACGAAGTCTAAATCTCTTCCTATGCATCGGCATGTCATAAAAGAACAGTTCATGCACACCTAGTAAAGGCCAATGCATAGTATAAGCAGTTTCTTGCAATTTTATCATGTTGGAAACATAGAGAGGTGGAGATGTAGTTCCTCTCTCATAATAATTGCAAGCAGGAGCAGAAAGCACATGCATATTATATTCATCAAAATCATCATGTGCAACGGTAAAATGCAACCCATCAATATAATCCTTAATAAGGGCAAACTTCTCCGATATAGTGTAGTCGGGAGAATTCAAAAAGATAATAGGACTATCATGTGTGGGTGCAATAGAAACAATTTCATGTTGAACATAAGGAACTATATCAAGTTCATCTCCATAAGCATAATTCATATTGGCATCTTGGCCATAAGCATAGCAAGCATCATCAAAAAAGGGATATTTCAAGAGAATCAATGGGATCATAACAATCATCCTTCGGTAAGCATGAAGGGAAATTGAACAATGTATGAGTTGAAGAGTTACTCTCATTAGAAGGTGGGCACACGTGATCAATCCGCTCTTCCTCCTTTGGTTCTTCGCTCTCCTCCTCATCTTTTTCATCCAATGAACTCACAATGTCATTATTTTCTTCTTCCATAGAATCCTACAAAATATTAGTCTCTTCTTGGACAGCGGAGACTTTCTCAATAAATTCATTAATATAGGAATTGAATTCATAATTCTTATAACAATATTTAAGGATAACTAAATTTTCAGGTCTATAAACAGCATCATAAAGATTTTCACACTCTTTGAACAAAGATTCAATTTCATAAGTACCCATAAAAGCAACAAATTCTTCTATTTGTTCCACATCATAATAATCATATATACCATTAGAATAATAAGCCAAGGTTTTATTATCATTAAATTTGTATAAAAAGGGAAGGTGAGGAGCCTTCATCCTAGAGCAACAAGTATAATCATATCTCAAGCATAGTTGCCTAGCATACCACTTCAACATACAAATTTCATCCCATAATAGTTTCCCTTTTTGAGTCAAGCGATAATCCCTAAATTATTGACGTTGATCCAAAGTGTCCCCCATTACCAGATTGAATGGGGTTTTCTTAGGATTATCAAAGTAGTACATAATATCTGTCACATAACGCACATCGAGGGTTTTAGGAGGTTCCCCATCTCCATGAGTAGCAAGTACACCTAATTTTTATGATATTTGATGTTCCATGTCCATAACTAAAGATAGAGAACAACTAAGAACAACAAATAAAAATTACTTAGTGATAAAGCAAACAAGCACACACGAGAATATTCACTCCACGCTATTGCTCCCCGGCAACGGTGCCAGAAAAAGGTCTAGATAACCCACAACTATAGGGGATCAATTGTAGCCTATTTCGATAAGTAAGAGTGTCGAACCCAACGAGGAGCTAAAGGTAGAACAAATATTCCCTCAAGTAATATCCCTAGAACAAGTATGAAACTAGAAGTGCTTTGTAGGTGTTTTTGGATAGGTTTGCAAGATAATAAAGAGCACGTAAATAAAATCTAGGGGCTGTTTAGATAAAGACACAATAAAGTTAGTATAGCGAGTGTGGAAAAGTGGTGGTAGGAGTTGCGAAATTGTCCCTAAGCAATTGACTACTTTACTAGACCGATAGCAAGTTTCATGTGGGAGAGGCCACTGCTAGCATATCATCCCTTACTTGGAATTCTATGCACTTATGATTGGAACTATTAGCAAGCATCCGCAACTACTAACGTTCATTAAGGTAAAACCCAACCATAGCATTAAGATATATTGGTCCCCCTTCAATCCCGTATGCATCAATTTCTATTCTAGGTTGAAGCTTCTGTCACTCTTGCCCTCCAATACATAGTCCTATCAACATACAACTAACCCTATGGTGTGATCCACGCACGCGCTCATATGATGGGCACCAAAGGACAACAACATAACCACAAGCAAATTAAATCAATCATAGTAATTCACCAATCACCGATAGAACAACGAAAATCTACTCAGACATCATAGGATGGCAACACATCATTGGATAATAATATGAAGCATAAAGCACCATGTTCAAGTAGAGGGTACAATGGCTTGCGGGAGAGCGAACCGCTGTAGATAGAGGGGGGAAGGTGATGGAGATGTTGGTGAAGATGGCGGAGATGTTGGTGAAGATCGCGGTGATGATGATGGTGGCCACGACAGCATTCTGGTGCCATCGGAAGAGAAGGGGAGAGGGGGGCCCTTCTTCTTCTTCTTCCTTGACCTCCTCCCTAGATGGGAGAAGGTTTTCCCCTCTGGTACTTGGCCTCCATGGCATGGGAGGGGCGAGAGCCCCTCCGAGATTAGATCTGTCTCTCTGTCTCTCTGTCTCTCTCTGTTTCTGTGTTCTGGTATTCTGCCCTTTTGCCGTTTCTTATATATCCGGAGATCCGTAACTCCGATTGGATTGAAACCTTCGCCCAGATTTTTCTCCAAAAATTAGCTTTCTTGCGGCCACAGAAGAGCAGCAACCGCCTTACAGGGGGCCCACGAGGGTCAGGGGCGCGCCCCCTGCCTCATGGCCGCCTCGGGCACCGTCTCGTGTTGATTCTTCCTCCCATATTTTCCAAATATTCCAAAAATATTCTCCGTCCATTTTTATCCCGTTTGGATTCCGTTTGATATGGGGTTTCTGCGAAACATAAAACATGCAACAAACAGGAACTGGCACTGGGCACTGGATCAATATGTTAGTCCCAAAAATAGTATAAAAAGTTGCCAGAAGTATATGAAAGTTGTATAATATTGGCATGGAACAATAAAAAATTATAGATACGACGGAGACGTATCAGCATCGTGTGTATTTTGTCCAAGGCTTCATGCACTCATTATGGCGGCTTCAAGTCGTGAAATCATCACTTGTAACTCCATTCTTATTCCCCTTGCGCATGCCATCATCTCCATGCTTGAACTTGGTCCAAGGTTCATCTTTCTTGTCCAAGCTAGGCCCTTCATTTGTAAGCAAAAAAAAATGTATCCAATTTCGGCAGCATCATATTCTCATGAACATTAGAATCGTTACCAAGAAACGAAAGTACCTGGTAAATCAATTGGCATGGGCGAGCTCTAGTAATTGGTCCAGTATGTATAGCAGCAGGAGATGTGGGTGTAACAATGGTATTGATGTCCTCCTCATCATCCCCTTCTTAAAATGAAGTCGTCCTCGACGGAAGCTCATCTTCCTCACCCAAATAAGGCTTCAAATTTTCAATGTTAAAATGGGACTAACCCTAAAATCTGCAAGCAACTCAAGTTTATATGCATTATCATTTATTTTCTCTAACACATTAAGAGGACCATCAACACCTGTCATTAGCTTTGATTTGTGCAAATTAGGAAATATATCCTTATGCAAATGTAACCAAACAATATTTCCAGGTGCAAATACAACATGTTTTCTACCTTTACCTCCCCTCCACCCACCCTTCATTCGTGGAGAGAGCCATCAGAACATACCTACACTTCCAATACACATTTTCTGAGAAAGAACTACCTACTCATGTGTTGATCTCTTTGGTCCAAATGCCTACAAGAGTCTTGGTGGTAACTCATTTGGTCTAGTCATAGTTGATGATTTTTCAAGATTTACGTGGGTGTTATTTCTTGATGACAAATCGCAGGTCCAAAAGATCTTCAAAAACTTCGCTAGGAAGGCCCAAAATCAGTTTGACGTGAAGATCAAGAAGGTTCCGAGCGACAATGGAACGGAGTTCAAGAACGCAAATGTGGACACCTTTCTTGACGAAGAAGGGATTTCACATGAGTTCTCGGCTACGTACACACCTCAATAAAATGGAGTTGTTGAAAGGAAGAACCGGACTCTTATCGAGATGGCAAGAACGATGCTTGATGAGTACAAAATGCCAAAGCACTTTTGGGCGGAAGCGGTTGAGACAGCTTGTCATGCAACAAATCGCTTGTATCTTCACAAGCTACTCGGCAAGACGGCATACGAGCTCCTCACCGGTAATAAACCCCAAGTTGGATACTTTCGATTATTTGGCTCAAAGTGCTACATTCTTGATAAGCATTGTCGTTCTAAATTTGCTCCTAAATCTCATGAAGGTTTCCTACTTGGTTATGGCTCAAACTCTCACACTTACCGTGTCTACAACAATTTCACCCGAAAGGTTGAAGAGACGGTAGATGTGAAGTTTGAGGAATCTAACGGCTCGCAAGTAGAGCAAATGCCAATTGATGTAGGAGACAAAGACCCTTTGGAAGCAATTCAAGACTTGTCCATTTGCAAGATTCGTCCAACGGAAGTGAAGGAGAGTACCTCGTCCGTTCAAGTGGAAGCTTCTACCTCACGACAAGGTGAACCAAGAGTTGATACGGAAGCATCCACAAGTGGGACACGCCAAGATGAAGAAAATGAGGAAGTACACCAAGATGAACATCAACAGCCTCCTTCTCCATCACGACAAGAGAATGACAACGTCAACAATGAAGAAGGCCAGGAAGAAGCACAAGATGAAGAGGATGTTCCACCCCGACCCAAGCAAAAGCTTTCACGAGTTCTAGCAAGAATTGCCAAAGATCGTCCCGTCGAGCAAATCTACAATGACATCCAAACCGGGAGAATCACTCGCTCTAAAACTCGTTTAGCTAACTTTTGTGAACATTACTCATTCATCTCTAGCTTGAACCTATGAAGGTTGAAGAAGCATTGGAGGATCCGGACTGGCTAAACGATATGCATGAAGAGCTACATAACTTTGAGAGAAATCAAGTGTGGACATTGGTCGAGAAGCCCGACAACAACCACTACATCATTTGTACCAAATGGGTGTTTCGCAACAAGCAAGACGAAGATGGACAAGTGGTTCGCAACAAAGCACGTATCGTCGCCCAAGGCTACACACAAGTTGAAGGTATGGACTATGGTGAGACATATGCTCCCGTTGCTAGACTTGAGTCCATTCGCATCTTACTTGCTTATGCTAATCACCATGATATCACCTTGTACCAAATGGACATTAAAAGTGCTTTTCTGAATGGAGAAATTGAGGAGGAAGTTTGTGTTAAGCAACCTCCCGGCTTCGTCAATCCTAAGAAACCTAATCATGTTTACAAACTTCACAAAGCCCTTTATGGTCTTAAACAAGCTCCTAGAGCATGGTATAAATGCTTGACCAAGTTCCTTATTGAAAAAGGCTTTGAAATTGGTAAAATTGATTCTACTCTTTTCACTAAAAGGGTTAATGGAGAACTATTTGTGTGCCAAATTTATGTTGATGATATCATATTTGGTTCAACTAACCCTCATTTTAGTGAGAAGTTTGGAAAGCTAATGTCGGAGAAGTTTGAGATGTCTATGATGAGTGAACTCAAATTCTTTCTCGGTTTGCAAATCAAGCAAACTAATGAAGGTACCTTTGTCTCTCAAACGAAGTACACCAAGGACTTATTCAAGAAGTTCAATATGCAAGAATGCAAAGGTATGACTACACCCATGCCTACTAGTGGACATATTGATTTGACCAAAGATGGTGAACCGGTTGATCAAAAGGTTTATCGCTCTATGATTGGTTCATTGTTATATCTATGTCTTGGATATATTTGTACCTTGCATGTTATCTAACCTGTCTAGGTACTTGGTTGAATCTAAATCTATGAGATTGCAACTCACTCACATCTTGAGCAATCTCTACATCACCAAGTCTCTACACAATGGTGGTTGAAGACAAGGAAGCATGAAACCATTCAAACATATCCTTTGGCAAATTCTATGTTGAGTCTCATGATTGTCATTTTGGATACACAAGTGCTCTTCCTTGCAAAGCTAACCCATGTAGGTAGATGAACTCAAACTCCAAGTGGTGCTCCCAACTCTTGATGAACTACATCAACCTTGAGCAACCCACACAAGTTCAACTACATGAGCAAGATCAACACCACCACCCAAGGTATGTCATTCCATCTTAGAGAAGCTTTACTCCAAGTCATGAGTCAAAGCAACTCGACAAGATGTGAATACATCAAAAGGCTTAAACGAAAAATGGTAACCCCATTTTGAGCTTAAACGATGAGTATGACCTATGATCAAGTGCTCTCACTTGACTCCTAAGTCAATATACTCTAACATAGGTGACTTTGTCGCCGACCATCTCTAGATGAAGTTCTCTTGTGTCTCTCCGTGCTTTTGTCTCTTGCATATTTGTTTCCCCTTTCAAAGAAAACTTCATCTAGATCTTTTATTTTCTTATATTTTCTTTTTGTTCTGCATTTCCAGCATCCAATTCATTGCAAATCTTTCAGTTAATTCCTTGCAAATCCTTGTGAGATCTTACTTGTCTAGTGAACTGAGGTGACAAGTGTTTTCACTCTGATGAACTCGGTCACACCGATTTGTTCTCTTCGGCCCAACCGAAATCTTTCGGTGCAACCGAAGCACACAACTCGGAGTCACCGATTCCACCACAGGAAAACCAACTTGCCACTTATTCCTGATTTCTGTTTACTCCTGCTCCACTCAATGATTCTTGTCCTCTACCAGCATCATATTAGACATGCTGCTTTGCTCTGTGACTCGAGGACCAACCCATTTGTATCACATGTCCAGAAGAGCCCTTCTTGGAAATTGATGTCAAAGGGGAGGGAGAGATCACATCAAAGCTTAATCTTTCCTATAGGGGGAGAAAGAGAGAATACTCAGGGGGAGAGAGTTTCTCAATAAGGAGAAAGTGGTATCATCAAAGACCCCAGATGCTTGGTGTTCAAGAGGAGAGATGTCACATGTCTTTTAGAGGGGAAAGACATGTTTGGTTGCTTGCTTTAGCTCAAGCTCTGTTGTTTCTTTTTGTTGCTCTGATTTTCTGTTCCCTATCTTCTCCCAATATCCCATGCAGATTCAGGGGGAGCAAGACATCTAAGGGAAGGAAATATTTGATTTTATTGCATATCTTTACCTTTGGGGACATATCTATATCCAGTGTGGTACTTAGTACTCACTCTACATGTCATCCCAGTCTTGGTTCTCTTGTGGTTTCTCTTGTTTGCTCTGGTCAGTAGGTGTATCTGTGTTATTTAACCTTGTTTGCACAGGTTCATCCCATCCTAAGCCAACTCAAGACCACAAGGTAAGTATATGCATCACAGTCATGTGAATGAGAAGCTCTTGCTGATGTACATATTGTTTGCAAGAAGGACTCATGAGCATGAAGGTACACTTCTCACATTCACATCATTTGCTCTGATGCATATAGCCAAGATACATGTAACACATTGCTTACTCTGTCATGTTTACGCATTCACATGCTCCTATATTCAATATTCACATGATTGCATACATGTAGGGGGAGCCTATGCATGTTACATGTCTTTCCAAAGCATTACTTGCTATTCCCTATATCTTTATCTAAAGCTTTGATGTATGTTGTCATCAATTACCAAAAAGGGGGAGTTCGAAAGCACAAGTGCTCCCTGGGTGGTTTTGGTAATTAATGTCAACATATCTCTTGTTGGACTAACACTTTTACCTAGTATGTTTCAGATAAGTTCAACAATGGAGTAGCATGGACTAGAGGATGTGGAATCCCTTCAAGATGCTAAGGACAAAGGATTGGCTCAAGCTTCAAGATCAAGACTCTACATTTTCTATTTTAGTGATCCAAGATCACATTGAGTCTATAGGAAAAGCCAATGCTATCAAGAGGGGATGAGGTGTTGCTTAATGGCTTGCTTGCTCAAAGTGCTTAGTGATATGATCCAAAACCCTCAACTACCTTTCCACATCCACATATGACCTAAACCAAAAGTCAAACTTGGCCCCACCGATTCTTTCTATCCGGCGCCATCGAGTTTCAGATGTCATAGCCACTGCCACAAACCCTAGGCAAATCGGTCTCACCAATAGGGATCTCGGTCTCACCGAGATGGGATTGTAATCTCTCTGTTTCCCTTTGCAACATTTCGGTCTTACCGAGATGAGCGATCGGTCCCACCGAGATTGCAATGTAAACTCTCTGTTTCCCTTTTGTAACATTTCGGTCTCACCGAGATGAGCGAATCGGTCCCACCGAGTTTACCTGACCAACTCTCTGGTTAGCTTATTACCAAAATCGGTCCCACCGAGTTTGTGTAATCGGTCACACCGATATTACGTTATGCCCTAACCCTAACCATATCGGTCCTACTGAGTTGCATCTCAGTCCCACCGAAAAACCTACCTGTCACTAGGTTTGCTGAATCGGTCCGACCGAGTTTAACCATTCGGTCCCACCGAGTTTGGCAAATTGTGTGTGACGGTTAGATTTTGTGTGGAGGCTATATATACCCCTCCACCCACTCTTCATTCGTGGAGAGAGCCATCAGAACATACCTACACTTCCAATACACATTTTCTGAGAAAGAACTACCTACTCATGTGTTGAGGTCAAGATATTCCATTCCAACCATATGAATCTTGATCTCTAGCCTTCCCCAAGTTGCTTTCCACTCAAATCTTCTTTCCACCAAATCCAAATCCTGTGAGATAGAGTTGAGTGTTGGGGAGACTATCATTTGAAGCACAAGAGCAAGGAGTTCATCATCAACACACCATTTGTTACTTCTTGGAGAGTGGTGTCTCCTAGATTGGCTAGTTGTCACTTGGGAGCCTCCAACAAGATTGTGGAGTTGAACCAAGGAGTTTTTAAGGGCAAGGAGATCGCCTACTTTGTGAAGATCTACCGCTAGTGAGGCAAGTCCTTCGTGGGCGACGGCCATGATGGAATAGACAAGGTTGCTTCTTTTGTGGACCCTTCATGGGTGGAGCCCTCCGTGGACTCGCGCAACCGTTACCCTCCGTGGGTTGAAGTCTCCATCAACGTGGATGTACGATAGCACCACCTATCGGAACCACGACAAAAACATCCGTGTCTCCAATTGCGTTTGAATACTCCAAGCCCTTCTCTTTACATTCTTGCAAGTCGCATGCTTTACTTTCCGCTTCTCATATACTCATTGCATGCTTGCTTGATATGTATTGTGTTTGTTAAACTTGCGCTTAAACTCCACTTAAACTTAAGAATATTAAAAAACTGCAACTTTTGGCACTTAGTGTCTAATCACCCTCCCTCTAGACACCTCTTCTCGATCATTTACATTATTCCTTGAATTCATGCTTTACATGGTCTATCACCCATCCCGCTACCACCCTCACGTTTTCACCAGTGGATGCATTATTCCTTGAGCATAAAGTACATAACAGTTCATCCTCACTCCGTTTATGCACTTGAAAAATTATAGGTCATTCTCAATGGTGCAAGATGGCTCGTCAGTGCGATCAACTTACTTTGAAAGTTGTATTCACAGTATGTCCCACAATGCTGTATCCATAAAATGACCACAATTTTGCCACAAACACTCCAATGCAGCTCCATGACCCGCGAAAACGATCACAACCAAAAGTTGTATGCGCCCATAACCCACTCGCCGGCTTCGACAACATTTCGGAGGCAAGACCGACTTGTAAAATTGAGTTCGGAATGATTTTATGTTTGAAGTATCCTCTACCACCCTTCCCTGAGCTCACCTACAGACTAGTATATGGACAATAACATATAGAACAATGCACCATCCTTCCATTACAAACTACAAAGACTATAGGTTTTGTCACGACATAAGGAGGTGGCTCTTCCTTGCACCGAAACCCAAGAATTCATGCTTTACATGGTCTATCACCCACCCCGCTACCACCCTCATGTGTTCACCCGCGGATGCATTATTCTTGGATCATAAAGTACATAACAGTTCGTCCTTACTCTGTTTATGCACTCGAAAATTTATAGGTCATTCCGAATGGTGCAGTATGGCTCGTCGGTGCGCTCCACATACCTTGAAAGTTGTATTCACGGCTGTTCCACGATGTTGTATCAATAAAACATCCATTGTTTTTCCACGAAAACTCCATTGGAGCTCCATGACCCGCAAAAAAGATCACAACCAAAAGTTTTATTGTCCCATAACCCTCTCACCGGCTTCGACAACATTATCGAGGCAAGATTCGGTTTGTAAAATTGAGTTCTGGATGATTTTATGTTTGAAGTATACTCGGTTACCCTCTACCACCATTCTGTGAGCTCACCTACGGACTGATATATGGACAATAACATATAGAACAATGCACCATCCTACCATTACAAACTAGAAAGACTACAGGTTCAGTCGCGACACAAGGAGTAGGCTCTTTGTTGCATCGAAACCCTAGAATTCATGCTTTACATGGTCTATCACCCATCCCGCTACCACCCTCACGTTTTCACCAGCGGATGCATTATTCTTGGATCATAAAGTTCATCCTCACTCCGTTTATGCACTTGAAAAATTATAGGTCATTCTGAATGGTGCAAGATGGCTCGTCGGTGCGATCAACTTACTTTGAAAGATCTATTCACGGTATGTCCCATGATGCTGTATCCATAAAACGGCCACAATTTTTCCATAAAACTCCACTGGAGCTCCATGACCCGCCAAAACGATCACAACCAAAAGTTTTTTGTGCCCATAACCCACTCGCCGGCTTCGACAACATTTTGGAGGCAAGACCGACTTATAAAATTGAGTTCAGAATGATTTTATGTTTGAAGCATACTCTACCACCTTTCCCTGAGCTCACCTGCGAACTGATATATGGACAATAACATATAGAACAATGCAACTTCCTTCCATTACAAACTTGAAAGACTATAGGTTCTATTACGACACAAGGAGGAGGCTCTTCCTTGCATCGAAACCCAAGAATTCATGCTTCACATGGTGTATCACCCATCCCACTACCACCCTCACATTTTCACCAGCGGATGCATTATTATGGGATCATCAAGTACATAACAGTTCATCCTCACTCAAATTATGCACTTGTAAAATTATATGTCATTCAGAATGGTGCAAGATGGCTCGTCGGTGCGATCAACTTATCTTGAATGTTGTATTCACGGTCTGTCCCGCGCTATTGTATCTATAAAACGGCCATAATTTTGCCATAAAAACTCCAACGAAGCTCCCAGATCCGGCAAAACGATCACAACCAAAAATTTTGTGTGCCCATAATGCACTCGCCGGCTTCGACAACATTTCGGAGGCAAGATCCGGCTTGTAAAATTGAGTTTTGGATCATTTTATGTTTGAAGTATACTCTACCACCCTCTACCACCCTTCCGTGAGCTCACCTACGGACTGATATATGGATAATAGCATATAGAACAAGGCACCATTCTTCCATTACGAACTAGAAAGACTAAATGTTCAGTCGCGACACAAGAAGAAGAAGAAGAGGAGGAGGAGGAGGAGGAGGAGGAGGAGGAGGAGGAGGAGGAGGAGGAGGAGGAGCCCCGACACCCCGATCGACCCCGACACCATGACACCACACCCCGACCGACACCCCGACCCCAACCCCGACACCTTGTCACCCCGACCCTGACATGACACACCGACAATCGATAGCCCGACGCCACCACCTCAACCCCGACCCCCGACACCCTGACACCACACCCCGACACCCTGACAACACACCCCGACCTTGACCCCGACACCCCGATCGACCCCGACACCCTGACACCACAACCATACCCCGACCCCGACCCCGACGGGGTCATATATTTGTGAATTATGAGTTAGGTTGTATATTTTTCGATTTTGTTATGCAAAACATCATATATATTTGTGTTGAACGGGTGTATTTTTTTATTATGTTCATGATGATGATACACTTAAATTATATACATATTATTATGTTCATGTCAGGTATCCAAATTATTTATGTTGTACTAATTTCGTTTACTTTTTGTCATTGCAGGTGTTGATAGGATGGTGGGCAAGGGTCAAGAGTGCCCCAAGCCTCCTGCGAGCGCTACTGGGAGGGGTGGTTCCATTATTCCAGCCCAGCCCCTCGGGAGAGCGCTGCTAGACAGTATGCAGACAGCTGTGGCGGGCGCTTCTTCTTCGGCTGGGAGAGGTTGGGGGAGGACGAAGAAGGCTGGTAGAGGTGGACGTGGCAGCGTGAGAGTTAGGAAGGCTGCTACGCCTTCCTCGCCGCCACAGGACCGCTCCGTCTGACATGGACCCATCTCGGACTGCGGTCGCCGATCCTTCGCCCCACCTGACTCGGGTCGCCGATCCTTCACCCCACCAGACTCATGTCGCCGATCCTTCGCCCCACGTGAGTTCGGTCCCAGAGTCTTCCTCTCAGAAGACTCCGGTCACGGGGTCTTCGTCCCAGAAGACTCTAATCCCGGAGTCTTCTTAAGGCCTTGAACTTAGTTTTCTTGATTTGATTCGTAGGCGTAGCGCTGAAATTTCTCTTGACTCGCTTAGGTGCTCCCGAGATGGTGTGTGGATAAGATGGACCGTTGGGAGGCGTTGGTGGATGCGTGGTGCTCTCCCCAATGGCTAGTCGAACACCATTGGGCCAAGGATAAGCGCGACCAAATGGAATGTGCCACACCATCAAGGGAGCTCCAAGCTGTTTGAGTATGGGGATAATTGGGTATGTGGTTTGCTACATGATTCATGCAATTTCATTCTTCATGCTAGCATTTATCCCTTCCAAAATGACTTAATGTGCTTAATTAGTTAAAAAGGCATAACTACCTTGGATAGTTCATTTATGACATATTTAGCTCTAAAATGACATAATAACCATATATAGCTCTATAAAATGAATTAATATGCTTTAGTTAGTTAAAAATGGCATAACTACCTTCGATAGCTCAATAACGACCTAAACTAATCTTAGCTAGTTCATTCATGACATAATTAGCTCTAAAATGACATAATAACCTTAGATAGCTCTACAAAATGACTTAATATGCTTTAGTTAGTTAAAAATGATGTAATAACCTTTCTTAGCTCCAAAATGGCTAATATTTTGTTACTCTCTCTTAGGCGCACCACCACAAGAAGCATGTGCCAAATCTGTTCGACCTCTATGGCATGGCCATATGGCCCCGTACAAGAAGGCCAAGCCATTCACGGAGTCTGACCTAGATCATCCAGAGAGCTTCACCAACATCTCCTCCCCCCACAAGCTTGTGAAGTATAGAGACGAGGGGAAGGCGAGGAAAGGGGAGGACTTTAACCCGAGCCAGGATCCTTTTGATACAGAGCTGGTGATGATATCTGGTGGCGGGAGGTCCCATGGCTCTCAAGCCATTGGTGATGGACTGATATGTTGTCCTAGGACTCTCCCGCAGATCAAGAAGCGCCTGAGTAGCTCTGATCCAGAGATAACGCCTCATGCACAACCCACGGAGCTCGCCATGGCGGTCAGTTATACGGACTCTCTCACCTTTCCTCCATTACATTGTGTGTGCATCCGTCTATGATTGCAATGCTAATGAGGAGTGGTGTGTTGCATGCATTGGTTGAGAAAGAGAGATTGAAGACCCAGGCGCTTTTGGAGGAGGCAAAAAGGGAGGCGGCGGAGAGGGAGAGGGAGATGTAGGAGAGGACAGTTAAGCTGTTGGAAATGGAGAGGAACCGGAATGAGGCGTCTAACCGGGCCCTATACAAGCTCATCGTGGTACGTTTCTCGTGCATATTAGCCCAATCATGCACGTAATGTTCGCATTACTAACTAATATGACTGACTCGTGAGAACCAAATGTGCAGACCATGTGCGAGAAAAACGGCCAGGCCCCTCCGCCGACGCCCCAGATTGCTCCGGCGACCACGGTGAGTTTGATTTGAATGGTCGTTAGTTACTACTATTCACATTTCAGTTTGCATCATGCTAACGAGACATTATTGGAAATGATCTTTGGTGCAGCATGGCTCCCGACAAGCATCGACCACTCCTTCTGCATCTGCCAATGGCGGATCCCCAACCGGTCCTACACCTCCGTCTGCCACTGATGCAGCCCCGACCATTCCTACACCTCCGTGCTAACGGTATTTTTCTTCTTATCTAGCCTGTTTAGTCCAATTTTTACATAATTTAGCCTATTTAGTCCACGAATGACATAATAAGATGAAGAAAATCAAGGAAGAGGAAGGAAATAAGGAATAGGAAGAAAAGAAGAAGAAGAACTTCTTCTTCTTCTTCTTCTTCTTCTTCTTCTTCTTCTTCTTCTTTTCCTCCTATTACTTGTTTTTATTCATAAATGGCATAATAACATTGCTAACCTCATAAATAATATATACTTAGCTTGTTGTCCTCTAAATGACACAATAAGCTTAGTTAGGTCAAAAATGGCATAATTAGCTAGGTTAGCTCAAAATGGCATTTTTCTTCTTATTTACCGTATTTAGGCCATTTATGACATAATTTAGCCTATTAAGTCCACAAATGACATAATAAGATGAAGAAAATCAAGGAAGAGGAAGAAAAGAAGGAATAGGAAGAAAAGAAGAATAAGAAGAAGAAGAAGAAGAAGAAGAAGAAGAAGAAGAAGAAGAAGAAGAAGAAGAAGAAGAAGAAGAAGAAGAAGAGGAATAAGAATCTTCTTCTTCTCCAAAATGAAGTTAGCTCTAAGTTAGCTCTAATATGCTTATTTACCTAGGTTAGCTCAATAATGACCTACACTAAGCTGCTTTATATCAAAAATGGCATAATATGCTTAGTTCGCTCAAAAATGGCATAATTATCTAGGTTTGCTCCATTTTACCTAAATATGCTTACTTCTTATTCTTATTCTTCTTCTTCTTCTTCTTCTTCTTCTTCTTCTTCTTCTTCTTCTTCTTCTTCATTTTCTTCTGATTCTAGTCTTCTTCTTCTAACTTTCTTGTTTCCCATTTTGCAGATTTAATTCATTATATGGAAGCTTGCATGGATGGAGTGCTTGTTTCCATGTTCTTCATTTCGTCTGTATCGAAGAATAATGTGGAACTTGTTATATGGATGCATGGAAAAATGTATTGGATGAACATTGTGATATTACTGTAATGTGTATGGATCGATGGAACTATGTTTCTTATGTATGTATGTTGTCATGGATGGAGCTATGTGTTGGATACATCATATGTCTGTTGTGCCTGTGAAAAAAATATATATTATATATGTATATCTGTGTGTGAATTCCTGTGAAATGGATATAAATAAAAACAGGGGATATATAGCCTCTTTGTCGTCTGCTAGCGGATGACAAAGAGGACACGTGGCAGCTACCTGTAGAAACTGGGAACACTGGCTGCCTATTTGGTCACTTTGTTGTCTGCCAGCGGACGACAAAGCCCTTTGAATCTCTGTCGTCTGCTGGCAGACGGCATAGCTGACCACGTGGCAGCTTCCCAGTGCTGGCCTAGCTGAGCTCTTTATTGTTTGTTAGCGGATGGCAAAGAGCTTTTCCTCTTTGCTGTCCGCTGGCGGAGGGCAAAGAGCGCCGTTAACCCCCTAACGGCTCTCACCCCATCGCACCGCTGTCCGTTATCTTTGTCGTCTACTTGCGTCGGATGGCGGACGACCCAATCCTTTTCCGTCCATTTCTAAGAAGAGGACGGCAAAGAAGGCCTTTGCTGGCATGTGTTTAGACGAACTATTTGCCATCTGCTGGCAGACGGCAAAGAAGTAAGCCGTCCGTGATCTATGCCTTCGCCGTCTGCCATGGCGGACGACAAAGAAGCTGATTCCCGTAGTGTGGATAGCACCAATAGTATAGCAATTATCATAATCACAATGAGTAATAGGAGCAACATCATTTGGGAGGGATACCTTTTTAACCTTTACTTCTCCGTCTTTTCTTTTTCTTCTTCACATTATATGTGGGTTTAAATCCTCTTTTTGGAGCTCCTTATTAATGAGATTGGTTGAATAGAAGGCTCCTCCTCGTTACCTGATTCATCATAAGAAATAATAGGAGGATATTGGGAAGTCTCTTCCCTTTCATTAATATTCTCTTCATGTTCTATTTGTTTTCTTGTCTTCATGTAATTATCAATATAAGGATTTTCAATGCAATTCATCGCACAATACATAACAATTTCTTCTAGATCAAAATCAAGAACTCTCTCAAGGGCAAATTCTAGAATATTCTTAGTTATACGTTTCATTTCTTCATAACCAAAACCAAACTAAGTTCATTATGTTGTGCAAGGGAAATTAAGTCATCACAATTTTTGGACACGATTCGATCATGAAACAATTTGCATTGGATATTTAAATGACCACGTTCATTGCAAAGTTCACAAGGATGGCTAAGAAAATTTAAATTTTCAGCACAAACATCTAGCCTTTCTTGCAACCATTTAGTTTCTAAATACTTATGCCTCTTGCAAAATCTATCTTCCCTATTTGGTGTGTACTTGCAGACTCTATGTACTCCACAAAAGTTGACATGCTTATAAGAGACATTTTCATCATTACTAGTGCAATCATAATTAGTATATGGATATTCAAAGAGTTCATACTAACAACATTGCAATCATGTTCATCACTCAAAGGTTGAGTGCCAAACATTTTAATGCATTCTTCTTCTAACATTTTGGCACAATTATCGGGAATCCTTATTTTCATGAAATATATAAAAAATATGAAGCATATGAGGCACCCTCAGTTCCATTTTTTGTAGTTTTCTTTTATAGAATAAACTAGTGATAAAACAAGAAACTAAAAGATTCGATTGCAAAATCTAAAGACATACCTTCAAGCACTCACCTCCTCGGCAATGGCGCGAGAAATTGCTTGATGTCTACTACACAACCTATTTCTTGTAGATGTTGTTGGGCCTCCAAGTGCAGAGGTTTGTAGGACAGTAGAAAATTTCCCTCAAGTGGATGACCTAAGGTTAATCAATTCGTGGGAGGCGTAGGATGAAGATGGTCTCTCTCAAACAACCCTCCAACCAAATAACAAATAGTCTCTTGTGTCCCCAACACACCCAATACAATGGTAAATTGTATAGGTGCACTAGTTCGGCGAAGAGATGGTGATACAAGTGCAATATGCATGGTAGATATAGGTTTTTTTAATCTGAAATTATAAAAACAGCAAGGTAACAAGCGATAAAAGTGAGCTTAAACGGTATTGCAATGCTAGGAAACAAGGACTAGGGTTCATACTTTCACTAGTGCAAGTTCTCTCTACAATAATAACATAATTGGATCATATAACTATCCCTCAACATGCAACAAAGAGTCACTCCAAAGTCACTAATAGCGGAGAACAAACAAAGAGATTATTGTAGGGTACGAAACCACCTCAAAGTTATCCTTTCTGATCGATCTATTCAAGAGTCCATAGTAAAATAACACGAAGCTATTCTTTCCGTTCGATCTATCCTAGAGTACGTACTAGAATAACACCTTAAGACACATATCAACCAAAACCCTAATGTCACCTAGATACCCCAATGTCACCTCAAATATCCGTGGGTATGATTATACGATATGCATCACACAATCTCAGAACTTCAAAGAGTGCCCCAAAGTTTCTACCGGAGAGTCAAGACGAAAACGCGTGCCAACCCCACAAGACTCGATCGCCTCCGTTTGGTTTCTCGCACTACAGGGTGTTTGAGAAACGGATGACTGAGACATAGTCTTTCAGAAGCGCTAGCACCTTACGTTGGATAGACCGGTACACCTACTTTCCCCTACATCTGCTAGTCTACCCTGTAAGAGTTCGCACGACTTAGTCAACTATGCCAGAGCCCATAATGGCTTGTGGTTGCACACGGAAGTTACTAGCATGAATGATCTTATGATCCCTTTGAGCCTGGGTGGCAGTCCAAAGAAAAACAGGCAAGTCCTGATAGAAACCAGGTGCCTCAATCCACCCAGATGTGTATTTAAGTTGCCACCTTAGATAAAACCATTAATTAACAATACTCACATCTGTCATGGATATCACTCACCCAATCCACGTCTACTAGCATAGCATGGCATAATAAGCAAATGTAGAAGTAACTCCCAAAGGTTTCATAAGTAAAACATGTAATAGGTACTACATCAACTACTTCCCATCCCACAGTTTAATTAGATCCTAATCATGCAATGTTTGAGGATTGATCTAATGCAATAAAAACTGGGCAATGAGAAGGTATGATCAAAGTGTTACTTGCCTTGCTGAGGATCTGCGAAACCTAGAGCTTCGAAATAACAGGCGGCGCACTCCGGGTGATCTATCGCAGACAAACAACAAGCATACAATAAGTACTCATCTAATGCACAGGTAAAACTCGAACAAGAGATCGAACCAGAGAGTTCAACTTAAGAACTCCGGTTGCAAAGAGAAACGAACCGAACAAAGCAATGGAAAACAAACGGCGGAAGAAATCAACTCGGTTCTAGCAATTTGAAACTAGGTCAAATTTTACAGTAGCAAAAACTTGTTTAAGTTGATTAGTCGGAATGGCGGTTTCGAAACGAAACTCCAGGCGCTTGAATCACCTGATTCCGATAAACGAGTGAGAAGATAAACTAGAAAGATGATCAGATCTGAAATCGCGGAATAAATCCGACGAAAAAGAAAAATGACGAACGGTTAAATGAACGGACGTTCGTTAACCGAGACTAACCGGTGATCACATTCGTTAAAATGAACGGTCCGGCGAACGCTCGCTAAAAAAATAAACCGATAAAAAAATACGAAAAACCGATCTAGGGTTTCGAAAAAAAACCGAACGAGGGGGAGGGGCAGTGCGGCGTGGGGCTACCTCGTCAGCGGAAGGCTTCGGCGGGGCGGCGGGGCAGCGGCGCGGCGAGGCGCGGGCGGCGGCGGCGGCGGCGAGCGGCGGCGGCGGCGGCGAGCGGCGGCGGCGGCGGGCGCTGGCGGCGGCGAGCGGGAGCGGCGACGGCGGCGGCGGCTTGCGGTTGCTGCTGCTGCTGGCGGCGGGGGCGGCGGCGGTGTGGGGAGGAGAGGGGGAGAGGGGGTATATATAGGAGGGGGGGTGGAGACTTGGGGGAGGGGGCAAGAAAGAGGAGTCCGAGTAGGACTCGGCGACGGCGGGCGGCGGCAGGCGCCGCGGCGGCGTTGGCGTGCGCGCGCGCGGGGGGAAAGGGCGGGGCCCTTGGCCTAGTCGGGCGCTACAATTTTTTTTTAAATAGTTTCGCGCGCAGAAAAATGAAGAAAAGAAAATCTAACGAACTCCAAAATTTACGAAGTAAATTTTCCCCGACTCCTAAAAATGAGTCGAACAAAATGAACCTTTGTTCTTGGGGCCTAAATGCAATATTTTAAAAACACGCATTTTTCCCTAATGCAAATAACTCCGGAAAAATCCAAAATTTGATTTATTTATTAAATCTTTATTTTTCCTAAAATTGGGAAAGTCATATTATTCCCTTCTCATATTTTTGTTATTGGAAAAATAATTGAGATACAATAAATAAAATCAAAAGATCCTCTTTTCAAAATTTGAGAAAACTCAAATATGAAAATAACGAAATCTCCAGCTCTCTCCGAGGGTCCTTGAGTTGCGTAAAATTTCTAGGATCAGCAAAATGCAAGAAAATATGATATGCATGATGATCTAATGTATAACATTCCAAATTGAAAATTTGGGATGTTACAAACCTACCCCCCTTAAGTTGAATCTCGTCCTCGAGATTCGGGTTGGCTAGCAAATATGTGAGGGTGGTCCTGGAGCAAATCTTCTCTCTCCCAGGTGGCTTCATCCTCTGAGTGGTGGTTCCACTTAACTTTGCAAAACTTGATAACCTTGCTGCGTGTAACTCTGCTGGCATATTCGAGAATCTTAACTGGTTTCTCTTCATACGTTAAGTCATCCTTCAACTGAATCGCTTCAAGCGGCACTGTATCTCTTAGCGGTACCTCTGCCATCTCGGCGTGACATTTCTTCAGCTGAGAAACATGGAATACATCATGAACTCCTGAAAGTCCCTCTGGTAATTCTAATTTATAAGCGACTTCTCCCATACGTTGCAAAATCTTATACGGTCCAACGAAACGTGGTGCTAACTTTCCCTTAACTCCAAAGCGTTTAACTCGAAGTGGGGATACTCGAAGATAAACTCTGTCTCCTGTTTCGTAAACTGTCTCCTTACGTTTAGAATCTGCGTAGCTCTTCTGCCTGGACTGGGCTACCTTGAGCCTATCGCGAATCAACTTAACTTTCCATTCAGACTCCTTAATCAGATCTGGTCCAAAGAACTGACGGTCTCCAACTTCGTCCCATGACAACGGTGTCCTGCACCTCCTTCCGTATAAAGCTTCGAAAGGTGCCATCTTCAAACTGGTTTGGTAACTGTTGTTATAAGAAAACTCCGCATATGGCAAGTTATCGTCCCAACTAGATCCATAATCTAGTGCACAGGCTCTCAGCATATCTTCCAAAATCTGATTGACTCTCTCAGTCTGTCCATCCGTCTGTGGGTGAAAGGCTGTGCTGAACTCTTGTCTGGTTCCTAAAGTTTCATGCAACTGATTCCAAAACTTTGAGGTAAATTGGGTTCCTCTATCTGATACGATACTCCTCGGAACTCCATGCAAACAAATGATCCTGGTCATGTATATCTTTGCCAACTTAGCACTGGTGTAAGTGGTCTTAACTGGGATGAAATGTGCTACCTTCGTCAAACGGTCAACTACTACCCATATCGAGTCATAGCCCGCCTTTGTTCTGGGTAGTCCTGTGATAAAATCCATGCCTATCTTATCCCACTTCCATTCGGGTATCGGCAATGGTTGTAACAATCCGGCTGGCTTCTGATGTTCTGCCTTCACTCTATGACACACATCACAAACTGCTACGTATGCTACAATATCCTTCTTCATTCCGGTCCACCAGAATGTTTCCTTCAAATCCAAATACATATTGGTATTTCCTGGGTGAATCGAATAGGGTGAATCATGTGCCTCTTGCAGAATCAACTTCCTGATCTCCGGGTCATTGGGCACATAAACACGGTCCTCAAACCATAGGGTATCGTGCTCATCCTCACGAAATCCCTTTGCTTTTCCTTCGCTCATTTTCTCTTTTATATCTGCAATCTCCTTGTCATTTTTCTGAGCTTCCCTAATTTTATCCATCAAGGTAGATTGAATTTCCAATGCTGCTACATAGCCTTTCGGAACTATTTCCAAACATAGCTCACGAAAATTTTCTGCTAACTCCCTTGGTATTTCTCCCGTCATTAGGGTATTGACATGGCTCTTACGGCTAAATGCGTCAGCTACAACATTAGCCTTTCCTGGATGGTAATGCAATCTCATATCATAATCCTTGATGAGCTCCAACCATCTCCTTTGTCTGAGGTTCAACTCCTTTTGCGTGAAAATATACTTCAAACTCTTGTGATCCGTATATACTTCACAATGATTTCCAATGAGGAAATGTCTCCATGTCTTCAATGCATGCACTACGACTGCTAACTCCAAATCATGCGTAGCATAATTTAGTTCATGAGGTTTCAGTTGTCGTGAGGCATACGAAACAACTCTTCCTTCTTGCATAAGCACTGCTCCAAGTCCTCGACGTGAAGCGTCGCAATACACCTCATAATCCTTGGTCTGATCTGGCAGAATCAACACTGGTGAGGAAACCAATCGTTTCTTCAACTCCTGAAAACTGGCCTCACATTCCTCAGTCCAATTGAACTTGGTATCCTTCTTCAACAACTCCGTCATAGGCTTTGCAATCTTTGAGAAATTCTCAATGAATCTCCGGTAGTATCCTGCGAGTCCAAGAAAACTCCGGATCTCTCCAACTGTCGTTGGTGCTTCCCATTCGGTTACGATCTCAACCTTGGTGGGGTCAACTGCTATCCCTTCTCCGGATATAACATGTCCAAGAAATCCAACTTCTTTCAACCAAAACTCACATTTGCTGAATTTGGCATATAACTGATGTTCCCTTAGTTTCTCCAAAACCAAACGCAAATGTTCTTTATGCTCTTTTTCATTCTTTGAGAAAATCAGAATGTCATCAATGAATACTACGACGAACTTGTCCAAAAACTCCATAAATACTTTGTTCATCAGGTTCATAAAATAGGCCGGTGCGTTAGTCAGTCCAAATGACATAACGGTATACTCATACAATCCGTATCTCGTGGTAAAAGCTGTCTTGGGTATGTCCTGCTCCCGAATCTTCAACTGATGGTACCCTGATCGCAAATCGATCTTGGAGAACACTTTAGATCCTTGCAAACGATCAAACAGATCATTTATCATTGGCAGTGGGTACTTGTTCTTGATGGTTACTTCATTCAATCCACGGTAATCAACAACTATCCTTAATGATCCATCCTTCTTCTCCACAAGAAGTACGGGTGATCCCCAAGGCGAAGAACTTGGGCGAATGTAAGCTTTATCCAATAACTCTTTAATCTGCTTCTTAATTTCCACCAAATCCTGTGCGGGCATCCTGTACGGTCTCTTCAATATTGGCCCAGTGCCTGGCAAAAGCTCAATAAAAAACTCAATGTCTCTATCCGGTGGCATGCCTGGCAATTCCTCAGGAAATACATCAGGAAAATCCTTCACCACTGGTACTTCTTCCTGCACAACTCCTGATAAAGAATTTACTTGTGTCCTGTTTGGCGTATGTCGGGATACATACTTGATCCTTCTTCCTTCGGGCGTTGTAAGCAAAATTGTCTTACTGGCGCAATCGATGTTTCCTCCATACACCGACAACCAATCCATACCGAGAATTACATCCAAACCTTGGGATTCCAGAACGATTAAATCCGTTGGGAAAACATGTCTTCCTATACTTAATGGCACTTGAAAACATCCTTGTCTGGCTATGTACTCTGCTCCTGGCGAGCTTACTGGCATAGGTGTTTTAAGAATCTTAGTGGGCAGGTTATACTTTTCCACAAATCCCCTTGATATGTATGAATGCGATGCACCAGTATCAAAAAGAACGAGTGCAGTAAATGACTTAACCAAAAACTTACCGATTATTGCATCGGGCTGGCCTTCAACCTCCTCCACGCTAACGTGGCTCACCTGTCCCCTGTTGAAAGGGTTTGGCTTCTTTCCAGAGCTTCCATTGCCATTTTGGCCTTCGGGACATTCATTGGCGTAATGTCCGGTCTTGGAACACTTGAAACAGGTGACTTGATTCAGATCTCTCTTGGCTGGGGTTGATGGGGTGGTACGGTTCTGGCCGTTGCTTCCTCCATTCCCATTACCATTCTTGTGGCCATTATGGTTGTGCGAACCACTTCCTCCATGGGTATGCTGAAACTAAACTCCCGGTTTAGGGAAAAAACGGGGCTTTTGCTGGGCTCCAGAGTTATACTTCCCCTGTCCATACTTCCTCTTGCGGTTCTCAATCTGCTGTTGCTTCCCTTCAATCATGATGGCACGATCTACCAACTCCTGGTAGTTGTTGAAACTTGCTACCATCAACTGCATGCTTAGCTCATCATTCAATCCTTCTAGAAACTTCTCCTGCTTAGCTGCATCCGTAGCAACGTCATCTGGGGCATAACGTCCTAACTTGCTGAAGTCGTCAACGTACTGGCCAACTGTCCTTCCTCCTTGGCGCAAGTTGCGAAACTCACGCTTCTTCATGGCCATCGCTCCTGTTGAAACATGGGCAGTGCGGAAAGCTTGCTGAAACTGATCCCATTTGACAGTGTCAACTGGGTAAGTGGCTGTGAAATTCTCCCACCATGCTGCCGCGGGTCCGTCAAGCTGATGTGCGGCAAACTTCACCTTCTCAACATCTGTACATCCTGCAGTGGTCAACTCCCTTCCTGTCTTGCGGAGCCAATCGTCTGCTACTATTGGCTCGGTGCTACTGGAAAACACCGGTGGATTCAGCCTAAGGAAACGGGTTAGGTGATCAACAGGTGGCGGCGGCGGAGGGTTGTTGTTGTTGTTGTTGTTGTTATTGTTGTTGTTCTGCTGGTTCTGGACTAACAACTTATAACGCCCTCGATGCGGCTATATCTCCCACGTGTCGAAGCACGACTTAGAGGCATAACCGCATTGAAAGCAATGTCGCAAGTGAGGTAATCTTCACACAACCCATGTATTACATAAGGGAAAGAGATACATAGTTGGCTTACAATCGCCACTTCACACAAAACATGAATAAACCATTACATCAAACAGATACAATCAAGGTCCGACTACGGAACCAAAATAAAAGAAGACTACCCCAAATGCTACACAGATCCCCGATCGACCCCGAATGGGCTCCACTACTGATCAACTGAAATGAAACAACACAATGAACAAGATCTTCATCAAGCTCCTCCTTGAGCTCGGGTACGTCACCTGCACGGTCTCAGCGGCACCTGCAAACTAGTTTAGGAAGTATCTGGTGAGTCACGAGGACTCAGCAATCTCACACCCGCGAGATCAAGACTATTTAAGCTTATAGGTAGGGTAAAAGGTATGAGGTGGAGCTGCAGCAAGCGACTAGCATATATGGTGGCTAACATACGCAAATGAGAGCGAGAAGAGAAGGCAAAGCACGGTCGAACAACTATGATCAATAAGTGATCCTGAACTACTTACGTCAGACATAACTCCAACAACCGTGTTCACTTCCCGAACCCCGCCGAGAAGAGACCATCACGGTTACACACGCGGTTGGTGTATTTTAGTTAAGATCAACTTCGGGTTTTCTACAACCGGACATTAACAAATTCCCATCTGCCCATAACCGCGGGCACGGCTTTCGAAAGTTCAAAGCCTGCAGGGGTGTCCCAACTTAGCCCATGATAAGCTCTCGTGATCAACGAAGGATATTCCTTCTCCCCGGGAAGACCCGGTCAGTCTCGGAATCCCGGCTACAAGACATTTCGACAGCAATAAAACAAGTCCAGCAAAGCCTCCCGGATGTGCCGACAAATCCTGATAGGAGCTGCACATATCTCGGTCTCAGGGCACACCGGATTGTCCAAACTTCCGGTAGGCGAACCCAGAGTTGCCCCTGGTGGCCACCGGCGGCTGACGGTTTGGACCAGCACTCACGACGAGCGCTGGCCCGGGGGGAGGGGGGTAAAATAAGATGACCCTTGAGAGTGCGACTCCCAAGGGAAAAAGGGCTAGGTGAGGCAAATGGTAAAACCAATGTTGGGCCTTGCTGGAAGAGTCTTATTCAAAGCGAACTGTCAAGGGGGTCCCATAAATCACCCGACCGCGTTAGGGACGCAAAATGCGGGAACATAACACCGATATGACGGAAACTAGGGAGGCAAGAGTGGAACAAAACACCAGGCATAAGGCCGAGCCTTCCACCCTTTACCAAGTATATAGATGCATTAATTAAATAAAAGATATTGTGATATCCCAAAAAGTAGACATGTTCCAACAAGGAACAACAAGTCCATGTTCCAACAAGGAACAAACTTCATCTTCACCTGCAACTAACAATGCTATAAGAGGGGCTGAGCAAAGCGGTAACATAGCCAAACAACGGTTTGCTAGGACAAGGTGGGTTAGAGGCTTGGTTTAACAATATGGGAGGCATGATAAGCAAGTGGTAGGTATCGCGGCATAGGCATAGCAAAAGAGCGAGCATCTAGCAAGCAAAGATAGAAGTGATTTCGAGGGTATGGTCATCTTGCCTGAAATCCAGCAAGGAAGAAGAACGAGTCCATGAAGAAGACAAACGGACGTAGTCGAACGAATCCACACAACTCCGGAGCGAACCCGAAGCTAACGAGAGAAGCAACCCGGAAAGAAGCAAGCAACATAGTAAACAATCAACACATAAACATGGCATGATGCACAATCAAGTATGATTCATGTCCAGTTTAAATATGCATGGCATGGCAAAGTGCACAAACAATACTACAAATTAAGTGGAGCTCAATATGCAACGAGTTGCATATTGACAAAACACCACAACAAATATTTAGTTCTCTCTTGTTTATGTACCCAACAATATTAAATGTTTCTAAACATGGCAAGAGATGAAGCACAACAGAACTACCTATCTAGACAAGTTTAAATGAGGCCGGAAACAATAAACAACAAGTCCGGAAAAATCCTCATATGCATATTTTAGATTTGGTGCTGATCTGTCCTAAAGCATATTTTATTGTTGTTAAAAAGGAAAATAAAGTGCACCATGTTAAACTAGGCATTTTCCACCCCATTTACATATAAAGTTTATTTAAATCCGAGTTACGGTTAATTAGTTATGGAATAAAACATTTTAACATGGCATTTAAGCAAATTTAAACAAATAACATTTAAAACATTTTAATTGTTGTTATCATGATGCGGATGACATATGCAAGTTTTAAGCAATTTTATGAAAATGTTAACATGAGCATATTATGAAGCATTTGGTCACCATGGCGGAACGAAAGGGGTGCCACGGCAACAAATCCGAAAATGGTGCCACGGCAACATATCGGTTTCCGGTACTCGATTGAGATACCGGTGCAAAAGGAAGCGTGCGGATGCGAGTTGGGCAAGATGGTGGGGTGATCCCGGATACCGGGTTCCCACGAGACGATGGCATGGCAACGAGGGACAATTCAGACACGGTGAAAACGGTGCATCTCGTTCAACACATGCATTCGATCCACGCGGTCGTTCTCGGCGGTATACCTTCGAAGCGTGCAATCGGGTCGGTGCTCGTTCGGTGCAAAGTAGAGGAAGCAGACGTTCTCGCGACGGTAGTCGAAGTAGTGGTACAGAGGTAGTCGAACTTGACGGTTCCGTTACACGGGTCTTCGGCGATAGTAGATGTTCACGTTCGTTTCAGAGAGGTACTTGATGACTCCAACGTCTTCGGGGCGATGGTAGTAGTACACGGTCCACGAGACGTCGATCGTTCGGGGTCCGATTTGCGGGTCTTGCCGACATGAAGGGGTACTTGGCGTTTTGTAGAGGTACTCTCGATCTTGGCGACGGTAGGCGAACTTGGTGGTCCTTGGCGTCATGGAACTTGGCATCCTCTCGGCCTTAGCAGCGAAGAACGAAACACCATGTCGTGGTACTTGGCGCAGTGCAGGAGGAAACAGGGGTTTGGCGCTGGGGACTCAGGCGCCCTGGTTCGAAGCAGAGGCGAGGCTGGCTGGCTACGGCCGGCCTTGCAGCCGCTGCGGCCCACGCGAGCGAGCAGAGGAGGCTCACGCCGAGAACTTGGCGCGGCGGCGAGGAACTCCTGGTCGTGGCCGGCGGCGGCGGGGACGCCGGAGGGCGCGACCTGCAGGGTCGCGAGGCTCGGCCGCGCGGTCTTCTGCTCCACGGCTGCGGCATGGGGATGAGGAGGTCGGCGCGGTCGCGGCCTGGTGCCGGGGCTTGACGCAGGGGAGGTCAACGGGGAGACAGACGAGGCGCTGGCGCGGGAGCTGTTGGCCCGACGGCTGGGCTCCGGTGAGTCCCCCATGGACCGGACGGCGATGGGAACTTGACGCGGCGGCGGCTTGGCGCAGCACGGGAGGACGACGGAGGGAGGCGCAGGTGGCGGGCATGGGGTCGGGAGCCTCTCCCAATCGGGACGAGGATGGCGGGGATCGAGAGAACAGGGGAACGAGAGAGAGGGGGTCGAGCGAGGGAGATGGGATTGAGGGAGCGGGGCTCTGGCGGCGCTGGGTGGAGGAAACGAGAGGGAGAGGGGGGATCGGGCAGGGGGGCTAGGAGGGAGAGAGATGGTGATGGGCTAGGGTTTGCTCGGTGGGGCGCTGGCTGGGCCTTGGGAGGCCGGCCCAAAGGAGAGGGAGGCTGCTGGGCTCTCCACTCCCTCTCTCATTACTTTAGCAGAAAAGACCAAAAAAAGAGAGGAAAAGAAGGAGAGGTTTGGAAAAGAATTTGGACAAGGGGATAATTTTCCCGAACTCACAAAAATACGCTTGTTCCGAGAAAATAGAAAAAGGCAAGATCGAAAGATGTAAATTCAAACTCATTTGAATTTCACTCAATTGGTTTGAATTAGGACTTGGAAAAGGAAGGTCCAAAAATGTTGAGATTTTTGGCGAGGCTCCGGAAAATGACGAAAGGATTTATGGGTAGAGTTGGAGGCCAAGAATTGAGATAACAAAGGCATTGGGATTTATTTGCAAGTGTGTTATGATCAATTCCAAATAATGAAATATTTATTATAGCTCCCTAATATTGGGACGATATGTTTTAAAGAGAATCACCATGTGAATTCCCTCGATTTAAATGGATCAAAGATCCACCCGATTTTATTTAGTTGAGTTTTTAAAAAGGGCTGCATGATGACATGATGCAATGCAAATGATGCAACGATGAATGCATGACATGAACAAAAATGCAAAACAAAACAAAAACCCAACCACGAAGGAAATATCATATCGCATCTCCGGAAAAGGCAAGAGTTGGAGTTACGAATATGGAAAGTTGCATCCGGGGCGTTACAACACTCCACCACTACGAGAGGATCTCGTCCCGAGATCTAGGATGGCACCGGAGAAAAGCGGAAGAGGAAGAGGTAAAACAAAGTTGCTTCTTTGACAAACGAGTGAAACCAAAGAACCTTGAGAGGTCGCAAAGATTAAAGAAAAGACAAGACGGAGGTGAACAAAATCTAAAACACTCCGTTCAGCAAGAGGAACAAGGAACATTACAAGAACCTTGTAGGTAGAACGACATGGAAAAAGAGCTTCACGAACGAAAAAAAATATGACCACCTCGGTATAATGAGATAGTCAAGGAACAAGAATGACAAAATTTAGACAGCACTCCGGTTAAAACTAGATAGAGAAAGAATAAGATTGATATAATTTGGTCAGCACTCCGACTGTAAATGGAAGGAAATGAACATGAACTTGACAAGATGAGAGGATACTCGATGAGATTAACAACACACAGCCTCTGGAACTAATGAAAAAATGGCACAAGGGTTAAGAAATATTTCAGACGGCACTCCGGTTGAAAAATGATATGAAACTTGATAAGATGAAAAGAACTTGAGCAGAGGGCACAACACTTCGGTTAAATGGATAAGCATGAAAAGAACATGGTCCTAGAAATCCGAGATAATGAGTGAAGAAAGCAACATCACAATGCCTCAGGGAGAAGAAATAGAAGATAGATCATTGGAATAAAAGAACAGAGAAGATGAATGACAACTGTCGCAAATAAAATTGAAAGAGAAAGCTTACGAAGAAAAGGTTGAACGGAGTTGTTGGATTATCAACAACGAAAGCTTAAGCTTGATGTGGACTTATGGGAGACATCCCAAAATTATGAGGTGACAACCTGCCACTAACGAAAACCAAAGATTGGATTGATATCACCAAGGAGACGAGAGACTTATTTCGCCGGGAGGACAAACGAAGAATTTGGGTCATTTATAAGCACCATAAATAGCAACAATCCTTAGGGAAGGCTATAGGTGAAACATGACACAAGATAAATCCAACGAAGAGATTGGTGGATTAAAAATATCTCATTCTTGACAACATGTGAATCATGAGACTGAAGGAAGTATGCCCTAGAGGCAATAATAAAGTTATTATTTATTTCCTTATATCATGATAAATGTTTATTATTCATGCTAGAATTGTATTAACTGGAAACATAATACATGTGTGAATACATAGACAAACAGATTGTCACTAGTATGCCTCTACTTGACTAAGCTCATTAATCAAAGATGGTTATGTTTCCTAGCCATGAACAAAGAGTTGTTATTTGATTAACGAGATCACATCATTAGTTGAATGATCTGATTGACATGACCCATTACATTAGCATAGCACCCGATCGTTTAGTATGTTGCTATTGCTTTTATCCATGACTTATACATATTCCTTCTACTATGAGAATATGCAACTCCCATTTACCGTAGGGACACTTTGTGTGCTACCAAACGTCACAACGTAACTGGGTGATTATAAAGGTGCTCTACAAGTGTCTCCGAAGGTACATGTTGAGTTGGCATATTTCGAGATTAGGATTTGTCACTCCGATTGTCGGAGAGGTATCTCAGGGCCTTCTCGGTAATGCACATCACATAAGCCTTGCAAGCATTGCAACCAATGAGTTAGTTGCGAGATGATGTATTACGGAACGAGAAAAAAGAGACTTGCCGGTAACGAGATTGAACTAGGTATTGGATACCGACGATCGAATCTCGGGCAAGTAACATACCGATGACAAAGGGAACAAACGTATGTTGTTATGCGGTCTGACCGATAAAGATCTTCGTAGAATATGTAGGAGCCAATATGGGCATCCAGGTCCCGCTATTGGTTATTGACTGGAGACGTGTCTCGGTCATGTCTACATTGTTCTCGAACCCGTAGGGTCCGCACGCTTAAGGTTTCGATGACAGTTATATTATGAGTTTATGAGTTTTGATGTACCGAAGGAGTTCGGAGTCCCGGATGAGATCGGGGACATGACGAGGAGTCTCGAAATGGTCGAGACGTAAAGATCGATATATTGGACGACTGTATTCGAACATCGGAAGGGTTCTGAGTGATTCGGGTATTTTCGGGAGTACCGGGGAGTTACGGGATTACGGGAGAAGTAATGGGCCTTGATGGGCTTTAGTGGGAAGAGGAAAAGGCTGCTGCGCCCCCCCTCCCCTTTGGTCCGAATTGGACTAGGGAAAAGGGGGCCGGCCACCTTTCCTACTCCTCCTATTCCTTCTCCCTTCCTCCCCTTTTGGTGGACTCCTACTAGGACTTGGAGTCCTAGTAGGAATCCTAGTCCTGGCCGCACCTTTGCCTTGGCCGGCCTCCTCCTCCTCCATCCTTTATATACAGGGGCAGGGGGCACCCCATAGACACACAAGTTGATCTACGGATCGTTCCTTAGCCGTGTGCGGTGCCCCCTTCCACCAAATTCCACCTCGATTATATCGTTGCAGTGCTTAGGCGAAACCCTGCGCCGGTAACACATCAAGATCGTCACCACGCCGTCGTGCTGACGGAACTCTTCCTCGACGCTTTGCTGGATCGGAGCCCGGGGATCGTCATCGAGCTGAACGTGTGCCAAGAACTCGGAGGTGCCGGAGTAACGGTGCTGTGATCGGTTGGATCGCGAGGAGAACGTACGACTACTTCCTCTACGTACGACTACTTCCTCTACGTTGTGTCAACGCTTCCGCTTCGGTCTACGAGGGTACGTAGACAAACACTCTCCCCTCTCGTTGCTATGCATCACCATGATCTTGCGTGTGCGTAGGAAAATTTTTGAAATTACTACGTTCCCCAACAGTGGCATCAGAGCCAGGTTTTTATGGTTTGATGTTATTTGCACGAGTAGAACACAAGTGAGTTGTGGACGATACAAGTCATACTGCCTACCAGCATGTCATACTTTGGTTCAGCGGTATTGTTGGACGAGACGATCCGGACCAACCTTACGCGTACGCTTACGCGAGACCGGTTCCCTCGACGTGCTTTGCACATAGATGGCTTGCGGAAGACTGTCTCTCCAACTTTAGTTGAACCGAGTGTGGCTACGCCCGGTCCTTGAGAAGGTTAAAACGGAGTCTATTTGACAAACTATCGTTGTGGTTTTGATGCGTAGGTAAGATGAGTTCTTGCTTAAAGCCCGTAGCAGCCACGTAAAACTTGCAACAACAAAGTAGAGAACGTCTAACTTGTTTTTGCAGCGCATGTTGTGATGTGATATGGTCAAGACGTGATGCTAAATTTTATTGTATGAGATGATCATGTTTTGTAACCGAGTTATCGGCAACTGGCAGGAGCCATATGGTTGTCGCTTTATTGTATGCAATGCAATCGCGATGTAATGCTTTACTTTATTGCTAAACGGTAGTGATAGTCGTAGAAGCATAAGATTAGCGAGACGACAACGATGCTGCGATGAAGATCAAGGTGTCGCGCCGGTGACGATGGTGATCATGACGGTGCTTCGAAGATGGAGATCACAAGCACAAGATGATGATGGCCATATCATATCACTTATATTGATTGCATGTGATGTTTATCCTTTTTATGCATCTTATCTTGCTTTGATTGACGGTAGCATTATAAGATGATCTCTCACTAAATTATCAAGAAGTGTTCTCCCTGAGTATGCACCGTTGCGAAAGTTCTTCGTGCTGAGACACCACGTGATGATCGGGTGTGATAGGCTCTACGTTCAAATACAACGAGTGCAAAACAGTTGCACACGCGGAATACTCAGGTTTAACTTGACGAGCCTAGCATATACAGATATGGCCTCGGAACACAGAGACCGAAAGGTTGAGCGTGAATCATATAGTAGATATGATCAACATAGTGATGTTCACCATTGAAACTACTCCATCTCACGTGATGATCGGACATGGTTTAGTTGATTTGGATCACGTGATCACTTAGAGGATTAGAGGGATGTCTATCTAAGTGGGAGTTCTTAAGTAATATGATTAATTGAACTTTAATTTATCATGAACTTAGTCCTGGTAGTATTAGCATATCTATGTTGTAGATCAATAGCTCGCGTTGTTACTTCCCTGTGTTTATTTTGATATGTTCCTAGAGAAAATTGTGTTGAAAAATGTTAGTAGCAATGATGCGAATTGGATCCGTGATCTGAGGTTTATCCTCATTGCTGCATAGAAGAATTATGTCCTTGATGCACCGCTAGGTGACGGACCTATTGCAGGAGCAGATGCAGACATTATGAACGTTTTGCTAGCTCAATATGATGACTACTTAATAGTTTAGTGCACCATGCTTAACTGCTTAGAATCGGGACTTCAAAGACGTTTTAAACGTCATGGAGCATATGAGATGTTCTAGGAATTGAAGTTAATATTTCAAGCAAATACCCGAGTTGTGAGATATGAAGTCTCCGACAAGTTCTATAGCTAAAAGATGGAGGAGAATCGCTCAACTAGTGAGCATGTGCTCAGATTGTCTGGGTACTACAATCGCTTGAATCAAGTGGGAGTTAATCTTCCAGATAAGATAGTGATTGACAGAATTCTCTAGTCACCATCACCAAGTTAGTAGAACTTCGTGATGAACTATAATATGCAAGGGATAACGGAAAATATTCCCAAGCTCTTCGCGATGCTAAAATCGGCGAAGGTAGAAATCAAAGAAAAACATCAAGTGTTGATGATTGACAAGATCACTAGTTTCAAGAAAAGGGCAAAACGAAAGAAGGGGAACTTCAAGAAGAACGGCAAGCAAGTTGCTGCTCAAGTGAAAAAGCCCAAGTCTAGTCCTAAGCCTGAGACTAAGTGCTTCTACTGCAAAGGGACTGGTCACTAGAAGCGGAACTACCCCAAGTGATTGGCGGATAAGAAGGATGGCAAAGTGAACATAAGTATATTTGATATACATGTTATTGATGTGTACTTTACTAGTGTTCATAGCAACCCCTCAGTATTTGGTACTAGTTCAAGTTGCTAAAATTTAGTAACTCGAAACGGGAGTTGCAGAATGAACAAAGACTAGTTAAAGGACAAGGTGACGATGTGTGTTGGAAGTGGTTCCAAGATTGATATGATCATCATCACACACTCCCTATACTTTCGGGATTAGTGTTGAAACTAAATAAGTGTTATTTGGTGTTTGCGTTGAGCATGAATATGATTTGATCATGTTAATTGCAATACAGTTATTCATTTAAGTTAGAGAACAATTGTTGTTCTGAATAAAACCTTCTATGGTCATACACACCAATGAAAATAGTTCATTGGATCTCGATCGTAGTGATACACATATTCATAATATTGAAACCAAAAGATGCGAAGTTAATAATGATAGTGCAACCTATTTGTGGCACTGCCGTTTAGGTCATATTGGTGTAAAGCGCATGAAGAAACTCCATGCTGTTGGGATTTTGGAATCACTTGATTATGAATCACTTGATGCTTGCGAACCATGCCTCTTGGGCAAGATGACTAAAAACGCCGTTCTCCGGAACAATGGAGCAAGCAACAGATTTGTTGGAAATCATACATACTGATGTATATGGTCCGATGAATATTAAGGCTCGCGACAAGTATCATTATTTTCTGACCTTCACAGATGATTTGAGCAGATATGGGTATATCTACTTGATGAAACATAAGTCTGAAACATTTGAAAAGTTCAAAGAATTTCAGAGTGAAGTGGAAAATCATCGTGACAAGAAAATAAAGTTTCTACAATCTGATCGCAGATACGAATATTTGAGTTACGAGTTTGGTCTTCAATTAAAACAATGTGGAATAGTTTCACAAACTCATGCCACCTGGAACACCACAGCATAAATGGTGTGTCCGAACGTCATAACCGTACTTTATTGGATATAGTACAATCTATGATGTTTCTTACCGATTTACCAATATCGTTTTGGGATCATGCATTAGAGACAGCTGCATTCACGTTAAAAGGGGCACCATCTAAATCCGTTGGAACGACACCGTATGAACTATGGTTTAGCAATAAACCTAAGCTGTCGTTTCTTAAAGTTTGGGGCTGCGATGCTTATGTGAAAAAGCTTCAACCTGATAAGCTCGAACCCAAATCGGAGAAATGTGTCTTCATAGGATATCCAAAGGAAACTGTTGGATACACCTTCTATCACAGATCCGAAGGCAAGACTTTTGTTGCTAAGTTCGGAAACTTTCTAGAGAAAGAGTTTCTTTCGAAAGAAGTGAGTGGGAGGAAAGTAGAAAACTTGATAAGGTAATTGTACCTTCTCCCTTATTGGAAAGTAGTTCATCACAGAAATCTGTTCTTGTGACTACTACACCAATTAGTAAGGAAGCTAATGATGATGATCATGTAACTTCAAGATCAAGTTACTACCGAATCTCGTAAGTAAACTAGAGTGAGATCCGCACCAGAGTGGTACGGTAATCCTGTTCTGGAAGTCATGTTACTAGACCATGATGAACTTGCGAACTATGAGGAAGCGATGATGAGCCCAGATTCCGCGAAATGGTTAGAGGCCATGAAATCTGAGATATGATCCATGTATGAGAACAAAGTATGGACTTTGATGGATTTGCCCGATGATTGGCAAGCCAAAGAAAATAAATGGATCTTGAAGAGGAAGACGGACACTGATAGTAGTGTTACTATCTACAAAGCTAGAATTGTCGCAAAAGGTTTTCGACAAGTTCAAGGTGTTGACTACGATGAGAGTTTCTCACTCGTATCTATACTTAAGTCTGTCCGAATCATGTTAGCAATTGCCGCATTTTATGAAATCCGGCAAATGGATAAACAAAACTACATTCCTTAATGGATTTATTAAAGAAGAGTTGTATACGATGCAACTAGAAGGTTTTGTCGATCCTGAAGGTGTTAACAAAATATGCAAGCTCCAGCGATCCATCTATGGACTGGTGCAAGCATCTCGGAGTTGGAATATACGCTTTGATAAGTTGATCAAAGCATATAGTTTTATACAGACTTGCGGTGAAGCCTGTATTTACAAGAAAAGTGAGTGGGAGCACTACAGCATTTCTGATAAGTATATGTAAATGACATATTATTGATCGGAAATAATGTAGAATTATTCTGTAACGCATAAAGGAGTATTTGAAAGAAGTTTTTTCGAAGAAGGACCTCGGTGATGCTGCTTACATATTGAGCATCAAGATCTATAGAGATAGATCGAGACGCTTGATAAGTTTTTTCAATGAGTACATACCTTGACAAGATTTTGAAGTAGTTCAAAATGGAACAGTCAAAGAAAGAGTTCTTGCCTGTGTTACAAAGTGTGAAATTGAGTAAGACTCAAAGCCCGACCACGGCAGAAGATAGAAAGAGAATGAAAGTCATTCCCTATGCTTTGGCCATAGGTTCTATAAAGTATGCCATGCTGTGTACCAGACCTATTGTATACCCTACCCTGAGATTGGCACGGGAGTACAATAGTGATCTAGGAGTAGATCAGGACGGCGGTCAAAATTATCCTTAGTGGAATAAGGATATGTTTCTCGATTATGGAGGTGACAAAAAGGTTCGTCGTAAAAGGTTACGTCGATGCAAGTTTTGACACTAATCTAGATGACTCTAAGTCTCAATCTAGATACATATTCAAAGTGGGAGCAATTAGCTAAAGTAGCTCCGTGCAGAGCATTGTAGACATAGAAAATTGCAAAATACATAACGGATCTGAATGTGGCAGACCCGTTGACTAAATTTCTCTCGCAAGCAAAACATGATCACACCGTAGTACTCTTTGGGTGTTAATCACATAGCGATGTGAACTAGATTACTGAATCTAGTAAACCCTTTGGGTGTTGGTCACATATCGATGTGAACTATGGGTGTTAATCACATGATGATGTGAACTATTGATGTTAATCACATGGTGATGTGATCTAGATTATTGACTCTAGTGCAAGTGGGAGACTGAAGGAAATATGCCCTAGAGGCAATAATAAAGTTATTATTTATTTCCTTATATCATGATAAATGTTTATTATTCATGCTAGAATTGTATTAACTGGAAACATAATACATGTGTGAATACATAGACAAACAGATTGTCACTAGTATGCCTCTACTTGACTAAGCTCATTAATCAAAGATGGTTATGTTTCCTAGCCATGAACAAAGAGTTGTTATTTGATTAACGAGATCACATCATTAGTTGAATGATCTGATTGACATGACCCATTACATTAGCATAGCACCCGATCGTTTAGTATGTTGCTATTGCTTTTATCCATGACTTATACATATTCCTTCTACTATGAGAATATGCAACTCCCATTTACCGTAGGGACACTTTGTGTGCTACCAAACGTCACAACGTAACTGGGTGATTATAAAGGTGCTCTACAAGTGTCTCCGAAGGTACATGTTGAGTTGGCATATTTCGAGATTAGGATTTGTCACTCCGATTGTCGGAGAGGTATCTCAGGGCCTTCTCGGTAATGCACATCACATAAGCCTTGCAAGCATTGCAACCAATGAGTTAGTTGCGAGATGATGTATTACGGAACGAGAAAAAAGAGACTTGCCGGTAACGAGATTGAACTAGGTATTGGATACCGACGATCGAATCTCGGGCAAGTAACATACCGATGACAAAGGGAACAAACGTATGTTGTTATGCGGTCTGACCGATAAAGATCTTCGTAGAATATGTAGGAGCCAATATGGGCATCCAGGTCCCGCTATTGGTTATTGACTGGAGACGTGTCTCGGTCATGTCTACATTGTTCTCGAACCCGTAGGGTCCGCACGCTTAAGGTTTCGATGACAGTTATATTATGAGTTTATGAGTTTTGATGTACCGAAGGAGTTCGGAGTCCCGGATGAGATCGGGGACATGACGAGGAGTCTCGAAATGGTCGAGACGTAAAGATCGATATATTGGACGACTATATTCGGACATCGGAAGGGTTCTGAGTGATTCGGGTATTTTCGGGAGTACCGGGGAGTTACGGGATTACGGGAGAAGTAATGGGCCTTGATGGGCTTTAGTGGGAAGAGGAAAAGGCTGCTGCGCCCCCCCTCCCCTTTGGTCCGAATTGGACTAGGGAAAAGGGGGCCGGCCACCTTTCCTACTCCTCCTATTCCTTCTCCCTTCCTCCCCTTTTGGTGGACTCCTACTAGGACTTGGAGTCCTAGTAGGAATCCTAGTCCTGGCCGCACCTTTGCCTTGGCCGGCCTCCTCCTCCTCCATCCTTTATATACAGGGGCAGGGGGCACCCCATAGACACACAAGTTGATCTACGGATCGTTCCTTAGCCGTGTGCGGTGCCCCCTTCCACCAAATTCCACCTCGATTATATCGTTGCAGTGCTTAGGCGAAGCCCTGCGCCGGTAACACATCAAGATCGTCACCACGCCGTCGTGCTGACGGAACTCTTCCTCGACGCTTTGCTGGATCGGAGCCCGGGGATCGTCATCGAGCTGAACGTGTGCCAAGAACTCGGAGGTGCCGGAGTAACGGTGCTGTGATCGGTTGGATCGCGAGGAGAACGTACGACTACTTCCTCTACGTACGACTACTTCCTCTACGTTGTGTCAACGCTTCCGCTTCGGTCTACGAGGGTACGTAGACAAACACTCTCCCCTCTCGTTGCTATGCATCACCATGATCTTGCGTGTGCGTAGGAAAATTTTTGAAATTACTACGTTCCCCAACAGAGACATGAACTCAAGTTATCAAGAATGACATAATACCACCTCGAATGATACGGTTGAAAGAATTGCACTTTAAAATGCAAGATAAAGAATACTTGAACTCCTCAAGACAAAACATGTGTTGAAACACCATGTTTATTTTAGAGTATGGCTTGACAGATCATAGCTTTGAGAGAAATCTTGAAGAACAATTGAAGAATGAAAAGAATCATTGGCGAACCACCATGTAGAGCCTCCATGAATAACTCCAGTAATAAAAGAATGATAGGAAGCAAGAGAAGTTGAGAACACAAGGTGAAACCTTGGAGTGATAAGATGAAGCTTTGAAATGATATAACTAAGAAAACTTGAAGCTCCAGAAAGAAAGATGACCAAATGAAATCAAGAATTTTGATGAATCTCCGGAATAAGGAATTGAATTTACTCGATGGAACAAGAATAAGAATTACATTATGCTCATCCTTCACCAATTAAATTGATGACAAGCAGTGGATTTGGCATACTACTTATTCTCGTAGAAAGGATTAAGAGAGATATAGTGCAAACTTAGGAAGGTATTGATGGAACCACCGGTGGAATTGGAAAGAAAGAATGAATCTATAAGGTAACAAGGGAAGAAGGATCTTGAACGGACCACCGTAAGAATTTAAAATGGACGAAGAAAAGATAAAGAAACACCGGGAAGAGTTAGCAAATGAACGAAGATGCTTGAGGGTATTTAGATACAAATGAACGGATAGATCACGAACTGATTAGAGAATACTTGAATGATGCACCGATAAGATTTAGAGAACGAGAGCTGAAAGTTGAGGGTGAATAATTCTGATATGATGGGCTCCGGAGAATCAAACTGAAAAGACTCCTGAATTGCTCCGGATGGGTGAAAAAAATTCTCACAATCGAAAACAATTATGAGAGGATGGCATCAAGCTAGAACCATAAATCTTGAAGAGAATGGAGCAAGATTTAAGAGAAACTCTTCTTCGGTCTTCGAAATCCGAGAATGACGACAAGAAACACCACCATGAATTGTTGAGGCACTCCGGAATGAAAATTGGAAAGGTTGAACCAACGATGAAGGAATATGAAAGCTCTTGGAGAAAGACATTTGACTGATGATAATTTATTCTTACGTCAAACTTTGAAATGAATTTTCAGAGTAACTCCGGGAAAATTAGAAGAGTCAGGTAAGATCCTGGGAAAAGACCTGTGGGTTAGGGCCCTCTCAAAAGAATGGTTGAACGATTGCTTGAAAGGGAGATTGCACCGGTTGATTTAAAAGGCTTGAATGAGATAGCATCCTCAAAAGAACTTGAGTGAAATGAGAATGGAAAGTTGAATCTTTTGAGATATCTTCATCACTCCCGAACAAATGAACAGCGAGAAGTGAATGATTAAGAGATACACCGGCACAAGAAAGCACTTGAAATGAGAAAAGGAATATGATCAACAACGAAAGCTTTAATTGAGTCCACCGGAGTAGAAAAGAATGAAGAATGATAAACTTGAAACTCCTGACCATCTTCATGATAATCACCGGATAAGAACATTGAAGGAAAGAATGAAGAAACTTCCATCAATAAAAAGATACTTGATTGAGAAATCTGAGTCCTTGAAGAAAAAGGGAGGGAGGGTGGGAAAACAAAGGCAACTTCGGACGGATGAAACAAACACCGTTGCAAAGAACTGATAAATGATCTGGCAGAAATTGAACGAATATGATGAACTTGAAGGGAAGCACACCAGTTGAAAAAGGATTGACATGACCATCTCGAGTATCATGAAGGATTGGCACTCCCATAGAAACATGATAACACCACTTGGAAAAGGTATGGAATCCTCATTTGACTTCGAAGCAACTCGAATACCACAAATAAAACAAAACAAAGGATTGACTTGTAGAATAAGCCGGAACAAACAGATGATAGATCCCATATCGTATCATGTGTCTGTTGGAAAGATATTCTAGGAGGTACTTGAATTCCCACTTATAAACTCCCGAAACTTTCTGGTTATGCAATCAGGTGTTGGGGATACAGGGGACACAAAATATATCACCCAAACTAACAATACCTAGATCCAGCTGTATCCATCCTTCAACACATAACCAAGAAACCTTCGGAAATCATCTACCTCAACCTTCGAAAAGCATCCGTTATACGAGTTACGGCAATACTCCCGCACTCGCCTCAGTACTGGGCTATCAGGGTTATCTCACCAACAACTGTACAAAAGAGATTTTCGATGTCAGCGTACTAAACTCAGGTATTCCAGAACTGCAACGATAAAATTATGACGACAACACCTCGGAGCTCAACTCCCCGGGACACCTCCACTAAAACCCCTGCTGACGGGAGGCAACCAAGACAATGTTGTCATCATAAAACCATCGGAACGATTCTAAGATACCCGCGTGATCCTAAATTTTTTTTAGTGAAATTTGAGAAGAGAAGAGTCAAAACTCTACGTCAGGATGCCTTACCAGAGCGATGAGGAGACTGGGAAGTAAAAAGAATTCCTAAACTCTCCGATATATAATTCCTAAATGACTCAAAACATTTTTTTCTAGACACAACTCGGCCGCTAAAAACGATCAAGCAGAGGGGGCTCCTAAGTCGGGGAAGGCTCTGATACCAACTTGTAACGCCCTCGATGCGGCTATATCTCCCACGTGTCGAAGCACGACTTAGAGGCATAACCGCATTGAAAGCAATGTCGCAAGTGAGGTAATCTTCACACGACCCATGTATTACATAAGGGAAAGAGATACATAGTTGGCTTACAATCGCCACTTCACACAAAACATGAATAAACCATTACATCAAACAAATACAATCAAGGTCCGACTACGAAACCAAAATAAAATAAGACTACCCCAAATGCTACACAGATCCCCGATCGACCCCGACTGGGCTCCACTACTGATCAACTGAAACGAAACAACACAATGAACAAGATCTTCATCAAGCTCCTCCTTGAGCTCGGGTACGTCACCTGCACGGTCTCAGCGGCACCTACAAACTGGTTTAGGAAGTATCTGGTGAGTCACGAGGACTCAGCAATCTCACACCCGCGAGATCAAGACTATTTAAGCTTATAGGTAGGGTAAAAGGTATGAGGTGGAGCTGCAGCAAGCGACTAGCATATATGGTGGCTAACATACGCAAATGAGAGCGAGAAGAGAAGGCAAAGCACGGTCGAACAACTATGATCAATAACTGATCCTGAACTACTTACGTCAGACATAACTCCAACAACCGTGTTCACTTCCCGGACCCCGCCGAGAAGAGACCATCACGGTTACACACGCGGTTGGTGTATTTTAGTTAAGATCAACTTCGGGTTTTCTACAACCGGACATTAACAAATTCCCATCTGCCCATAACCGCGGGCACGGCTTTCGAAAGTTCAAACCATGCAGGGGTGTCCCAACTTAGCCCATGATAAGCTCTCGCGATCAACGAAGGATATTCCTTCTCCCCGGGAAGACCCGATCAGTCTCGGAATCCCGGCTACAAGACATTTCGACAGCAATAAAACAAGTCCAGCAAAGCCGCCCGGATGTGCCGACAAATCCTGATAGGAGCTGCACATATCTCGGTCTCAGGGCACACCGGATTGTCCAAACTTCCGGTAGGCGAACCCAGAGTTGCCCCTGGTGGCCACCGGCGGCTGACGGTTTGGACCAGCACTCACGACGAGCGCTGGCCCGGGGGGAGGGGGGTAAAATAAGATGACCCTCGAGAGTGCGACTCCCAAGGGAAAAAGGGCTAGGTGAGGCAAATGGTAAAACCAATGTTGGGCCTTGCTGGAAGAGTCTTATTCAAAGCGAATTGTCAAGGGGGTCCCATAAATCACCCGACCGCGTTAGGGACGCAAAATCCGGGAACATAACACCGATATGACGGAAACTAGGGCGGCAAGAGTGGAACAAAACACCAGGCATAAGGCCGAGCCTTCCACCCTTTACCAAGTATATAGATGCATTAATTATATAAAAGATATTGTGATATCCCAACAAGTAGACATGTTCCAACAAGGAACAACAAGTCCATGTTCCAACAAGGAACAAACTTCATCTTCACCTGCAACTAACAACGCTATAAGAGGGGCTGAGCAAAGCGGTAACATAGCCAAACAACGGTTTGCTAGGACAAGGTGGGTTAGAGGCTTGGTTTAACAATATGGGAGGCATGATAAGCAAGTGGTAGGTATCGCAGCATAGGCATAGCAAAAGAGCGAGCATCTAGCAAGCAAAGATAGAAGTGATTTCGAGGGTATGGTCATCTTGCCTGAAATCCCGCAAGGAAGAAGAACGAGTCCATGAAGAAGACAAACGGACGTAGTCGAACGAATCCACACAACTCCGGAACGAACCCGAAGTTAACGAGAGAAGCAACCCGGAAAGAAGCAAGCAACATAGTAAACAACCAACACATAAACATGGCATGATGCACAATCAAGTATGATTCATGTCCGGTTGAAATATGCATGGCATGGCAAAGTGCACAAACAATACTACAAGTTAAGTGGAGCTCAATATGCAACGAGTTGCATATGGACAAAACACCACAACAAATATTTAGTTCTCTCTTGTTTATGTACCCAACAATATTAAATGTTTTTAAACATGGCAAGAGATGAAGCACAACAGAACTACCTATCTAGACAAGTTTAAATGAGGCCGGAAACAATAAGCAACAAGTCCGGAAAAATCCTCATATGCATATTTTAGATTTGGTGCTGATCTGTCCTAAAGCATATTTTATTGTTGTTAAAAAGGAAAATAAAGTGCACCATGTTAAACTAGGCATTTTCCACCCCATTTACATATAAAGTTTATTTAAATCCGAGTTACGGTTAATTAGTTATGGAATAAAACATTTTAACATGGCACTTAAGCAAATTTAAACAAATAACATTTAAAACATTTTAATTGTTGTTATCATGATGCGGATGACATATGCAAGTTTTAAGCAATTTTATGAAAATGTTAACATGAGCATATTATGAAGCATTTGGTCACCATGGCGGAACGAAAGGGGTGCCACGGCAACAAATCCGAAAATGGTGCCACGGCAACATATCGGTTTCCGGTACTCGATTGAGATACCGGTGCAAAAGGAAGCGTGCGGATGCGAGTTGGGCAAGATGGTGGGGTGATCCCGGATACCGGGTTCCCACGAGACGATGGCATGGCAACGAGGGACAATTCAGACACGGTGAAAACGGTGCATCTCGTTCAACACATGCATTCGGTCCACGCGGTCGTTCTCGGCGGTATACCTTCGAAGCGTGCAATCGGGACGGTGCTCGTTCGGTGCAAAGTAGAGGAAGCAGACGTTCTCGCGACGGTAGTGGAAGTAGTGGTACACGCGGAGGTAGTCGAACTTGACGGTTCCGTTACACGGGTCTTCGGCGATAGTAGATGTTCACGTTCGTTTCAGAGAGGTACTTGATGACTCCAACGTCTTCGGGGCGATGGTAGTAGTACACGGTCCACGAGATGTCGATCGTTCGGGGTCCGATTTACGGGTCTTGCCGACATGAAGGGGTACTTGGCGTTTTGTAGAGGTACTCTCGATCTTGGCGACGGTAGGCGAACTTGGTGGTCCTCGGCGTCATGGAACTTGGCATCCTCTCGGCCTTAGCAGCGAAGAACGAAACACCATGTCGTGGTACTTGGCGCAGTGCAGGAGGAAACAGGGGTTTGGCGCTGGGGACTCGGGCGCCCTGGTTCGAAGCAGAGGCGAGGCTGGGTGGCTACGGTCGGCCTTGCAGCCGCTGCGGCCCACGCGAGCGAGCAGAGGAGGCTCACGCCGAGAACTTGGCGCGGCGGCGAGGAACTCCTGGTCGTGGCCGGCGGCGGCGGGGACGCCGGAGGGCGCGACCTGCAGGGTCGCGAGGCTCGGCCGCGCGGTCTTCTGCTCCGCGGCTGCGGCATGGGGATGAGGAGGTCGGCGTGGTCGCGACCTGGTGCCGGGGCTTGATGCAGGGGAGGTCGACGGGGAGACAGACGAGGCGCTGGCGCGGGAGTTGTTGGCCCGACGGCTGGGCTCCGGTGAGTCCCCCATGGACCGGACAGCGATGGGAACTTGACGCGGCGGCGGCTTGGCGCAGCACGGGAGGACGACGGAGGGAGGCGCAGGTGGCGGGCATGGGGTCGGGAGCCTCTCCCAATCGGGACGAGGATGGCGGGGATCAAGAGAACAGGGGAACGAGAGAGAGGGGGTCGAGCGAGGGAGATGGGATCGAGAGAGCGGGGCTCTGGCTGCGCTGGGTGGAGGAAACGAGAGGAAGAGGGGGGATCGGGCAGGGGGGCTAGGAGGGAGAGAGATGGTGATGGGCTAGGGTTTGCTCGGTGGGGCGCCGGCTGGGCCTTGGGAGGCCGGGCCAAAGGAGAGGGAGGCTGCTGGGCTCTCCACTCCCTCTCTCATTACTTTAGCAGAAAAGACCAAAAAAAGAGAGGAAAAGAAGGAGAGGTTTGGAAAAGAATTTGGACAAGGGGATAATTTTCCCGAACTCACAAAAATACGCTTGTTCCGAGAAAATAGAAAAAGGCAAGATCGAAAGATGTAAATTCAAACTCATTTGAATTTCACTCAATTGGTTTGAATTAGGACTTGGAAAAGGAAGGTCCAAAAATGTTGAGATTTTTGGCGAGGCTCCGGAAAATGACGAAAGGATTTATGGGTAGAGTTGGAGGCCAAGAATTGAGATAACAAAGGCATTGGGATTTATTTGCAAGTGTGTTATGATCAATTCCAAATAATGAAATATTTATTATAGCTCCCTAATATTGGGACGATATGTTTTAAAGAGAATCACCATGTGAATTCCCTCGATTTAAATGGATCAAAGATCCACCCGATTTTATTTAGTTGAGTTTTTAAAAAGGGCTGCATGATGACATGATGCAATGCAAATGATGCAACGATGAATGCATGACATGAACAAAAATGCAAAACAAAACAAAAACCCAACCACGAAGGAAATATCATATCGCATCTCCGGAAAAGGCAAGAGTTGGAGTTACGAATATGGAAAGTTGCATCCGGGGCGTTACACAACTGCATCAATTGGTTCTGCTGCTGGATCAACTGGGTGAGCTCCGGTGGGAATCCATTGTCACGTCTCGGAGGCATCTGAGGGTTTTAGAAAAGATGAGAATTAAGAATAGAATGAGGTCTAAAGAGAAAACACTACCCAAATGCACATGAGACAAATGCACACAAATCACTTCATTCAATTCAAACAAGGGCTTACAAACGGTCTAGAATTATCGCGAAAAGTGCTCGAACTATAATGTTTACATGGGGAAATACTACTAATATTTGGTGGTCATCTAGAAATTTGAATCGGTGGAAGACTCCATGATGTCTGCACCAGCTTCGTCTTCAAAGTCGTGCTCACTTGGATCCGAATCGGTGTCGTCGATGATGATGTAGTTGTCTGGACATGCGACGTACTTGTCTTCCTTCTTGGATGCTAATCTCTCCTTGAGTTCTTCAATCTCCTACTTAAGATCGACATTGTGCCTTGCTAGAGCTACGATCTCGTCCATGTAGTCCTTGCGTGTACCCTTCAGTTCTCCTTCTAGCTCGATGATCCTTGCCTTCGCATTCTTCAACTCTATCATGTCATTGTACATCTGGTTCTCTTGGCGTCGAATGTGCTGGTTTAACTCCTGGATGAAAGCTGCAATGGACCTATCCTTCTTGGTGCTGACTATCTCCCATTGTTCATCTCGGCGTCCGCAAATCTGGTAGATAGTGTCCTTGAGGTCTTCTTGATAAACTTCTCCAATGCGTCCCATGGTGATATGAGCTTCCATGCTCTTTCCCAGACTCCAGGTTGGTGCACTGAAAACACTATCTATGGGCTTCGTGATTGGCGCGAACGTTCTTCCCGGAACATGAGCTTGAATCTTCCAGTGCTCCTCTTCAGGCAGAGTAGCGTTGAAGGTCCCGGTGAAGCTTGGTAGTCCAATATTCAGGTACTTGGTGACTTCCTTCAAGTGAAATCCAAAAGGTGTTCCTTCATCAGGTTGAGCGTACTTGATCTTCGCGTCCGTCATCCTAAAAGAGTAGAAAAGATGAGGAGTTAGAAAATGAGAGGAGAATAGTGATCTATGGCTTTAACTTAGTGGTCGTGTCCTACAGTCAGCGTGTGCTCTGATACCATCTCTGTAGCGACCCGGCCTCAGATGGTCAAGTCTCTGTGCTCCGGTGTCATCCCTGGATCAGTAATGCTGACACCACACAGTACTTCGAAGGATTTATAACAGAGTAGCAATCACACACTTATTACATCGATGTCTCAAAGAGAACTTATTACAATAAATATGGCTTAAGGCCATCTAATAATGATAACAACGGAAGACTTGGAAGATAAGTGAGTCCATCAACTCCAACGGCATCACTGAGTATAGAACCACGACCTAAAAGCACCTTACTCGTCGTTTGAAAAGTCTGCAACATGAAAGTTGCAGCCCGAAAACGGGTCAGCACATGGAATAAGCTGGCAATGTAACACATAGAGAGTAATGAATGATAAGCCTATACTACATGCATATATGGCTGGTGGAAAGCTCTATGGTTACAATTTTGCGTAAAGCCATTTTTTCCCTACTACAAAGGAATAAATTTTATTTAACTATCATGGTGGTTGAAACATCGAGAATGGTTGACAGCATTCCGATCCCAATTAAGTGAACAATTAAAACCCAACAAAATTAATTAGAAGTAACATGATGAGATTCACATGATATTCAAGTACTAGATACTCAAGATGTCCATAACCGGGGACACAACTAATCATGATTAGTTTGTACACTCTGCAGAGGTTTGCGCACTTTTCCCCACAAGACTCGATCGCCTCCGTTTGGTTTCTCGCACTACAGGGTGTTTGAGAAACGGATGACCGAGACATAGTCTTTCAGAAGCGCTAGCACCTTACGTTGGATAGACCGGTACACCTACTTTCCCCTACATCTGCTAGTCTACCCTGTAAGAGTTCGCACGACTTAATCAACTATGCCAGAGCCCATAATGGCTTGTGGCTGCACACGGAAGTTACTAGCATGAATGATCTTATGATCCCTATGAGACTGGGTGGCGGTCCAAAGAAAAACAGGCAAGTCCTGATAGAAACCAGGTGCCTCAATCCACCTAGATGTGTATTTAAGTGGCCACCTTAGATAAAACCATTAATTAACAACACTCACATCTGTCATGGATATCACTCACCCAATCCACGTCTACTAGCATAGCATGGCATAATAAGCAAATGTAGAAGTAACTCCCAAAGGTTTCATAAGTAAAACAGGTAATAGGTACTACCTCAACTACTTCCCATCCCATAGTTTAATTAGATCCTAATCATGCAATGTTTGAGGATTGATCTGATGCAATAAAAACTGGGCAATGAGAAGGTATGATCAAAGTGTTACTTGCCTTGCTGAGGATTTGCGAAACCTAGAGCTTCGAAATAACAAGCGGCGCACTCCGGGTGATCTATCGCAGACAAACAACAAGCATACAATAAGTACTCATCTAATGCACAGGTAAAAGTCGAACAAGAGATCGAACCAGAGAGTTCAACTTAAGAACTTCGGTTGCAAAGAGAAACGAACCGAACAAAGCAACGGAAAACAAACGGCAGAAGAAATCAACTCGGTTCTAGCAATTTGAAACTAGGTCAAATTTTACAGTAGCAAAAACTTGTTTAAGTTGATTAGTCGGAACAGCGGTTTCGAAACGAAACTCCAGGCGCTTGAATCACCTGATTCCGATAAACGAGTGAGAAGATAAACTAGAAAGAAGATCGGATCTGAAATTGCGATCAGAAAAATCGCGGAATAAATCCGAAGAAAAAGAAAAACGACGAACGGTTAAACGAACGGACGTTCGTTAACCGAGACTAACCGGTGATCACGTTCGTTAAAACGAACGGTCCGGCGAACGCTCGCTAAAAAAATAAACCGATAAAAAAATACGAAAAACCGATCTAGGGTTTCGGAAAGAAACCGAAACTTCGAAAAAAAATAAACAGAACGGTTTTAGAAAAAACCGAACGAGGGGGAGGGGCAGCGCGGCGCGGGGCTACCTCATCGGCGGAAGGCTTCGGCGGGGCGGCGGGGCAGCGGCGCGGGCGGCGGGGGCGGCGGCTTGCGGCTGCGGCTGCTGCCGGTGGCGGGGGGCGGCGGCGGTGTGGGGAGGAGAGGGGGAGAGGGGGGGTATATATAGGAGGGGGGTGGAGACTTGGGGGAGGGGGCAAGAAAGAGGAGTCCGAGTAGGACTCGGCGACAGCGGGCGGCGGCAGGCGCGGCGGCGGCGCTGGCGTGCGCGCGCGCGCGGGGGGAAACGGCGGGGCCCTTGGCCCAGTCGGGCTCTACAAAAAAAATTTAAATAGTTTCGCGCGCAGAAAAATGAAGAAAAGAAAATCTAACGAACTCCAAAATTAATTTTCCCCGACTCCTAAAAATGAGTCGAACAAAATGAACCTTTGTTCTCGGGGCCTAAATGCAATATTTTAAAAACACGCATTTTTCCCTAATGCAAATAAAATGCAAATAACTCCGGAAAAATCCAAAATTTGATTTATTTATTAAATCTTTATTTTTGCTAAAATTGGGAAAGTCATATTATTCCCTTCTCATATTTTTGTTATTGGAAAAATAATTGAGATAAAATAAATAAAATCAAAAGATCCTCTTTTCAAAATTTGAGAAAACTCAAATATGAAAATAACGAAATCTCCAGCTCTCTCCGAGGGTCCTTGAGTTGCGTAAAATTTCTAGGATCGACAAAATGCAAGAAAATATGATATGCATGATGATCTAATGTATAACATTCCAAATTGAAAATTTGGGATGTTACATGGTTTCATTGGATTCAGACAAACGAGTAAAAAGTAGTGGTCGTTTGAAGATTGGGGACTAATCTATAAAAAAATCATCACAGACAGGTCCTTGGCCGAAATTAAAACGAAAAAGAAAAATCCTATCGAATGAACGTTCGCTACAGAAACATACACGATGAAAACCGTTCACTACAGAGGCTAAACCAGCGAGCGTCCATTAAATAAATCTAACTAAAAGGAAAACCGGCTAAAAAGAAAAACCGAAGAAAACCTAAAGAGACAAATAAACCGGATCTAGGGTTTGGTGGTTTTACCGGTTCGGCCGGCTTGGCGGTTTAGGCGGAGAAAATCGTCGGCGGGGCGGCGAACAGCGGCGGCGGCTCCGGCGAGTCCGGCGACGTGGCGGCGCGGCGCGGGCGGCTCTACAGGCGGCGGGGCAAGGCGGCAGCGGCGTCGGCGGTGCGGGCAAGGCGGCGGCGGTGAGGCGCGGCTGCGGCGTCGCGGCAGCGGCGACAAGGTGCGGCGGCGCGGCGATGCGGGGCGAGCGGCGCGGCGGCGATGCGAAAAGGAGAGGTGGGGTCCCGGGCGGGGGCTTTATAGGAGGGGAGGCGAGGGCGGCTTGGGCGAGGGGTAAAGGAGGCGATGGTGCGGCGGACTCCGGAGAAGGAGTCCCCATCGGAGACGGCAGGGACGGCGGTGGGGAGCTAGGCCGCGGCTTGGCGAGATGCTGGGCCGGCCCAGTCGGCGAGGGAATTTTTTTTAATGAAGGTTTTCTAGTCAAACAAAAATAAGTAAAACTAAATAAAAAAAATATTATATAGGCATATAATATATCAAAATTTGCAGAAAAAGATTTTCTACAACATGAACTTTTTTTAAAGTCAAGTAAAATCGAGAAAAATTCAAATAATTCAAAGAGTGCTACTGCCCTACTAAAATTCAATAAAAATCATTTTAAAAATACCAAAATGATTTCAGATTTATTTCTATCCAATTTTCTGATGTAGGGAATCATGTTACCCTATTTTTCGTGTATTTTATTTTGGATAAAAGTAATTTGAATAAAAGCCAAATAACTCCAAATTGAAAATAATTTCAAAAGGGCTTTGAATTTAATTCTTTTAAAACTCCCAACTCATATTTCATATAATTTGAAGAAGTCATTTTATCTTCTCTCGTGAAAATCATTGAGTTGCATAAAGTTTTAGAATTGGAAATATTCTCAAATGAAATTCAAATATTTTCAACACCCCTTGTCATTTAAATAAATGGAAGAAGTCATGTCATCTTCTCTCCAGGGTTTTGTGGTGAAAAGAATTTGAATTCACGGAGATCATAGAAGCAAAAATGGAAGTTTGGGAAAGTCCTTTTATTCCCTCTCATTTAACTTTCAAAAGTTTCGAATTTCACTCAATTTCACTCAATCAATCAAACAATCAATCAAATCTATCTATTTATTATAACATTCCAAAATTTAGAATTTTGGAATGTTACACTTGGCCTATCCATCATTCGAAGAAAATACATGAGTGGGAGAAGGAGAAGAACTTATACCAAATGTACCTTGACTGATGTTGAAGATGGATCAATGATCACTCAAATGTGTAACAAGGAAATAGCACAATTGGTACCAATTCTTGTCGGTTCCCACACCTACACAAATAAAGCTTATAGTGGAGCTCAATTAGGATGGTGGCACAAAATTGATGCAATTATTAGTGAGACTCAATAATGTTGGAAAAGATTCGCAAATTTGGAATGCAACAATTAGACCAATAGCAAGATATGGTACATGGAAACATGCACGGATGGATAAATGGGGTCGTGCAACCAAGGAATGAGCCAAAATGTGGAATCCACGAAAATGCTCTTGTTGCACAACACTAGAAAGATGCTAGCACGATTGCACAATAGGCGGATACAAAACTTGTGCACAACCCACTAAGCAAAAATGCAACGACTTCTATCCCAAGTATGTTATATGTGTGGTATTATGATGATATGATCCAAGATGATCGAGTATGACAATCTTAATGTAGTATGATGCTATGGTTCTTGCTTAAAAGCTCTTTGCTTATCTTTTCCCTTTTGCTTAAAAGCTTGTTTGGCACTTTCTCTTTTGAGCTCTTTCTCATGCAAAATTTTGATGAACCAAGATAGCAATTGTGTATATGCTATGACAACCTTGTGGCACAAGAGATGATATCAAGATATGGATACCAGATGATATGATATATGCAACGAGATGATGATCACTAATGTGCACAAGTGACGTTGCCGGAATACTCAAAGGCTAGTCTCGATGGGTAAGTGACGCAAAAGGAAGGCTTTGGGGTTATCAATGCAATAGCAAGGAGTAGACAATGATGTCGTCAAAGTTACCGTCCTTGCTTACGGTTGATAGCGTCAAAATGATGTGATTGTTATCGATGACGAGTCTGTGGCGACGATGAAGTGTTCGGTTCCATAGTGCATGGTCTTCAGTACGTTGGTGAAGATGTCGCTGCATCGTAGTCGGAGTTGTCGAAGTAGCGGAAGTCGTCGAAGATGCGCAGACTTTCTGTCTAGGCTGGAAGTTTCGGGCAAGACGGAAGGTCCGGGGTCCAGAGGTTCCGGGCGGGGCCGAAGGTTCGGTGGCTAGAAGTTCCGGGGGTCGCGATTCTGCAAGAACAGGAAATTGGGGGTCGTGGATTTGGGCGGAAAAACTTCGGGAAAAACCCAAATTCGAGGGGGAAAAGAAAAAATTGGGTGGATGGAAGGGTGGGGAAGCTAGATCTATGTGGCACACATAAAATCCACGGATCAAATCCAACAAAACTTCGTCACACCAACAAATCACAAAAAAATTGGGAGTGCTATTTTTGTGGGGATTTTCAAAATTGAGACGAATCACAACAAAATTAGGCTAGAAAACAAAGAGGGAGGCTCCGAAATCATGATCAAGATGATGTAGGGTAGAACCCTAGATGCCCGATCTTTCATGAAAGGAGCGGATCCTGCGAAAAACACGAGGAACACAAGGCGAAAACACGAGGGAAACACGGGGAGAACACGGGAGAAATCACTCAAACCAACAAGACCCGGTTACACCTGTGCTAGATCCTTGAAACACAAAGAGATACAAGATCCATGATCAACATGGGATGATACAAGCACGTTCTTCTATGTGAGGAGGTCTTGAGGGGTCTTCCCGTGAGGGGTCTTGAATCCACTTGGGGGATCTTCTCCGTAGAGGTCGTGAACTCCTATGGAGAAGGGATCAAGTGGAGAGCAAAGCTTCTCAAATGAGATACTACTTCGCTAACCCTAAGACATAGGTAGGAGAAGAATATATATAGTCTCGGGGATGAAAGGGTACACGAGACTCAGCCCAAGTCACTGCGCGCAGGCAGGGCCAGAAGTTCCGGTCCAGGTTTCGAGGAACGTTCGGCCTAACCAGAGAATTGGCACGGTGAGAGCTTGGCTGGTATCCAGGGGCCGGAAGGTCTGGGCGAGCCGGAGGTTCCGGGGGCCGGAAGGTCTGGGCTAGGTTCTGGGCTGGTTCCGGGCTAACCAAAGAGTTGGCACGCCCGGGATGTTCTGGGTCGTCCGAGGCCGGAAGTTCCAAGGCGGCCAGATGTTCCGGGCTGTCCAGAGAATTGACACATGATTCTTCTTCTTCCTCAGCTCTCGGCTCCGTGGCTTGTGCATTGTACCTGATCACACATAGTGTTTCTGACTTAGAAGTAGCCATGTCTCACTCAAATGCAAAGGAAGCTCAAGTAGGAGTGGCGTCACCTCGGATTGAATAGCACGAGCTCTTGCTCTTGTAATGGGTCCACTTGGAGCTTGGATAGTTGGGGTAGTGTCCATGGGGATTAACGTCGAATGCTCCACATCAGAACTTTTAATCTAAACAAAACCCAATGTTTAAACGGTGCCCTAAGGGTAGTATATATGGAAGAAGAGGGGGAAATTTCGTGGCCCTTCGAGGAGGCGTCTGAAACCAACCCTATCTCTTGTTTACCCACACATACGGACTCTAAAAATAGCCTATGCTCAAGTATTTAAAAATTACATGGGCCTGGCCCAATAATAAGGCGATGCAACACCTATAATAGCCTATGGACAAAATTTAGGAAGTGGCATATTGTATATTTCATCAAAGCCTTCATGCACTCATTATGGTGGCTTCAAAGTCCTGAAATCATCACTTGAAACTTCATTCTTGTTCCCCTTGCACATGCCATCATCAAAATGCTTGAACTTGCTCCAAGGTTCTTCTTTCTTTTCCAAGCTAGGCCCTTCATTTGTAAGCAAAACAAATGTATCAAAATTAGGCAGCATCATATTATCATGAACATTAGAATCTTTACCAAGAAACGAAAGTACCTGGTAATTCAATTGGCATGCACGAGCTCTAGTAATTGGTCCAGTATGTATAGCAGCAGGGGCTGCTGGTGTAACAATGGTATTAATGTCCTCATCATCCTCCCCTTCTTGAAATGAAGTCATCCTCGACTGAAGCTCATTTTGCTCACCCAAATAAGGCTTCAAATCTACAATGTTAAAAGTGGGACTAATCCTAAAATCTGCAAGCAGCTCAAGTTTATATGCATTATCATTTATTTTCTCTAACACCTTAAAAGGACCGTCGACATGTGGCATTAGCTTTGATTTGTGCAAATTGGGAAATCTATCCTTACGCAAATGTAAGAAAACAAGATCTCGAGGTGCAACACAACATGTTTTCTACCTTCATCTCTAGAAAGTTTATATTTAGCATTCATACGCTCAGTGTTTTCCTTAGTTAACTCATGCATTTTTAAGATCAATTAAGCACGTTGTTTAGCATCAAAATTAACCTTCTTTGAAGATGCAAGAGGCAATAAATCAATAGGTGCACAAGGTAGGAAACCATACACAATTTCAAAAGGGCACATCTTAGTACTAGAATGTAGCGAACGATTATAAGCAAATTCAATATGAGGCAAGCATTCTTCCCACATTTTCTGGTTATTCTTTAAAACAGCCCTAAGCATAGTAGACAATGTCATATTGACTACTTCAGTTTGTCCATCAGTTTTTGGATGACATGTAGTAACTAAAAAGCAGTTTAGTCCCCAACTTAGGCCATAAACATATCCAAAAGTGGCTAGGAAATTTAGTATCACCATCTGAAACAATAGTATTTGGCACACCATGCAAGAGAATAATTTCACGAAAGAATAAATCAGCAACATTAGCAGCAGCATCGCTTTTATGACATGGTATGTAGTGTGCCATTTTTAAAATCTATCCACGACAACAAATATGCTATCCCTCCCCTTCTTTGTTCGAGGTAATCCTAAAACCAAATCCATAGATATATCCTCCCAAGGAACACTAGGTACAGGGCAAAGGCATATATAAACAATGAGACTTTTCGGGGGGTCGTGGGCAGGGGGTGGGCGGAAATTTCGCTATTTCGGGGCGGAAATTGAAGATTTTTAGGGAAAAATTGGAGAGATTTCGTGGATGGAAGGTGGGGAAAATATGGGGGATAGCGAGATCCACTTGAAACCAAGCAAATCCATGGATCAAATCCAACAAAGCTTCATCAGACCAACAAATCACAAAAAAAAAATTGGGGGCTATTTTTGGTGGGGATTTTTGAAATTGGGGAAGAACACAAAAAAATTAGGCTAGAAAACAAGGAGGGGCTCCAATTTCGTGAGAAACCATGGCTCATGATACCAAGATGTTGTAGGATGGAACCCTAAGATGGATCTTTCACGAATTGGAGGGGAAATCCCCAAGAACAAGAAGAACACAAGAGAGGGGAAACACTCAAATCAACTAGATCCAATCACACATGTACTAAATCCACATACGCAAACGGGATACAAAGGTCCAAATCCAACACAAGAAGATACAAGAGGTAACTAGTTCATCCCAATCCTATGTGGAAAGTGGTCTTGAATCCATGGAGGATCTTCCCTAGATGGGGTCTTCAATCCACTAGGGATCTTCCCACATGGAGGCCTTGCAATCCATGGGAGTAGAGGTAAGTGGATGAGAAAAGCTCTATCTCAAATAAGCTAATCCTTTTCTAACCCTAAATCATGACCTAGGCACGAGTTATATAGGTGGCTAGAGGTGAGGGACGAGTGGAGGGGGAAAAGGGGCATTCCCCGGCCGACTCGCAGGCAGGCCCGTGCGCATGGGCTAAGTCAGCCCCGTGGGCACGGGGGTCCCGTGTGCATGGGGTCTTTTGGGGCCCGTGCGTACGGGGTATCCAGGAACTCTCTGGATAGGCCATGCGTGCGGGGTCCAAAAGGGCTGTGCGCACGGGACCTTCTGAATTGTGCTTCTTCTTCCTTCTGCTTGCCTATGTCTTCCTTGCGGTCTTCCCGTCCTTATACTTAGACTTGGAGAGCTTCCTTCTTCCGTGTGTTCTCTTCGTGGATGGTGTAGTTGTACTCTTCCGCTTGGGCTCCTCCTTGAAGAATGTGTAGCTCCGCTCACACCTATGTATGCACACGAGAGAGGGGTGAAGTAGCATACCATCCTCGAAGGGTACAAGTGGACACGTGCAAAGGAGATGATTCACCTTTGTATGCATGAAGTAGAAATCACACGTGTCACTTGGCGAATGAACACTTGACATGGTGATGTCCATAGGATGCTCCGCATCAAAAATCCATAGATACATCCTTCATGCTTGTTTGTGCTCCAGTGTTCATCCCTCTTGTCCATGCTAGGCCCTTCATTAGTAATCAACACAAATGTATCCAATTTACGCAGCATCATATTCTCATGAACATTAGAATTGTTACCAAGAAACGAAAGTACTAATTATTTCAATTGGCGTGCGCGAGCTCTAGTAATTGGGCCAGTATGTATAGCAGTAGGGGCTGTGGGTGTAACAATTGTATTGATATCCTCATCATCCTCCCCTTCTTGAAATGAAGTCGTCCTCGACGGAAGCTCATCTTCCTCACCCAAATAAGGCTTCAAATCTGCAATGTTAAAACTCGGACTAACCCCAAAATCTGCAGGCAGCTTAAGTTTATATGCATTATCATTTATTTTCTCTAACACCTTAAAATGACCATGAGCACGTGGCATTAGCTTTGATTTGTGCAAATCAGGAAATCTAGCCTTATGCAAATGTAACCAAACAAGATCTCCAGGTTGAAACACAACATGTTTTCTGCCTTATCTTTACCAAGTTTATATTTAGCATTCATACGGTCAATATTCTTCTTAGTTAACTCATGCATTTTTAATATCAATTCAGCACGTTGTTTAGCATCAAAATTAACTTTCTCCGAAGATGGAAGAGGCAACAAATCAATAGGTGCACGAGGTGGAAAACCATACACAATCTCAAAAGGGCACATCTTAGTAGTAGAATGCAGTGAACGATTATAAGCAAATTCAATATGAGGCAAGCATTATTCCCACATTTTTTTGTTATTCCTCAAAACATCCCTAAGCATAGTAGACAATGTTCTATTGACTACTTCAGTTTGTCCATCAGTTTGGGGGTGACAAGTAGTAGTAAAAAGCAGTTTGGTCCCCAACTTAGCCCGTAAACATCTCCAAAAGTGGCTAAGAAATTTAGTATTTGGCACACCATGCAAGCGAATAATTTCATGATAAAACAAATCAACAACATTAACAGCATCATCGCTTTTATGACATGGTATAAAGTGTGCCATTTTTGAGAATTTATCCACGACAAAAAATATGCTATCCCTCCCCTTCTTTGTTCGAGGTAAACCTAAAGCAAAGTACATAGATATATCCTCCCAAGGAATACTAGGTACAGGGAAAGGCATATATAAACCAAGGGGATTGAATCGTGATTTAGCTTTTTGACATGTAGTGCAGCGCGCAACAAAACGCTCAACATCCCGTCTCATCTTTGGCCAAAAGAAATGTGTAGCAAGTACATCATCCATCTTCTTCACGCCAAAGTGTCCCAGTAATCCTCCTCCATGCGCCTCCTGCAACAACAAAAGACGAACAGAGCTAGATGGAATGCATAGCTTGTTAGCAGGAAACACAAATCCATCGTTAACGACGAACTTATTCCATGTTCTACCTTCTTTACAATTCTGCAATACATATTTAAATTCAGCATCATACACATATTGATCTTTGATGGTCTCCAAACCAAATATTTTAAAGTCAAGTTGTGAAAGCATAGTATAACGACGAGACAATGCATCAGCAATAAAATTTTCTTTACCCTTCTTGTGTTTAATGATATAAGGGAAAGTCTCAATGAATTCAACCCATTTAGCATGTCCATAGTTTAGTTTTTCTTAAATTTTAATATGTTTCAAAGATTCATCATTAGAATGTATAACAAATTCTTTAGGCTATAAGTGTTTCCATGTTTCTAAGGTCCGAACAAGAGCATATAATTCTTTATCATAAGTAGAATAGTTCAGACTAGGCCCACTCAATTTTTCAGAAAAGCATGCAACAGGTTTGCCATCTTGTAATAACACACCTCCTAATCCAATTCCACTAGCATCACATTCAAGCTCAAAAGTCTTATTAAAATCAAGAAGTTGGAGTAAAGGACCATCTGCCAACTTATCTTTCAACACCGTGAAGGCTTCTTCCTGTGCGGTACCCCAAACAAAAGGCACATCCTTCTTTGTAAGCTCATTGAGAGGTGCAGCAATGGTGCTAAAATATCTCACAAAACGCCTATAGAAACCAGTGAGTCCAAGAAAACTCCTCACTTGTGTGACAACTTTGGGCCACGACCAACTCTCAATAGCTTCAATCTTGGCTATATCAACTTTAATTCCCTGTGGAGTCACAACATAGCCAAGAAAAGATACTCGGTCAGTGAAAAAGGTGCACTTCCCAAGGTCACCAAACAAACGTGCATCACGTAGAGCAATAAAAACAGCACGTAAATGTTCCAAATTGTCTTCCAAAGATTTGCTATAAATCAGTATATCATCAAAATAGACTACCACAAATCGCCCAATGAAAACACGTAAAACTTTGCTCATCAATCTCATGAAAGTACTAGGTGCATTAGTTAACCCAAAAGGCATGACTAACCACTCATATAAACCAAACTTAGTTTTAAATGTTGTTTTCCATTCATCTCCCAATTTCATAGGAATTTGATGGTATCCACTACGCAAATCTACTTTGGAGAATATTGTAGAGCCACTCAATTCATCAAGCATATCATCTAGCCTAGGAATAGGATGACGATAATGAATAGTAATATTATTAATGCATCTAAAATCAACACACATACGTGACATACCATCCTTTTTCGGCACTAGTACTATAATAGGAACAACACAAGGACTAAGAGATTCGCGTATATAACCTTTGTCGAGCAGCTCGTGTACTTGACACATAATCTCCTTTGTATCCTCTGGATTGGTACAATATGGTGCACGGTTTGGCAGTGAAGCACCGGGAATTAAGTCAATCTGATGCTCAATCCCGCGAATAGGTGGTAATTCTGGTGGCACGTCTTGTGGAAAGACGTCAGCGAACTTCTGCAAAATATTAGTGATGATAGGAGTGATGCGGAGCATCCCACGATCATCCCCATGGACACTACCTCAACTACCCAAGCTCCAAGTGGACCCATGACAAGAGCTCAAGCACGTGCTATTCAATTAGAGGTGACATCTCTCCTACTTGAGCTTCCCTTACATTCGAGTGAGACATGGCTACTGCCTAAGTCAGAAACACTATGTGTGATCAGGTACAAGGCAGAAGCCATGGAGCCAAAAGCCGAGGAAGAAGGAGCAAGTGTCAACTCTCTGTTCGGCCCGGAACTTCTGGCCAGAGCCCAGAACCTCCGGCCGCCCTGGAACTTCCGGCCGCCGACGACCCAGATGAGCCGGGGCGTGCAAACTCTCTCGTTAGCCTGGAACCAGCCCGGAACCTGGCCCGGACCTTCCGTCCCCCGGAACCTCCGGCCTGCCCGGACCTTCTAGCCCCTGGATGCCAGCCCGGCTACCACCCTGCCAACTCTCTGGATAGGCCGGACCATGGCACGGAACCTCTGGCGCTCGGAACTTCCGGCCTTGCCTGCGTGCAATGACTCGGGCTGAGGCCCATGTACCCTTTCACCCCTAGACTGTAATACTCTTCTTCTACCTACGTTTTAGGGTTAGCATTGGTTTAGCTCATACTTCAGATAGATCTTTGCTCATCCATCTGGATCTACTCCACCTAGAGAGACCATGGCCTCTACGGAGAAGATCCACCTTGGATTCAAGACCCCTAACAGAGAAGAACTTGCTACTTGTATCGTCCGTTGTTGATCGTGGATCGTGTGTCTCTTTATGTTTTGAGGATCTAGCACATATGTAATCGAATCTTGTTGTTTGAGTGATTTCTCTCGCGTTTCCCTCGTGTTCTTCGTGTTCTTCGCGGGATCCGCTCCAATCATGAAAGATCGGGCATCTAGGGTTCTACCCTACATCAAGGATGCAAAGAGGAAGGCACGTCCTCGAATGAAAATAATGCATCTTTGCACACAAAAGCGTAGCAAACTGATTTGCTAAAATCTAGATCATTGCAACCTTCTTCTTGTAGACGTTGTTGGGCCTCCAAGTGCAGAGGTTTGTAGGACAGTAGCAAATTTCCCTCTAGTGGATGACCTAAGGTTTATCAATCCGTGGGAGGCGTAGGATGAAGATGGTCTCTCTCAAACAACCCTGCAACCAAATAACAAAGAGTCTCTTGTGTCCCCAACACACCCAATACAATGGTAAATTGTATAGGTGCACTAATTCGGCAAAGAGATGGTGATACAAGTGCAATATGGATGGTAGATATAGGTTTTTGTAATCTAAAAATATAAAAACAGCAAGGTAGCAAGTGATAAACGTGAGCGTAAATTGTATTGCAATGATAGGAAACAAGGCCTAGGGTTCATACTTTCACTAGTGCAAGTTCTCTCAACAATAATTACATAATTGGATCATATAACAATCCCTCAACATGCAACAAAGAGTCACTCCAAAGACACTAATAGCGGAGAACAAACAAAGAGATTATGGTAGGGCACGAAACCACCTCAAAGTTATTCTTTCCAATCAATCCATTGGGCTATTACTATAAGTGTCACAAACAGCCATAGAGTTCGTACTAGAATAACACCTTAAGACACAAATCAACCAAAACCCTAATGTCATCTAGATACTCCAATTTCACCTCAAGTATCCGTGGGTATGATTATACGATATGCATCAAACAATCTCAGATTCATCTATTCAAACCAACACAAAGTACTTCAAAGAGTGCCCCAAAGTTTCTACCGGAGAATCAAGACGAAAACGTGTGCCAACCCCTATGCATAGGTTAATGGGAGGAACCCGCAAGTTGATCACCAAAACATACATCAAGTGAATCACGTGATATCCCATTGTCACCACAGATACGCACGGCAAGACATACATCAAGTGTTGTCAAATCATTAAAGACTCAATCCAATAAGATAACTTCAAAGGGAAAACTCAATCCATTACAAGAGAGTAGAGGGGGAGAAGCAACATAAGATCCAACTATAATAGCAAAGCTCGCGATACATCAAGATCGTATCACCTCAAGAACATGAGAGAGAGAGATCAAAAACATAGCTACTGGTACATACCCTCAGCCCCGAGGGTGAACTACACCCTCCTCGTCAAGGAGAGCGCCGGGATGATGAAGATGGCCACCGGTGAGGGATTCCCCCTCTGGTAGGGTGCCGGAATAGGGTCCCGATTGGTTTTTGGTGGCTACAGAGGCTTGTGGCGGCGGAACTCCCGATTTATTCTGTTCCCCAAAGTTTTTAGGGTATATGGGTATATATAGGAGGAAGAAGTACGTCAGGGGAGCCACGAGGGGCCCACGAGGGTGGAGGGCGTGCCCCCCTGCCTCATGCCTTCCTCGTTGCTTTCTTGACGTGGACTCCAAGTCTCTCGGGTTGCTTTCTTTCTAAAAATAACTTCTCCAGAAGGTTTCATTCCGTTTCGACTCCATTTCGGCTCCGTTTGATATTCCTTTTCTTCGAAACACTGAAACAAGGGAAAAATAGGAACTGGCACTGGGCTCTGGGTCAATAGGTTAGTCCCAAAAATAATATAGAAGTGCATAATAAATCCCATAAACATCCAAAACAGATAATGTAATAGCATGGAACAATCAAAAATTGTAGATACGTTGGAGACGTATCAGCATCCCCAACCTTAATTCCCGCTCGTCCTTGAGTAGGTAAATGATAAAAACATAATTTTTGATGTGGAATGCTACTTGGCATAATTTCAATGTAATTCTTATTATTGTGGCATGAATGTTTAGATTTTATATGATTCAAGATAAATGTTTAATGTTGACATAAAAACAATAATATTTCAAGCATACTAACTAAGCAATTATGTCTTATCAAAATAACATAGCCAAAGCAAGTTATCCCTACAAAATCATATTGTCTAGCTATGCTCCATCTTCCCCACACAAAATATGCATATCATGTACGACCCCGGTTTTAGCCAAGCAATTGGTTCATACTTTTAACACGCTTCAGCTTTTTCAACTCTTACGCAATACATGAGCGCAAGCCATGGATATAGCACTATGGTGGAATAAGGTATAATGGTAGGGATTATGTGGGAAGACAAAAAAGGAGAAAGTCTCACATCAACAAGGCTAATCAACGGGCTATGGAGATGCCCATCAATTGATGTTAATGCGAGGAGTAGGGATTGCCATGCAACGGATGCACTAGAGCTATAAGTGTATGAAAGCTCAAAAAGAAACTAAGTGGGTGTGCATCCAACTTGCTTGCTCACGAAGACCTCGGGCATTTGAGGAAGCCCATCATTGTAATATACAAGCCAAGTTCTATAATGAAATTTCCCACTAGTATATGAAAGTGACAAAATGAGAGACTCTCTATTATGAAGATCACGGTTCTACTTTGAAGCACAAGTGTGGTAAAAGGAGAGTAACATTGTCCCTTCTCTCTTTTTCTCTAATTTTTTATTTGGGCCTTTTCTCCTTTTTTATGGCCTTTTTTTAGTCCGGAGTCTCATCCCGACTTGTGGGGAAATCATAGTCTCCATCATCCTTTCCTCACTTGGGACAATGCTCTAATAATTATGATCATCACACTTTATTTACATACAACTCATGAATTACAACTCAATACTTATAACAAAATATGACTCTATATGAATGTCTCCGGCGGTGTACCGGGATATACAATAAATCAAGAGCGACATGTATGAAAGAATTATGAACGGTGGCTTTACCACAAATACAATGTCAACTACATGATCATGCAAAGCAATATGACAATGATGGAGCATGTCATGATAAATGAAACGGTGGAAATTTGCATGGCAATATATCTCGGAATGGCTATGGAAATGCCATGATAGGTGGCTGTTTTGAGGAAGATATAAGGAGGTTTATGTGTTATAGAGCGTATCATATCACGGGGTTTGGATGCACTGGCGAAGTTTGCACCAACTCTCAAGGTGAGAAAGGGCAATGCGTGGTACCGAAGAGGCTAGAAAATTGCGGAAAGGTAAGTGTGCGTATAATCCATGGACTCACATTAGTCATAAAGAACTCATATACTTATTGCAAAAGATTATTATCCCTCGAAGCAAAGTACTACTACGCATGCTCCTAGGGGGAGGGTTGGTAGGAGTTAACCATCGCGCGATCCCGACCGCCACACAAAGGAAGACAATCAAAAAATACTTCATGCTCCGACTTCGTTACATAACGGTTCACCATACGTGCATGCTATGGGAATCACAAACTCCAACACATGTATTTTTCAATTCCACAATTACTCAACTAGCACAACTATGATATTACCACCTTTATATCTCAAAACAACTTTCAAGCATCAAATTTCTCATGATATTAACTAAAGAAAATTGCCATGCTATTTTAAGACTCTCAAAATAATATAAGTGAAGCATGAGAGATCAATAGTTTCTATAAAACAAAAGTTACCACCGTGCTCTAAAAGATATAATTGAAGCACTAGAGTAAACAACAAACTACTCCGAAAGATATAAGTGAAGATCAATGAGTAGTCGAATAATTATGCAACTACGTGAAGACTCTCTAACATTTAAGAATTTCATATCTTGGTATTTTATTCAAACAGCAAGCAAAACAAAACAAAATAAAATGACGCTCCAAGCAAAACATGTGGTGAATAAAAATATAGCTCCAAGTAAAGTTACCGATGAATGAAGACGAAAGAGGGGATGCCATCCGGGGCATCCCCAAGCTTAGGCTCTTGGTTGTCCTTGAATATTACCTTGGGGTTCCTTGGGCATCCCCAAGCTTAGGCTCTGGCCACTCCTTATTCCATAGTTCATCGAATCTTTACCCAAAACTTGAAAACTTCACAACACAAAACTTAACAGAGAACTCGTAAGCTCCGTTAGCGAAAGAAAACAAAACACCACTTCAAGGTACTGTATTGAACTCATTCTTTATTTAAATTGGTGTTAAGCCTACTGTATTCCAACTTCCCTATGGTTTATAAACTCTTTTACTAGCCATAGATTCATTAAAATAAGCAAACAACACACGAAAAACAGAATCTGTCAAAAACAGAATAGTATGCAGTAATCTATAACTAACGCAAACTTCTGGAACTCCAAAAATTATAAAATAAATTGGTGGACCTGAGGAATGTTTCTAGTAATCATGTGCAAAAAGAATCAACTAAATAGCACTCTCCAGTAAAACATTGAAGCTAATCGCGTGAGCGCTAAAGTTTCTGTTTTTTACAGCATGATCATAAAGTCTTCACCCAAATCTTCCCAAAGGTTCTACTTGGCAAAAACACTAATTAAAACATAAAAACACATCTAACAAGAGGCTAAATGGATTATTTATTAATAAACAGAACCAAAAAGCAAGAAACTAAAATAAAGTTGGGTTGCCTCCCAACAAGCGCTATCGTTTGACGCCCCTAGCTAGGCATGATGATTTCAATGATGCTCACATAAAAGATAAGAATTTAAACATAAAGAAAGCATCATGAAGAATATTACTAGCACATTTAAGTCTAACCCACTTCCTATGCATAGGGATTTTGTGAACAAACAATTTATGGGAACAATAATCAACTAGCATAGGAAGGCAAAACAAGCATAACTTCAAGATTTTAAGCATATAGAGAGGAAACTTGATATTATTGCAATTCCTACAAGCGTATTTTCCTCCCTCACAATAATTTTCAGTAGCATCATGAATGAATTCAACAATATAACCAGCACCTAAAGCATTCTTTTCATGATGTACTTGCATAGAATTTTTACTACTCTCCACATAAGCAAAATTCTTCTCATTCGGAATAGTGGGAGTATCATAAGAGACTTGAATACTATAAATTGTTTCCACATTAAAAGAGTAAAGTTTAGAAAAAGGGTAATCGTAATCATGACAAGTTTTATAAATATAATCATCACTACTTTTTATAGCATAAGTTTCATCACAATAATCATCATAAGTAGCAACTTTGTTCTCATCATAATCGATTGAAACCTCTTCCAAGATAGTGGATACATCACTAAGTAAAGTCATGAACTCTCCAAATCCACTTTCATAATTATCATAATAAGATTCAACATCCTCCAAAATAGTGGGATCATTACTTCCTAAAGTTGACACTCTTCCAAACCCACTTTTATCAATATAATCATCAAAAGTAGGAGGCATGCTATCATCACTATACATTTGCATATCAAAACTTGGGAGACTAAAAATATCATCTTCATTAAACGTAGCATCACCAAGCTGAGGACAAACATTAATTGCAGCAAATATATTCTCAAAAACATCATCTTCATCAAACATAGCATCCCAAAGCTTGGGCCTTTTCATTTCATAAGCATAATCACTCTCATCATTAATAGTATGGATAGCACCAATAGTATAGCAATTATCATATTGTTCCAAGCAAGTGCCAAAAAGATTTTCAAGATCATAAGAAGTATCATTATCTTCCCAATCATAATCATCACAACAAGCAATAGGCATAATGAGATCATCATCGAGTGCATCATTTTCATTTTCACAAGGCACAACAATAATAGGAGCAACATTATTTGGGAGAGATATCTTTTTACATCTCCTCCTTTTTCTCTTCTTCTTCTTCATCACATCATGTGTAGGTTCAATCCTCTTTTTGGAGCTCCTTATTAATGATATTGGTTGAATAGAAGGCTCCTCCTCGTTACCTGATTCATCATAAGAAATAATAGGAGGATATTGGGAAGTCTCTTCCCTTTCGTTAGTATTCCCATCATCATCTATTTGCTTTCTTTTCTTTATGTAGTTGGCAATATGAGGATTTTCAATGCAATTCCCCGCAGAGTACATATAAATTTCCTCTAGATCAAAATCAAGAACTCTATCAAGGGTAAATTCTGGAATAACCTTAGTTATACCTTTCATTTCTTCATAACCCAAGAGCAAACTAAGTTCATTATGATGTGCAAGGGAAATCAAGTCATCACAATTTTTGGACATGATACGATCATGAAACAGTTTGCATTGGGTACTGAAATGATCACGTTCATTGCAAAGTTCACAAATACAACTAAGAAAGTTTAATTTTTCAGCACAAACATCTAGCCTTTCTTGCAACCATTTAGTTTCCAAATACGTATGCCTCTTGCAAAATCTATCTTCCCTATTTGGTATGTACTTGCAAACTCTATGCACTCCACAAAAATCGACATGCTTATAAGAGATATTTTCATCATAACTAGTGCAATCATCATTAGTACTATGGATATTCAAGGAGTTTATACTAACAACATTGCAATCATGCTCATCACTCAAAAATTTAGTGCCAAACATTTTAATGCATTCTTCTTCTAACACTTTGGCACAATTTTCCTTTCCATCATACTCACGAAAGATATTAAAAAGATGAAGCGTATGTGGTAAACTCAATTCCACTTTTTTCTAGTTTTCTTTTATAAACTAAACTAGTGATAAAACAAGAAACAAAAAGATACGACTGCAAGATCTAAAGATATACCTTCAAGCAATCACCTCCCCGGCAACGGTGCTAGGAAAGAGCTTGATGTCTACTACACAACCTTCTTCTTGTAGACGTTGTTGGGCCTCCAAGTGCAGAGGTTTGTAGGATAGTAGCAAATTTCCCTCAAGTGGATGACCTAAGGTTTATCAATCCGTGGGAGGCGTAGGATGAAGATGGTCTCTCTCAAACAACCGTGCAACCAAATAACAAAGAGTCTCTTGTATCCCCAACACACCCAATACAATGGTAAATTGTATAGGTGCACTAGTTCGGCAAAGAGATGGTGATACAAGTGCAGTATGGATGGTAGATATAGGTTTTTGTAATCTAAAAATATAAAAACAGCAAGGTAGCAAGTGATAAAAGTGAGCGTAAACGGTATTGCAATGCTAGGAAACAAGGCCTAGGGTTCATACTTTCACTAGTGCAAGTTCTCTCAACAATAATAACATAATTGGATCATATAACTATCCCTCAACATGCAACAAAGAGTCACTCCAAAGACACTAATAGCGGAGAACAAACGAAGAGATTATGGTAGGGCACGAAACCACCTCAAAGTTATTCTTTCCAATCAATCCATTGGGCTATTCCTATAATTGTCACAAACATCCCTAGAGTTCGTACTAGAATAACACCTTAAGACACAAATCAACCAAAACCCTAATGTCACCTAGATACTCCAATGTCACCTCAAGTATCCGTGGTTATGATTATACGATATGCATCACACAATCTCGGATTCATCTATTCAAACCAACACAAAGTACTTCAAAGAGTGCCCCAAAGTTTCTACCGGAGAATCAAGACAAAAACGTGTGCCAACCCCTATGCATAGGTTCATGGGCGGAACCTGCAAGTTGATCCCCAAAACATACATCAAGTGAATCACGTGATATCCCATTGTCACCACAGATACTCACGGCAAGACATACATCTAGTGTTCTCAAATCATTAAAGACTCAATCCGATAAGATAACTTCAAAGGGAAAACACAATCCATTACAAGAGAGTAGAGGGGGATAAGCAACATAAGATCCAACTATAATAGCAAAGCTCGCGATACATCAAGATCGTATCGCCTCAAGAACACGAGAGAGAGATAGAGAGATCAAACACATAGCTACTGGTACATACCCTCAGCCCCGAGGGTGAACTACTCCCTCCTCGTCATGGAGAGCGCCGGGATGATGAAGATGGCCACCAGTGAGGGATTCCCCCTCCGGCAGGGTGCCAGAAAAGGGTCCCGATTGGTTTTTGGTGGCTACAGAGGCTTGCGGCGGCGGAACTCCCGATCTATTCTGTTCCCCAAAGTTTTTAGGGTATATGGGTATATATAGGAGGAAGAAGTACGTTAGGGGAGCCACGAGGGGCCCACGAGGGTGGAGGGAGCGCCCAGGGGGGTGGGAACGCCCCCTGCCTCGTGCCTTCCTTGTTGCTTTCTTTTCATGGACTCCAAGTCTCCCGGGTTGCTTTCTTCTAAAAATAACTTCTCCACAAGGTTTCATTCCATTTCGACTCCGTTTGATATTCCTTTTCTTCGAAACACTGAAACAAGGGGAAAAACAGGAACTGGCACTGGGCTCTGGGTCAATAGGTTAGTCCCAGAAATAATATAAAAGTGCATAATAAAGCCCATAAACATCCAAAAGAGATAATGCAATAGCATGGAACAATAAAAAATTATAGATACGTTGGAGACATATCAATCATCAATATTTGATTTGGTGGCAAGTAAACATGCACTTTTCAATATAATTTCAGAAGCAACACTAGATGGTTTAGTATTAGGCTTCATTTTGTGCTCAAATTCTTTTGCCACAATCTGATTTTCACTCTTATTTTTCTCCTGTTTTGTTTATTAGCTCTATTAATATCATCTTTCAAAGTGGAATCAGGAGTCAAAGGAAGCAAAGTAATATGTTTATCCTTATGAACATGAGTATATTGATTCTTTCTACCATTGTGTACAGAATTTTTATCAAATTGCCATGGTCTACCAAGTAATAAGGAACATGCTTGCATGGGTACCACATCACAATCCACATAGTCAGCATATGTAGAGATACTAAAATGCACACGAACAGAACATGTTACCTTAACATTGCCGCTTTTGTTGAACCATTGGATGTAGTAAGGATGTGGATGTGGTCTTATGGTGAGAAATAGCTTCTCCACCATCTCCATTCTAGCCAAGTTGTTGCAGCTCCGTTCATCTACGATGACGCGAACAGAACGTTTTCACAACTCCCTATGTATGGAACAAATTTTGCCTTTGATTTTGCTCAGCTTGTGTGACCTACACACTCAAAACACGTTGAGAAACTAAACTCTCATACCTGTCAGTATCTTTAGCAGCCATGTACTGCGTCTTATGATCATAATCATCTCCACCGTGTTCTTCACTTGTAATAAGAGCCAAAGTCTCCTCGTCATAGTCACTAGTGGACTCATACCCACCATCCTCAGTTGCAATCAACACGCGGAGATTTGCATTCTCTCGTATAATGACCTCTTCCCTTACAACGACGACAAATAATATCACTTGTGTGCCGTGTTGGTTGATATGTCCAATTTGCATCATGTTTTCCTACTGTTATTTATATTGTTTTTATCCATAATATTGTTTTTTGGATTAATTCTAATGCCTTTTCTCTCATAATATGCAAGGTACACACAAAGAGGAAGAATTCCGGCAGCTGGAAATCTAGACCTGAAAAAGCTACGTTAGGCCACCTATTCTGCACAACTCCAAATGAGCTGAAACTTCACGAGGAATTTTTATGGAATATATAAGAAATATTGCAGCTAATAAGTACCAGCGGGGGACCACCAGGTGGGCACAACCCACCTGGGCGCGCGAGGGAGCCCAGGCGCGCCCTGGTGGGTTTTGATCCCCTCGGCCCACTTCCGGTGCCCATCTTCTGGTATATAAGTCATTTTGACCTATAAAAAATAAGTAGAGGACTTTCGGGACGGATCGTCAACGTCTCGAGGTGGAACTTGGGGAGGAGCACTTTTGCCCTCCGGCGGAGTGATTCCGCCGGGGGAACTTCCCTCCCGAAGGGGGAAATCCTCGTCAACATCATCACCAACAACTCTCCCATCTTGGGGAGGGAAATCTCCATCAACATCTTCAACATCACCATCTCCTCTTAAACCCTAGTTCATCTCTTGTGTTCCATCTTTGTACCGGAACTATAGATTGGTGCTTCTGGGTGACTAGTAGTGTTGATTACATCTTGTAGTTGATTACTATATGGTTTATTTGGTGGAAGATTATATGTTTAGATCCAATATGCTATTTCATACCCCTCTGATCATGAACATGTTTATCACTTGTGAGTAGTTACTTTTGTTCTTGAGGTCACGGGAGAAATCATGTTGCAAGTAATCATGTGAACTTGATATGTGTTCGATATTTTGATAGTATGTATGTAGTGATTACCTTAGTGGCGTCATGCGAACATCGACTACATGACACTTCACCATATTTGGGCCTAATGGGATGCATTCTGGAGTAATTATTAGATGATGGGTTGCGAGAGTGACAAAAGCTTAAACCCTAGTTTATGCGCTATTCCGTAAGAGGCTGATTTGGTTCCAAAAGTTTAATGTTATGGTTACAATTTATTCTTAATAATTTTCTCATAGTTGTGGATGCTTGCGAGGGGGTTAATCATAAGTAGGAGGTTTTTGAGAACACCACCTAAGCACCGGTCCACCCACGTATCAAATTATCAAAGTACTGAATCAAACCAACATGATGAAAGTGACTAGATGAAATTCTCGTGTACCCTCAAGAACGCTTTGCTTATTATAAGAGACCGTTTTGGCATGTCCTTTGCCTCAAAAGGATTGGGCTATATTGCTACACTTTTGTTACTATTATTGTTACTTGCTCGTTACAAACTATATATCTTGTTATCAAACTACTCTGTTACTTACAATGTCAGCGCTTGCAGACATTACCTTGCTGAAAACCACTTGTCATTTCCTTCTACTCCTTGTTCGGTTTGACACTCTTACTTATTGAAAAGACTACAATTGATCCCATATACTTGTGGGTCATCATTGATGCCATGGATGAATAAGATCTCTGTGAAGGCCCGGTAGGTGTGCTCTTGGAAGATAGTGGTGTTAGTGCCTGCTTTCTTGTATCACAGCTGGAGGTGGAAGCCGACGGAGGTGCTAGTGCAGCCGAACGTGTGGAAGTAGAAGATGCATGCGGTGTCCATGATGAAGGTCGACCTGCAAAAAAATTAGTCCGCGCCAATGCGTGTCGACCCTGCACTTCACGTTCAGCTTTGCAAGCAAGATGGAATAAACGAGTAATATTGTTATACTCCTTATACTCTAAAATAGTTTCAATCTCTCTATTTAATCCACCCATAAAACGTGCAAGGATAGCTTCATTATCCTCAAAAATACCACATCTAATCATGCCTGTTTGTAATTCCTAAGAATACTCCTCTACAGAACTTTTTCCTTGGCTCAAACGCTATAGTTTTGAAGTAATTCATGTTGATAATATGGTGGAACCCAACGAGTATGCATAGCGGTTTTCAAAGCAGCCCAAGTAGTAGGGATATTATCATGATATAATCGACAATGTTCAGACCACCTAACAAAAGCAAAACTAGTGAATTCAGAAACAACAACAGCAATACGTCTATCCTCAGGATATTGTAAGCATGTGAAACATTGTTCAGTTTCTATCTCCCAAGTAAGATACACATCAGGAATTTATATACCCTCAAATTGTGGAATATTCAATTTTAGTTTAGGAATATGGTCATAATCTCGTACCTGAGGTGGTGGTGCAGCCCTATCATTGCGATTATAAGCATGAGGACGACCTGGTGGTGGTGGTGCTGGCTATTGCACGTAGTTCTGATTTTGATCAACCTCATCCTCGTAATAGTCCTCCACCTCTATAGTAGTAGCAGGTGATACAGAAGCATCAACAGCAGTAGCAGCGGTACCAGAAGTTTGTCCTGGCTCAAGAGGAACACGGCTCGCTCAGCGGAGGGCTGTTTCGCGATGTGGAGGTGGTTATTGTTGTTGTTGTGCAATGGTGTAGCAGAGGCAGTTGGTGGTTGTGGTAGACGTGTGAGTACTTCATCGAACTTGGTGTCCAACTTGGTGTCAATTGTCTTCTCAACGTCATCAATCCTATCCAGTGCCTTTCCAAAGCTGGCCATCACGTCTTCCACCTGTTGACTCAACATTTGCTGAAATTTATCATGAAGCTCCTTCTTCATCATGTTCTCCTAGTCAATCTCCTCGGCATACGACCCTACATGGTTAGCAGCAATAGAAACACACAGTAATATGATCCTACAGACAACTAAAAAGTGGTGGTGTCACAGACCCGTCAAGCAAATCTCGAATTCTTACCAGTTCTTACCCAGCAGCAGGTGGTGATCGGCAACCGTTGTGGTCAAAACTCTCAAAGCTTGGACAGAGCGATTGCCAGGTGGTGTCAAACGCATGACGTAGATGTATGTGGAGCTGGAAATGCTGATGATATGGTAGCAAAAATGTCAGCAATAATCAATTCAGAGATGCAAAGTTCAATAAAGGCTCAACGACGGTACTGTGTTGGTCCTAGGCTAGACCGAACTAGAGACATGAGCCTAGAACACTAACGGAATCACGGCGCGACACGTAAACAAGGGAGGAGCACACTCTAAAAAAATCCTTTGTTTCTTCACTTTTTTCCTATTTTTTTGCTCCGCAACAATTTTTTTTGTAAAAGTCTACAAATGGTCTAAAAACTGCCAAGCCAGAATTTTCCAGACTTAGTTTTTTTAACTGGAACTATTTTTTCTACTACAGGTGCCATGGAAGTTGGGGAGTCCGACTTGATTATGACTCGGAGCATGGCATGATCTAGATATAAAAAACAAAGGAACAAATACTAGACTCGGACTAGGACTGGTGGCGGAGATGAATCTGATGGAAACTCAGACTGGTGACGGCTATATGTAGGGCGGTGGAACACGGACTGGTATCGAATTTGTGATGGAGGTGGACTCAGATTATCATGATGCATTGGATATGTGGTATATGGCAGCGGTGATGACGATGGTGGTATATGGTAGCGGTGGCGACGATGGTGGTATATGGAACCGTGATGACGATGGTGGTATATGGCAGCGGAGATGACGATGGTGGTATATGGCAGCGGTGATGACAATGGTGCGGCGGCTGGGTGACAACCCGTGAGCAGAACTCAAAACTCTAAGGGACTAGACGCTAAGACCAGCAACTCAAGGCGACGATGCAACCGCCAATTCAACAAAGAAAAACTCTAAAAAGATTATGCAAAGGATCAAATTGGTTCGGATATGAGGAACTAACCCTAAATTTTAGTGGTTTTTTCGTGTATTGTAGGTATGAAGAACAGACTCGATCTAAACTACGAAAAACTGGAAAATCTCATCGAGCAGCTTGGAAATCTGATGCCACTTGATAGAGGCAAAGGTGTTCCGTCTTTCGATGATATGGTGGGTATCATTTTTTGCTGAAGTAGACTTTGATGATCCGACTACGAACGTGCGAATACGTCGCGCCTTAGCGATTGTTAAACCAACTCCGAGAGGTTATTGACCACCCGGAGCATGATCAACCTGACCATGAGGGTCTATTTCCTGCGGGCAAACGAAGAATAAGCAAGAAACTGAGATTGAATCTAGATATTTTGAATATAAGAGGAAAGATTTATTATGAAGATGGGGTTCTGTGACGCCTTTGTCTGGTCGTTGAACACAAACAAAGTACATGAAGTTGCTGCTATGGCGAACTTTTAATCGAAATTGCATGGGCCTAGCCAAAAAATAAGGTGGCACGGCACCTAAACTAAGCTACGGACGAAATTTATGAAGGAGCATCTTGTATATTTCATCCATGTCCTTGTAGGTCATCACTGAGGCTTCAAAGTGCTCAAATATGCACTAGAAATGCCATTCTGGATCCCTTCGCGCGCGCCTTCATCTCCATGCCTGTTTCTGCTCCAGTGTTCGTCCCTCTTGTCCATGCTATTCCCTTAATTAGTAATTAACACAAACGTATCCAATTTAGGCAGCATCATATTCTCATGAACATTAGAATTGTTACCAAGAAACAAAAGTACCTGGTATTTCAATTGGCGCGCGCGAGCTCTAGTAATTGGTCCAATATGTATAGCAGCAGGGGCTGTGGGTGTAACAATGGTATTGATGTCCTCATCACAAAGGCATATATAAACCATGAGTATTGAGTCGTGACTTAGCTTTTTGACATGTAGTGTAGAGAGCAACATAACGCTCAACATCTCGTGTCATCTTTAGCCAAAAGAAATGTGTAGCAAGTATATCCTCTATTTTCTTCACGCCAAATTGTCCCATTAATCCTTCTCAATGCGCCTCCTGCAAACAACAAAAGACGAACAGAGCTAGCTGGAATGCATAGCTTGTTAGCACAAAACCCAAAATCCATCACTAACGGCGAACTTGTTCCATGTTCTTCCTTCTTTACAATTCTGCATTACATCTCTAAAATCAGCATCATGCAGATATTGATCTTTGATGGTCTCCAAAGTCAAGTTGTGAAAACATAGTATAGCGATGAGCCAATGCATCAGCAATAAAATTTTCTTTATCCTTCTTGTGTTTAATAACATAAGGAAAAATCTCTATGAATTCAACCCATTTAGCATGTCTACGATTCAGTTTGGCTTGACTTTTAATATGTTTGAAAGATTCCTGATAAGAATGTATAACAAATTCTTGAGGCCGTTGATGAGGACATGACTACCTTGGATACGACCAAAAATAGCATACATGTATATTTTTAGGTGATTTCTAATGCAAACTATGCAATAATTTATTTATGTCATCTGGTACAAAAATACTTCACAAACTTTTGTGCCATGTCTAATTCAGTTGTATGGTACATTTGTATAATCCACATGTGAAAAGATAAGGGAAATACAAAAGTTTAGGTGCTGATCAAAAAGTCATCTCACGTCACTTTTGGGCCAAGAGAACATAGAGTCCAAGTCTCTCACGTTCTGAATTCATATTCGGACTAAAAAGACATACCTAACTCAAAACGCCAAGAACTCCTTCATACGGACTTCAAATTGGGTGATTATTTTTTTCATGGAAAGTAGATTTCGTCCTCTTTCCAACCCAATTGTATTCACCTTCAAATTCGTCCGGAGCATTGAGTTATTGGCAAAACAGTCTGACGTTGCAGTACAATCCGAGTCAAACTACAAGTCTGATGGTGTTGCATCACCTCCAATGGGGCCCATGAGCCATGTACGACCTAGGGTTAGTACTAGGCTGCCTTGGAACATCCTCCCACCTCCTTGGCAGCCACCCCTTGCCAATATATAAGTATATCCATCTAGTAGCTTTTTCCTTGGGAATTGTTTAGTTAAAAGTTAGCCATTGCAACTTCGTTTACTTCGTTTGTGTCTAACGACCAGACCAAGACCGCTTACGGTTCCCCGCCTTGATCAATAAATCTGTCATCTTATATTCACAATATCTAGATTGCATTATCATATTCTTGCTTGTTCTTCGATTGCGTGCAGGAATAGACCTTCATGGTCAGGCTGATAATGCTTCTAGCATCGTCAGTAACTTCAAGAGATTGGTTTAGCGATTGCTAAGGCGCAACGTCGTCCATGTTTGTAGTTGGATTATCAAAGTCGACTCCACCAAATCGATATTTATCATCTCATCGAAACATCGGGACACCCTCGCCTCTATCGCCATAAATAATGTTTCCATGTTTCTAAAATTTCAAACAAGAGGATATAATTCTTTATCATAAGTAGAATATTTCTGACTAGGCCCACTCAACTTTTAAGAAAAGTATGCAACAGGTTTGCCATCTTGTAATAACACACCTCCTAATCCAATTCCACTAGTGATCAAGACATCAATACCATTGTTACACCCACAACCCTTGCAGCTAAACATACTGGACCAATTACTAGAGCTCACACACGCCAATTAAATTATCACGTACTTTCGTTTCTTGGTAATGATTCTAATGTTCATAAGAATATGATGCTGCCTAAATTGGATACATTTGTCTTCCTTACAAATGAAGGGCCTAGCTTGGACAAGAGGGATGAATGGAGCAAGATCAAGCCTTGAGATGATGGCATGCGCAAGGGGAACAAGAACGGAGTTACAAGTGATGATTTCAGGACTTTGAAGCCACCATAATGAGTGCATGAAGCCTTGGACGAAATATACTAGATGCCACTTCATAAATTTCGTCCAAAGGCTATTATAGGTGCCGCGACATCTTATTTTTGGGCCAGACCCATGTAATTTCGAAATACATAAGTATAGGCTATTTTTAGAGTCCGTATGTGTGGGGGAAACAAGAGATAGGGTTGGTTTCGTACCCCTCTTCCAAGGATCACGAAATCCCCCCCCCCCTCTTCCTCCATATATACAGCCCTTAGGGTGTCGTTTAGACTTTGGGTTTTGTTTAGATTAAAACTTCGCCATAGCCGCAACTTCGTGTACTTCGTTTGTGTTCAACGACTAGACGAAGACGTCACAGAACCCCACTTTCATCAATAAAGCTTTCCTCTTTTATTTGCAATATCCAGATTGCAATCTCGGTTTCTTGCTTGTTCTTCATTTGCTTGAAGGAAATGGACCCTCGTGGTCAGGTTGATCATGCTTCGGCGTGGTCAATAACCCCTCGGAAGTTGGTTTAGTGATTGCTAAGGCACGACGTCTCGCATGTTCGTAGTCGGATCGTCAAGGTCGACTCCCACAGAAAACGATAGCCACCATCTCATCAAAACATTGGGACACCTTCACCTCTATCAAGTGGTACCACATTTGTAGGTTGCTCGATGAGATTTTATAGGTTTTTGTAGTTTATCGAGTCTGTTCTTCATACCTACAGTCCACGAAAAGGCCAAAAAAATAGGGTTAGTCATCATATCCAAACCAATCTGAGCCATTGCATTATCTTTTCTGTATTTGCTTTGTTGAATTTGCGGTTGCATCGAAAAAGCCAAAAAAATAGGGTTAGTCATCATATCCAAACCAATCTGAGCCATTGCATTATCTTTTCTGTATTTGCTTTGTTGAATTTGCGGTTGCATCGCCGTGTCTAGTCTTTTAGAGTTTCGAGTTCTGTTCACGTGTATTCACGCCGCCGCCGCACCATCATCATCCGCTGCCATATACCACCAACACACCAGATTCATCATCCGCTGCCATTTTTTGAAAAATATAAACAGTAGGGTAAAAACCCCACTTAAACTTTTATTAATTAATTAAAAGAAAGGAACTGGAGTACACAGAGAGGCTTGAGCTAAGCCCCAAAGAAGGAAAAAAAGAGAAAACTAAGAAAGAATCTACAGAAAGAACTAAAAGAAAAGAAAGAAGAATCTAGAAAGGAAAGCTAGCAAAACTAACAGAAGAAAACTACTACTAAAAAAAGGAAAATTACAACAGAGCTTCAAGCCCCACAGAGAACTGCCTTTCATACTTCTGCTTCATCTTGTATTTTAGTAGTTTTAGTTCCTCTATGAAGAGGAATTTCCAGCCTTGGAATGATGGTGTAATGTTTACTTGCCACAATATCTAATATTGATGAGGTAGATTTAAGCAAATTTGTTGCTATGCTTTTGTGAGCAAAGAGGCATTATTTTCATTCGAGGACGTGCCTTCCTCTTTACCTCCTGCTGTCACTAACATTTTGTAGGAGTTCGCTGACGTCTTTCCACAAGAGGTACCACCGGGATTACCACCTATTCAAGGGATTGAGCATCAAATTGACTTAATTCCCGGTGCATCGCTGCCCAACCGTGCACCATACCATGCCAATCCAAAGGAGACGATTGAGATTATGCGTCAAGTACAGGAGCTGCTTAACAAATGTTATATACGCGAATCTCTTTGTCCTTGTGTTGTTCCTATCATACTAGTGCCCAAAAAGGATGGTCCATTGCGTATGTGTGTTGATTGTAGAGGCATTAATAATATTACTATTCGTTATCATCATCCTATTCCTAGGCTAGATGACATGCTTAATGAATTGAGTGGCTATACAATATTCTCCAAAGTTGATTTGCGTAGTGGATACCATCAAATTCATATGAAATTGGGAGATGAATGGAAAACAGCATTTAAAACTTAGTTTGGTTTATATGAGTGGTTAGTCATGCCATTTGGGTTAACTAATGCACCTAGTACCTTCACGAGACTAATGAACGAAGTTTTACGTGCTTTCATTGGACGATTTGTGGTTGTCTATTTTGATGATATACTGATTTATAGCAAATCTTTGGAAAAACATTTGGAACATTTACTTGATGTTTTTATTGCTCTACGTGATGCATGTTTGTTTAGTAACCTCGGGAAGTGCACCTTTTGCACTGACCAAGTGTCTTTTCTTGGCTATGTTGTTACTCCACCGGGAATTGAAATTGATAAAGCCAAGATTGAAGCTATTGAGAGTTGGCCGCAGCCTAAAACGGTCACACAAGTGAGGAGTTTTCTTGGACTCGCTGGTTTCTATAGGCGTTTTGTGAGAGATTTTAGCACCATTGCTGCACCTCTCAATGAGCTTACGAAGAAGGATGTGCCTTTTGTTTGGGGTACCGCACAGGAAGAAGCCTTCATGGTGTTGAAAGATAAGTTGACACATGCTCCTTTACTCCAACTTCCAGATTTTAATAAGACTTTTGAGCTTGAATGTGATGCTAGTGGAATTGGATTAGGAGGTGTGTTATTACAAGATGGAAAACCTGTTGCATACTTTTCTGAAAAATAGAGTGGGCCTAGTCTGAACTATTCTACTTACGATAAAGAATTATATGCTCTTGTTCAGACCTTAGAAACACGACAACCCTATTTATGGCCTAAAGAATTTGTTCTGCATTCTGATCATGAATCTTTGGAACACATTAAAAGTAGAGCAAAACTGAACCTTGGACATGCTAAATGGGTTGAATTCATTGAAACTATCCCTTATGTCATTAAACACAAGAAGGGTAAAGAAAATGTTATTGCTGATGCATTGCCTCATCATTATACTATGCTTTCACAACTTGACTTTAAATATTTGGTTTGGAGACTATCAAAGATCAATATGTGCATGATGCTTAATTTAAAGATGTATTGCAGAATTGTAAAGAAGGTAGAACATGGAACAAGTTCATCGTTAATGATGGATGTGTGTTTCATGCTAACAAGCTATGCATTCCAGCTAGCTCCGTTCGTCTTTTGTTGTTGCGGGAGGCGCATGGAGGAGGATTAATGGGACAGTTTAGCATGAAGAAGATGGAAGATGTACTTACTACACATTTCTTTTGGCCAAAGATGAGACGGGATGTTGAGCGTTTTTTTGCTCACTGCACTACATGTCAAAAAGCTAAATCACGACTCACTCCTCATGGTTTATATATGCTTTTCCATGTACCTAGTGTTCCTGGGGAGGATATATCTATGGACTTTGTTTTAGGTTTACCTCGAACAAAGAGGGGAGAGATAGCATATTTGTTGCCGTGGATAGATTCTTGAAAATGGCACACTTTATACCATGTGATAAAAGCAATGATGTTGTTAATGTTGTTGATTTGTTCTTTCGTGAAATTATTCGCTTGCATGGTGTGCCAAATACTGTTATTTCATATCGTGATACTAAATTTCTTAGCCACTTTAGGAGATGTTTATGGGCTAAGTTGGGGACTAACCTACTTTTTAGTACTACTTGTCACCCCCAAACTGATGGACAAACTAAAGTAGTCAATAGAACATTGTCTACTATGCTTAGGGTTGTTTTGAAGAATAATAAGAAAATGTGGGAAGAATGCTTGCCTCATATTGAATTTGCTTATAATTGTTTATTGCATTCTACTACTGAGATGTGCCCTTTTGAAATTGTGTATGGTTTCCTACCTCGCCTATTGATTTGTTGCCTCTTCCATCTTCGGAGAAGGTTAATTTTGATGCTAAACAATGTGCTAAATTGATCTTAAAAATGCATGAGTTAACTAAGCAAAACATTGAGCGTACGAATGCTAAATATAAACTTGCCGGAGATAAGGGTAGAAAACATGTTGTGTTTGCACCTGGAGATCTTGTTTGCTTACATTTGCGTAAGGATAGATTTCCCGATTTGCACAAATCAAAGCTAATGCCACGTGCTGATGGTCCTTTTAAAGTGTTAAAGAAAATAAATGATAATGCATATAAACTTGAGTTGCCTGCAGATTTGGGGTAAGTCCCACTTTTAACATTGCAGATTTGAAGCCTTATTTGGGTGAAGAAGATGAGCTTTCGTCGAGAACGACTTCATTTCAAGAAGGGAAGGATGATGAGGACATCAATACCATTGTTACACCCACAACCCCTGCTGCCAAACATACTAGACCAATTACTAGAGCTCGCGCACGCCGATTAAATTATCAGGTACTTTCGTTTCTTGGTAATGATTCTAATGTTCATGAAAATATGATGTTGCCTAAATCAGATACATTTGTCTTTCTTACAAATTACGGGTCTAGCTTGGACAAGAGGGATGAACATTGGAGCAAGATCAAGCCTGGAGATGATGGCATGCGCAAGGGGAACAAGAACGGAGTTACAAGTGATGATTTTAGGACTTTGAAGCCTTGGACGAAATATACAAGATGCCACTTCATAAATTTCATCCAGAGGCTATTATAGGTGTTGCGTCACCTTATTTTTGGGCCAGGCCCATATAATTTCGAAATACATAAGCATAGGCTGTTTTTAGAGTCTGTATGTGTCGGGAAACAAGAGATAGAGTTAGTTTCGGACCCCTCTTCCAAGGGTCACGAAATTTCCCCCTCTTCCTCCATATTTACAGCCCTTAGGGCGTCGTTTAGACTTTGGGTTTTGTTTACATTAAAAGTTCGCCATAGCCGCAACTTCGTGTACTTCGTTTGTGTTCAACGACCAGACGAAGACGTCACAGAACCCCACATTCATTAATAAGGCTTTCCTCTTTTATTCGCAATATCCAGATTGCAATCTCAATTTCCTGCTTTTCTTTGTTTGCTCACAGGAAATAGACCCTCGTGGTTAGGTTGATCGTGCTCCGACGTGGTCAATAACCCCTCCAAAGTTGGTTTAGCGATTGCTAAGGTGCAACGTCTTGCACATTCGTAGTCGAATCATCAAGGTCGACTCCCACAGAAAACGATAGCCACCATCTCATCGAAACATCGGGACACCTTCGCCTCTATCAACTAGAAACACATTCAACATCAAAAGTCTTATAAAAAATCAAGAAGTTGGAGTAAAGGAGCATGTGTCAACTTATCTTTAATACCGTGAAAGTTTCTTCCTGTGCGGTACCCCAAACAAAAAGCAAACCCTTCTTTGTAAGCTCACTGACAGGTGCAACAATGGTGGTGAAATCTCTCATAAAACACTTGTAGAATCCAGTGAGGCAAAGAAAACTCCTCACTTGTGTGACCGTTTTGGGCTGCGGCCAACTCTTAATAGCTTCAATCTTGGGTTTATCAACTTCAATTCCCTGTGCAGTAACAACATAGCCAAGAAAGATACACGGTTGGTGCAAAAGGTGCACTTCCCAAGGTTACCAAACAATCATGCGTCACGTAGAGCAATACAAACATCACGTAAATGTTCCAAATGTTCCTCCGAATATCTGTTATAAATTAATATATCATCGAATTAGACTGCCACAAATCGTCCAATGAAAGCACATAAAACTTCGTTCATTAATCTCATGAAAGTACCAGGTGCATTATTTAACCCAAAGGCATGACTAACTACTCATATAATCCAAACTTAGTTTTAAATATTGTTTTCTGTTCGTCTCCCAATTTCGTACGAATTTCATGGTATCCACTATGCAAATCAACTTTTGAGAAAATTGTAGAGTCACTCAATTCAATAAGCATATCATCTAGCCTAGGAATAGGATTACGATAACGAATAGTAATATTATTCATGCCTCTACAATCAACACACATACGCGACGTACCATCCTTTTTGGCACTAGTATAATAGGAACAACACAAGGACTAAAAAATTCGCATATATAACCTTTGTCGAGAAGCTCCTGTACTTGATGCATAATCTCCTTCTTCTCCTCTGGATTGGTTCGGTATGGTGCACGGTTGGGTAGTGATGCACTGGGAATTAAGTGAACCTGATGCTCAACCCTTCCAATATGTGGTAATCTTGGTGGCACGTCTTGTGGAAAGACGTTAGCAAACTCCTTTAAAATGTTAGTGACAGCAGGAGACAACGAGGAAGGCACGTCATCGAATGAAAATAATGCCTCTTTCCACACAAAAGCATAGCAAACAGATTTGTTGCAATCTAGATCATCAATATCAGATTTGGTGGCAAGTAAACATCCACTTTTAAATTTAATTTCAGAAGCAACACTAGATGGTTTATTATTAGGTTTCATTTGTTGCTCAAATTCTTTTGCCACTATCTGATTTTCACTCTTATTTTGCTCCTGATTTGCTTTACTAGCTCGATTCATATCATCTTTCAAAATGGAATCAGGAGTCATAAGAAGCAAAGTAATATATTTATCCTTATGAACAAGAGTATAGTGATTGTTTCTACCATGGTGTATAGA